>CM060089.1:5176737-5558362 GCA_030522485.1 Stenchaetothrips biformis | reverse complement strand
GTACCTCAATTTAGGATCCTCCATTTTGGATTGACATCCTGGACCATATTATGCCAAAACGCACCTGAACTTTTGGCTAAACACTTTCACCAATTTGAGACCTGACGCCGGCCCCGGCGGGGCGGCGCGGCGCGGCGAGCACGACGCCAGGCTGGGCTGACCTGGGGCCGGACGGAAGGGGGAGGGCGGGGCAGGGAGCGGGCACGTACCGCTCGGTGTTCAGTGAGCCGCCGAGGCCGGGCCATGTCCGTCTGGTAATAAAAGAGCCGCACTCCGGTCGAATGGCACAGTTGACACTCACACCTCACACGAGCCACTCAGCCAGCAGGAGCAACAGACGCACACAGAAGCACCATGAACACTCTCAAGACAGAGCGTAAGAAACGCAGCACTCCGTACTCACGCCAGCCTTTGGCCAAGCAGCAACACCAGTCATCGACTTTACCTACACCAACACCTGAACCGGCACCTCAACCTCAAATTCCAACACCGCCACCTCCACCTGTACCAATGCAGTCATCCCTTACTCTACAATCTGTCAACGGAAATCCTACATTTGAGCTATTTAATTTTGAGAACGTGACCGGTGACAGTGCACAAATCGAGGAGGCAGACAAAATTATCCAAGCCCTCACCAGTGCAGGTCTGGGAGATTCGATGATTGATGACACGGACATTGAAATGGAGAACTACGTTGATCCACCCACGGATATGGATGAAGTCCCTTATCCTGTCAACCGGCACGTGATTGCTCTAACGCTGGGGTCTTTGACAAGCAATTTGAAATCCCTTAACCTGGGCTTCGATTTGCGCACAAACAAACCATGTGCCGTTTTTGCAGACCATCAGGGGCTCAACTCAAACACGATGAGAGTCAGCATTGATGAACTCTTCCTACTTATGAAAGACAACATCTATACACGAATTCAAAATCTGTTTTCGTCCCAAGAGACTGTACCACCATTTCACCTTGGAGGCATAGAAGTGTCCAAGTACACAGCTAAACACGGTGGGAAGTCTGTCAAACTCCAAAGGATCGGTCATCCACTCATCAATTTCTTTTTTTCTCCGGCCACATGGAAAAAAATGGGACAAGCGCGCTACCTGATTAAGATGTCAATCAATCTGCTGACCCAGAGTCGAACCCACATTATACAGTTTTCAGAACAGTTTGTAAACGAGACCGCCCATTATCTGCAATCACAACACCTCGACATTGACACTATGGAGGAACTTGAGATAGCCAAGCAAGTGGCTGCCATTAAAACTGCCATGGAACACACAAGCTCGTTTCTCACATCGGTCTATGCGCAAGACCTCTCCATGATGGAATCATGTCACCTACCTTCGATCAAAGAAGAATTTATTGTGTTTCACTCCAGCTATTTTAGAGAGAAAATTTTGTCTGCTCTGAGAGATATGTCCACTGATTTGTAACTTAATGATTTACTGCATGCATACTGTATAATTTTCAGTTTGATTGTCATTGCCTTTGTGTCAATAAAATATTTTATCATGCACCAGACTGATTATTGAAATGATTCCTTTATCACATGAGTCACAGGGAAAGTGAAAAACACAAATTTGAAAAAGCTGAATATATTTTGGAATATATGGAATTATGGAATATTATGGAATATATATATATATATATATATATATATATATTAAACTGTGTTCATGGGGTCCTTAAAAGACCCCATGAACCGGGGCGGCGTGCCCCCTTTCCGTAGAACGGGAACTGCCGTTGAGGTGGCAGTGCCACCCGCACCGGCGCCCTCATCCGCGCCGGTCTCGTGGCTTGGCGAATCCAAGGATCCTAGAAAAAAAAATGATCAACATATTAACTTACGAAATGAATGAGACATACGTAGAAAAATGAAAAAAGGGGGGAGGGGGAGTGTGCGCACCTCCACTCGCCTCTTCTTTGTGGATAAATCGAGGGGCTCCACCTGGAGCTCCCGCTTAGCCGCAATCCGCGGCGAGCGCCGCGGAGTCGCCACCTGAAACACAGCATGTTTCTTCTATGAAGAATCTGGACTTCAAAACAAGGACGCGCAACAGGAAAGGAAAACACACCTTGGCGGCGATCCGCGGCGAACGCCGCGGACTGGGGAAATCCTCTGTAAGGCGCCGCGGCGCCAGCCCGCCACGTGCCACCCGGCCCTTGGGCGTCAGATGAACCGGCCGCTGAAAAATTAAAGGAACAAATCAGAGGCGGTAAAGTGGAATCGGGACCTCATAAAAGGGGGACGACTGGATAGTGCCCAACTGAGTGAGCGGTGGGTCAGAAGACCGTTGCACAGCTGACTAGGCAGGGGGGCCCCAGCTCCCCTCTCGGTCAAGGCCGAGGCCGGGGCGCGCGCTCTCTCTCGCACTCACACGCTCGCTCTCTCTCTCTCTCTCTCTCACTCTCTCTCTCTCTCTCTCTCACTCTCTCTCTCTCACACACACACATACACACACACACACACACACGCTCCCGTGCACGGAGCGGGACACCGCACAGAGATCATGCGCAAACGGCGCGTGAAAAACGGCCCGCGAACTCAAACGCACTTGCACACGCACTAGGACAACACGAGTTACATACGGTTTAGTGAGTCACATCACTCAACCGCTAGGTGGACAGGATCACTGATGACCTCACGAAACAGAGCACAGGACGGCCACAACGCCGAGACACACGCCAATGACAAGAAGCAGGAACACGACACTGGACCCACGCGCACGGCCAGACTGGACACTATCGCGAAAACATCACTTGCGCGAGTAGAACAATGCCGGAAAAACTTACGGAGGGAGGAGTGTGCGGCGAGAACGGCGCCGGCGGCACCGTCGCTGGAGAGTGAGGTGAATAGGGGGGCCCCTGGGGCGCATCCCTCCTCGACGAGCGCGTGGTGTTTCTGGTGCTGCATCTGCTGCAGCTGCTGCTGCTGCTGCTAGTGCTGCTGCTGCTGCTTCTAGTGCTGCTGCTGCTGCTGCTGCTGCTGCTGCTGGTGCTGCTGCTGCTGCTGCTGCTGCTGCTGCTGCTGGTGGTGGAGGAGGAGGAGCTCCCCGAGGAGCTCGAGGCGCGTGTCCTTCTGCACATGGTGCAAGAACAAGAGCTCATGGCAGACTGACGGCCAAGCCTTGGTCACCAGGACCCGAGGGCTACCCGGGGCAAGGGCTACCCGACGAGGGCCCCCAAGGAAAACATCGGCTCCTTATGCACGTGAACCCCGTGCCGGGCACGACAATAAAACTAATGGCGTCCGCGTCGAAGCCTTGTTGGATTTTCTACGAAAAGCGGGCCTCATTCACGCCTCAGCCGCGGGACCGCGCGCACGCAGAACCAAAACAAACTCCGTCTTTTATTTCGGTCCAATAACATCGTAAAAAAATGTCCGCACTAAACGGAACCGAGGACGCGGAAGGAAACGCCGCGCTTAGCCCAATGAGAGATGAAATGATAGCTTTCTTCGGCCTTATGATGATCTGCGCCCTGGTGATTCATTGCATCGACGTCATGTGTATCCAACCCCGCATGGCTTTCCGTCCAGGCCCGATTGAAATCGAGAGAGGACTCAGTGCAGGGTCATGCACCATGGAGGACCAGACCGGAGACGGTGCGCCCACACTAGGCAGAGAGAGTGAGACAGACGGAGCGAGCGGGCCATGCCGAGTCGGCGGTAGCGCGACGGAGACAGCCGACGGAGCAGCTGGAGAGAGCGAGACAGACCGATCAGCACGGCCGAACCGCTCCGACAGTAGCGTGACAGAGAAAGACGAAGGAGCAGGCGGAGAGAGTGAAACAGACGTATCGGCAGTGCCAACCAGCCCGGGCGGCGGTGCGAAGGGGGCGGGCGAAGGAGAAGGAGCGCGCACGACGGGCGATATGGAGGTGAGAGGGGGATGGGGGGAAGGGGACTCGTGCACCGAGGCGAGCGGGCGGGCCGCCGATCGGACCGCCGAGCAAGCCTGCGAGCGAGCCGCCGAGCGCGGTAACTGATGCCCTCTGGAATAAGAGCAGGTGGAGCCAGTCAGACGCACCACTCAACACACAGCACTCACACAGGACACAACCATGGAGCCAATACAGGACACGGCGCAGGAGGCGACACTTCCACTAGGGGACACCAGCAGGGCAGCCATTCCTCACCTCGAGACAACAGCGACGGATGCGGACAACACCACTGACACTGGAGACATCCCCACGGGCCCCATCGACCCTCAGCAACCAACACCAGTGCAGCGGGACAGACCCGATAGCGACACAGACTCAGGCTTCGACGACAGTGACTTGATTCTCTATCGATTGGAAGTTAACCCCATTTATCGTCACCCCCCCCCGCAGGGCTAGTCAGTGACCTGGAAACAGACCCAGTCTTTGATTATGATGAGCCAGGCACCCAAAGACGAGATGGATCACCAGTGTTAGATCGCGAGACTCAATTCCTCCTGAGAGAACTAGGAATGCCAACGAGGCCGCTCGACCATGTTACACAACACAAGGGGCAATACGACCCATTTGCGGTGCAAAACCATATTCTGCCATTCACAAGACCACTTTACCCTACTTATTCTACACTGGAAAGCAGAGTGAAAACATTCGAATCATGGCCCAGCGACGCAAATGTCACACCCCAAGCATTGGCTGAAGATGGGTTCTATTATATGGGACATTTTGACATGACTATGTGCTTCCACTGCGGTACGTCATTATGCCGCTGGTTGAAAGGCGATGTGCCTTCATACGAACACGCCACATTTTCTCCTTACTGTGGGTTACTTCTGCGCAACCGTGGCAGAAATTTCGTGGATGAGGTTCAGAAGGTGCTGCACTCTGTAAAGGAAGTTCCAGAGCATTTTAGTCACATCCTAAAGAAGCACTTACCTGAGGAAACACAGACCGAACACACAAAATGTACGGATAACACTCAAGAAAAAGGTCAGTGTCATATCTGCTGCGAATACGAAGCAAACGTTGTTGTTCTTCCTTGCGCGCATCTTTACTCTTGTACACATTGCATACCCGCCCAAACACGGTGTGGTGTATGCAGGAAACTAATTCAATTCACACTACGAATATTTGTTTAAGTGTATGTGAAATGCTGTATTATTTTTATTATTATTATTCACATGTAGCCAAATGTGTCTCTTTGTTGTCAAACAAACAGTTGTGAATTAATTTCTTTTATAATAATAAATGTACGAAACGTAATTCAGGTTTTCTTTCTTCCCCCGCAATAATACAAAGCGTTTGATGAGTAGGCAACCCTGAGAAGGAATTGGCCCGTAGCGTCTGATGGGTAGGCAGCCACGCGTGAGATGTGCGTTAAGCGCCTGGTGGGTAGGCAGCCGGACGGGCGGTGCGCCTGCTGGGTAGGCAACCGGCTAAAAGGAATAAGCGAAGCGCCTGATGGGTAGGCAGCCCCGGAACATCGTGGCCTTGAGAACGGCACGCACGTCTGGATGAGAAACACGATATGGCGGAGTCGAACTGGGCATGGTTTGCATTGCCCCTGCCCCTGCAAGGGGCAGGGTAGGCAATGCAAATCAGGCCCTGTTATACTACTTCCGGCAGGGTCTGCTTCACTATTTCAGATAAAGTCTGCTCATCCATTGCTACGATTCTAAAGGGAAACAGCAATCTAAGTTAAAATCCACACTGGGAGGTAGACTTTGCAAGCCGTTAAATTGAACAGTATGGCGGTCGGGATGCCGTCGCTCAAATCAACTCTGGCGCATGCGCAGTGAGGACTACGATCTAACGGCATTCCCAAACCACACACGGTGCTACAATTAGAATCCATTCAAATTTAAAAGTCAATAAAGCTACAAAATACTAAAAAACTAAAACTAATTTAGGTCTAGAAATTCTAAAAAAAATTAAAATCATGTTTGACACAAAAGGCACAAAAACATAACTACGTTTACATTTAGACGGTTGGCATGAGTTTCAAAACCGGTCAACCGGCAGTTGTTTACATTTTGAAATATCAGCTGCGTTGAATTGCAAGTGGACGTGTTGTTACTGGTTGTTACTGTTGACTGATTATCAGTTTTGAGTGAAACAACTGCTGAAGAAAAGGTATTGTCCTCATAAAATATCCCAAAGCATTCCTATCAAATTGACTAGTTATATATTTTTTAAAAAAAGAAAAAACATCATATTTATCAAATTTTAGTGTTCAAAACTAAGTAAAAAATTTGCTAAGCTTTGGTGTGGAAGGTGTAACCTCCATACAGTTTGATGAAAAAAGAGTAATTTTTTCAAAATTTGTGTAAAACTCTTGGTATTTTAAACTTAGAAAAGGATGAACAATGTAATACATAAAATCCTACACACATTTCCATGGGCTAGATGGACTTTGCTTTTCAATCTAGTATTGGCAGCTAGGTAAATTACAACATGAAATTACTTTGGTTTTTATTCTTTCCGCAGCAATGCTTTATTTGAAGAAGCCAACATGGGAATTTCTACTGATGCTTGGAGGGCAAGAATTGGAGGATATGCTGGTGGTGGTTTGTCAGCAAAACAAACGTCATCCACAGCAAGAAGAAATGAGTCTCTCTTAGAATTTCTAATGGGTTTGCTGGCTGTTGGGGTCATTGGAATGATCCTTGTTATAGGAGGTGTAGAAATTAATCCAGGCCCTTATCCCTGCAAATTATGTTCTACGGTACCTGAAACCATTTCAAGCAGCATAAGACACCAACAAGAACATGCTGCCAAATTCAGAGACTTCACATACCATTGTCCCTCTGCAAGTTGCATGTATTACACACTGTCTTATTCAGCCCTCCAGTTCCATGTCTCAAGCAATCACAGGAGTGAAAGGCATGTGGATCCTGCAGTAACAGCTCCAATAGTTTGTCCTTACGGTACAGCCACTGAAGAATGCTCATTTTCAACGACCTCCACTCAGGCCTTTGTTCAACATTTGTACGGTCACCTTCAAGATGGAACAGTGGTTTCATGTCCAATTACAGGCTGCAACGCTGCAACAAGAACCTTTGCCAAGAAAACTTTGTTACAAACTCATCTTTCTCAACATCACAGAAATTGGCGTGCTGCAGGGTGCTTATTGAAGCCTACTGAAACAAATCAAGCCCATTCATCTCACCCTACTATCAATTTTACAGGCAATGACTCAGTGACTATGGACTTTGAAGAACCAGATGACTCTTATTTCAGTGAAAATAGTGATTTGTTGAATGATGGAGTCATTCTAGACAGCATAGGAAGATTTTACCTCCATTTATATGCTCAAAACTTGCTACCTCAAACATTTATCCAAGAAATCTGTGACACTCTGATGGCCATTACAGAAGTAGTTAATGCGCGTGTTAGGAAGCTTCTCACATCAAAATTGAAGAATTTAGGTATTGAAGAGAACACAGTGAACTTACTGTGTTTTGAGGTGCTGAAAGCAGATCTGCTTTATACATCGCACCACAAAAATGCTCCTGGCCCCTCGCTGACATCACATCATCTGAGAAAAAAATACTTCACGGACAGATTTGATTATCAAGCTCCAGAGCATGTAGGTCTTGATGAGCATGATCCGACAAAATCACTTCAATTCATTTCAATCGAACAGACTCTTGCTAAACTGTTCAAGGATCCATCTGTACAAAGAGAGCTGGATGAATCATTCATAAGAAGACAACAGGAAACAACAAATGAAATATCTGACTACACAGATGGAAGTCAATTCAAATCGGAAAATCATCCCGCAAAGGAGATTGATTTATTTTTGAATCAAGATACCTTCAATTGTGTCATGAATCCATTAGGATCAGCAAAGAATAAATTCAAATCCCTTGCTATGTACTTCACCATTGGCAACTTCAAACCTCATATCCGATCCAGAATTGTTACCAAATTTTTAGTAATGTTGGTGAGAGAGTCCATTTTTAAAGCTGTTGGAGCGAAGAAATGCCTGGAAAAAGTGATGACTGAATTAAAAGGCCTAGAAACGAAGGGAATGATGTACAAAGGTGAGAACATAAAGGTTTGTGTGCAGTTTATGCTAGGGGACAATTTGGGGCAACACCTTATAGGGGGCTTCATTGAATGCTTCTCAACCCAGTTTATGTGCAGATTGTGTAACATGACAGCATCTCAATTCCGGGCTAATCCATCCAAGACTATAGCACGGCCTAGAAGAACTATTGATAGTTACAATCGTTGTGTTTTAAGAGCAGCTCTGAGGAAAAAGCCTTCGAAGGGGATCAAGAATTCTTGTGAATTTAACTGTCTGAAGTATTTTCATGTCACAAGCCATCTCCCAAGCTGCTTGGCTCATGATTTATTTGAAGGGGTAGTAGCATGGGACTTAAAGGGCATCATTCAACGATTTGTCGATAAGAAATGGTTTACATACAAGCTACTCAACAGAAGAATCAAGCGCTTCAAATGTCAAGGCGTCGATAATCCAAACAAACCAGCTTTTCTAAGCAAGAAAGGGAGCAAACTTGGAGGCCATGCTATCCAGAACTGGACTCTCCTGCGACTGCCGTACTTTATCATTGGAGACAAGATTCAAGATTTTCAGGATCCTGGATGGCTTATGTACCTGCAGTTGAAGGAGCTCTGCGAACACTTCTGTGCACCACGTTATATCAAAGAACATTTGCCATATGTTGCTGATGTTCTTCTGCCCGCTTATTATAGGAGAAGAGCTGAAGTTTTAACTGGTGCCAAGTACCGTCTGAAACCAAAACATCACTTCATGGGCCACATAATTCGACAAATGCTTGAAAGTGGTCCAATGCTGTACTTGTGGACTCTCCCTTTTGAACAGAAGCACAAGCTTTTTAAACAATTGTTGAGAATGACAAGAAATTTCATTAATCCTGAAGCTTCTTGTGCTGAGAGGCAACAAATGTATGTTTGTTATTCCACATCTGGCATTCTATTTGAAGATGGATTTTTTGAGAGTGGATCAAGAAGATTATCTTATCAGTCCTATACTGGAAATGTAGCTGCATTTGTGAAGAGCTTGAACTTGACAGGAGAATGGAGAGATACTACAAATTTATGTGCAAATGGAATTGAATATGAGGTTGAAAATATATTGCTCCTTAGTCAAATTGATGGTTCAAAATCTCTATCAGTTGGAGTTATCAAGGTGATGGCTTTCCAAGGCAGACAACTTCACTTCATTCTTGAACAGCGTCAGGCACGCTACCACCATGACAAAGGGATACATGAAATTAACTTTGATGCTGAACCAAGTGTTGTTATGATTTCTCTTTCTGATCTGAAGTACCCAGTTCCACATCCAGTCTATGGAGGGAAAAATGGAGAGGTTTTCTTCAGTCTCAAGTTTGCCATAATAGAAGACCCACACGAAGAAGACCTGTAGAACAATCCACAGTCATTGTTAGTTCTAGTTCTCTTTATATGCTGTAAATTGAATGTGTCAGCACTTTCTTTTTTGTACTGGCTTTTAAAGCCAAAAGGAGTTAGGCTGCACTACAGTTATTGTTGGATTCTTATGTCTGTATTTATTAATTACAAAAACTGTCCCTTGAGTTTAGTGATTCAATTTCCCTTCCACTTCCCTGCACTAGTTATTGTTCAATACCAATGTCAATTGTATTTATTATTCACAAAAACTTTCCCCTGAGTCAACATGATTTAATTTTTCTTCAACTTGATTGGACAGACTAAAGCATTTGAATAATTGAACAAATTTTGATTAAAGAAGTTTCGATAACTGTCTTTTTTAAATTACCTTTCTTTTGCCTGATTTCTATTCTCAGACCAATGATGTCACTTAACATCCAATCAAAATAAAATAATTGATATAATTATCAGATTTTTGTTCTTAAAGAAGTTTTACTCTATTCCCTCCTGTGAATTAAAGTTCAAAACAGAAGCAGCTAATGATCTAGTGAGAACAAAATAAAAAGATGCAACTAAGCCTCAATAACTCAAACATTTTGTTTGTATTGTATTTAAATATGAAATTGATTTCAACAGATATAGCATTGAGAGTAACTTCTAATCATCAAATCATTGTTCCATTAAACTGGAGCAAATCAAATAAATAACTGTCTGCTATACCTGTAGAGTCGATGTCCACTGAAGTCTGCTGGAGTTCCGTCTCTGACGCCAAAGTCAATGTTATCACCAGAGTAGAGAGCAGAACTTCACAGAAGTGCAAGTTCTTCGTCGAGTTCCATGTACAGTAAGCCAGTTTGCAGCAAGCCCGTTACTCTAAAAAATAGACAAAACACAGCCATCACATTTACATGAAATTAAATTTCCATGGTCAACTGTAGTTCCTACAGCACAAGACTAAACAAGTTTCTAAACTCTAACAAGCAGCTCTATAGATTTCTGGAAAATGGGAGCAGCTTTTGATCTGGTCTCTGCATAAAGTTCTCAATTTAAAGATCATAAGAAATTTCTCAAAGCCGTCATTCTGAGTCAGGTTTGTTCCATGACAGTGTGGAAATGGGGAGCTTTGCATAGTTCACTTCTTCTCTAACAAACTATTCCAAAGTTCAAAACTTTCTACCTGTGTTTGCAGACTTCAGCTGATGTCCAGGCCCCATGCGGCTTCCTGGCCAGCAGCTTCTCTTCTCATTGGAAATCGTTGGCTTTGGGATTTTCTCCAAGACAAAATTTTCTCGCAGATTCTCTCGTGTTCCAGCTTCTTGGTTCCTTAAACAAAAAAAAAAATCATATGGTTAGGAAAATACAGCACAACAAAGCCAATGAGGATGGACAAGTCCAAAGGGGACTCTTTCATCCACTTCATACACCATGGAATTAAGAAAATTAAAGACACCACAAATGTTTGATTGTCAATCAATTATTTTCAAAGAGTACAGAGAAAGATCAGATGGATGGAGCAGACATGCAATTGGTTTTATTGAATTTAACTTAGGACCATCTTTCACAGAAAATGCGCATGTTAACTACCATTCCAGCTGTCAGATACACCAGCTGGGATTCTGCTATCAAAACACCAAAACTAAATCAGGTGCTCGATTTAGGTTAATCTAGGTGATCAATATTTAATTATTTCGTGCAAGTCTCGTGCAAATATTTACCATACCAAAATGATTGCAGCAAAATTAAGAGGTATTGACCAATTGAAACGAAGGACTTAGCAAAGGATTGAGTAAAACATGCCCAAAAACATTAACTTAGAAGCAGGTTCAATATTGTTATCGAGTTGAGGTAGGCCTTCGTGTGTGAGGTGGGTCAAGAGAGAGAGAGAGAGTTTCTTCTTTAATGGCCGTAGGCCGAGCCTGTATTGGCCAGGGGTTTGCGGGCTGAGGTGGGTCAAGAAAAAAACAAATTAGTTTTAGGAACGGAAGATTTTCCATACCTTGCTATTCGCAGTAGCGGCATAGCAGACGACTGTAAAACAAAACAAATGGTTGCCATTATTTTAGTTCAAAATTTCTTGTGGAGCTGCGCCGTAATGTCATGCTTCGAAAGATTACCTGTTCGTACGGTATTCTATTCTTTGGGGGATGACTCAGAAGAAGTTATGATTCAAATTAGTTTTGTCACAAAAATTTCGTGACGGTGCGGTACTTGTCTCCGCTCTCGTACCGAGTCGCGGTCGTCTCGTTTCGTTTTTGAGTCGTCGTCTAGGAGAACTGCTTTGGTGCTTCTGTGTTCTTGATTTACAATGGATCGAGATAAACACATCTCAACTGCTGGGCGCATCCAGTTCTATAGTTATTATAGAGACCAATACTTCAATCTTCAACATGCCAAAGTGTAGGCTTGGTTGGGTGTTGGGTTTGCCCGGAGTGCCCGGAGTCAGGAAGCTTGCCAGTGAGTATTCATCAATAACTTATCCTCAGTAATACCAAGACAATTGACTAGTTTTGCAGTGGATTCAGGCTGAGCCATTAGATAAATTTCCTCTTTTTGTGAAAAATTTTGTTTAAAAATAGAAAATATTGTCCTTGAACAGTTATTACCGTCGCGACACAGTAAAGCTGTTCTTGAACGACTTCTTGCAGAAAGCTGAGCCATCAAAATACTTAGAACCTCTTTTGATGCTTGTAGGAAAACATGCTGTTTTAAACAAGTAAATATTGTTCCAAAACAGCCAATGCTGTTTATTAACAGTTGCTGCTGTTACGAAATGGTAAAGCTGTTGTTGAACGATTCCTCGTAGAATTTAGAGACATCAAAGGTCTCCCTTCTTCTTCGGATGAATAGTGGCAGAACTTTTGTTCCAAAACAATAGGAGTCGTTTATAAACAGTTAGCTGCTGTTTGAAAATGGTATGTTCGTTGGTGAACAATAGGTTGAGAAGATTTATATACGGTGTCTGATATGCCACATTTGACAAATGTGTCGTTGGAAAGCGACTCAGTGTCCAACAACTTGTCGTTCACCTACAACAAGTGTCGCTAAAAAACTTAACGACTAAAGTGCTGTTAATGAACAGCACTTTTTTTAACAGTGTGTTATGAGAAAGAGGTTTGGAGGGAAAGCCTCCCCAGTATTTAACAAGTTTATAAGTGGTATCTTTACCATGTCATAGTACTTCGGTCGGATACGTACGATGAGCAACAAACCAAGTTTGTAAGTCAGTTTCAAAAACTTTCATTTACTGTGATTTCCAAACTTCAGATAGATACGATGAGCAGCAAACCAACTTTGTAAGTCAGTTTTTAAATCTTTCTTTAAAAAAAAATTTCTTAATGTGGGTTCATGTGTCTCAGTCTCTTCTTAATGGTGTATCTAACTTCTGGTGTATGGGATAAGTTCTTCCTTTAACAGAAAATGATGTTACTGTCCTTGCACTTTTGATAATGTTTCATTGCATTTTATCTGATATATTGGATCCTTGGTGGAATTCAAACAAAATGTGCAAGGTGGTGTAGAAACAATTGACACTCATTATGGTAGTGTATAGCTGATTGTTATGGCCCGTCGTGTAGTATTACATAGTAATACCGGAGGAAGGGAAGTCCAATTGTTTGTCTTTACTGTTGTACTGTTTGACATGTACGTGTATAATAAATAACTGAACTGAAAGGTTCACTGGGATTTTGGCATGGATCATTGCTTCCTTATGACCACATTTATTCATCGCAAAGTGTTCAATACAGAATAATCATTAACAAAAGGAGGACTTTGGAACCTCTTACTTATTCTACCGACTCTCTTCCACATGTTTCGAAAAATCAACATTACTTTTGAAATAATATTTTACTCATTAACCTTCAAAGATCTGTCCAGAAAAATGTCCACTGCTGCAAACTAATCGATATTCTTCATTTTAACATACGCAAAGATGATTGCCTGGAATGAAAGAAGGAATAAGAAACAATCGAGGCAGGTTTTTCTAAGTGGGGTTTTGACCTTACCTGTGGCACTAGGATCTGATACTTGAACGAGGGAGTGCTGGTTCCAAATGTTTCCTCGAGAAAATCAAGTAGCTGGGTTTGCTAACATGAAAGAGTCCACATTGTTTTTAGAAGGCACAGACAACTAATAATATCATTACCGCTGTAATGTATAAACATACCAAGTCTCCAAAAAGATTGAATGGGCCCAACCCTGACAGTTCTTCAATGTCCAGACTCAAAGTTCTGAGGAAGGCTAAACATTGGTCTTTTTTAATCCACTGCAACACTTCCTGAGCTTCGAAGTTCCTCACGTTGCTAAATTTTGATTTACAAAAAAATGCATTGATGAAGACATGACAAACACAATTTCATGAGGATGGGCACTTTTAGAAGTCGATTATCGTAATTTCCAGTGACACAAGACAAGATTCTGTATTAGCTTCTTCGTGGTGGATGCTTACAAAGCCGTATCACCACAGTATCTAGATTTGGTAGTAACAGAAACTAGAACAGGCACTCGGAAACCGCCAAGAGATAAGGAATCAATGGCCACCGCGTCTCTGGACGCATTTGTTGTTCAGGACAATATTTACATATTTTAATGCGTGTGCATACTTCTTGCTTTGACAAGTCTCTTTAGGAATATTCTACATACGCGGTTCATAAACATCCTTTATTTCCATCAAGGAAGGTTTACACCAGACCGTGGCTTGTCGTTACAGGCTTTGCTGTACATGCCTTGCTAGATCCAACAATACACGCCTGGCTTTTGCAACAACCTTGGCCTGCGGTGCTTGGCTGCCTGCGGTGCTTGGCTGCCTGCGGTGCTTGGCTGCCTGCGGTGCTTGGCTGCCTGCGGTGCTTGGCTGCCTGCGGTGCTTGGCTGCCTGCGGTGCTTGGCTGCCTGCGGTGCTTGGCTGCCTGCGGTGCTTGGCTGCCTGCGGTGCTTGGCTGCCTTCGGTGCTTGGCTGCCTGCGGTGCTTGGCTGCCTTCGGCAGCGTAGCGAGCCTAAACCCTGTTCGCCAAACATCCGCCAGTCAAAATCTGCGTGGTCGGAAGCCCCAAATAGGGTACTTGGGAGAAGAGCTGATCCGGAAGTTGAGGAGAAATAAAGTGGAATAAAGTATTCGAAATTTATGAGAGTGAGCGTCTGCGTCGCCGTTCTGGCGCTTTCGCGGAGCTATATTCTCATACAAGTCGGCGTTTGTTTCTCTTGGTTTCCTCTTAACTTCCGTGCCAGCTTTTCTGCAAAGTGGACGTTTCGCCCACCGCGTTTCACCCAAACCTGATTTGACCCACCACACATTGTACCCCCAATATTTAGTCGAATACTTTAGGTCCAACCCCTTCCGCACCCACCATCATTTAGATCCAAATTAATTCTAAATTTTATTTCCACCCAACTTTGGCCCACCATGCCGAAGTCAGATCTCAAAAATTGTGTCCACAGTCTTGCTGAATTCACAGAGTCAGGGTGTGGCCGCAAGTGCGGACATAGTCGAGCTGCCTTTCTTCCTCTTTGAAGTCCTCGTAACGCAGGCTGATCCGCTGGAGGCGCTCCGTGACAACGCGGTACTTCAGGCGCTGAGGCGCCGACACTACCTGAAAACAAAGTATGAGTGATGTGCCTCAAGAAGGAGCCATTCAGTTTTCGATACGCAAAGGCTAAACACCTTGGCCAGCTCCAACTCGTTCACTCTCAGCTCGGTGTTTGCCTGCTCCTTCTGCATTTCCCGCACCAGGGAGAACAGTGAAGGGTGCGATTAGCTTGAACAGCTGATGCCACCCCTCGGTGAGATTGTTGGTTCGCGGCTCGCCCTCGCGTGCCGCGCTGTACTGGTTCCACAGCTCTGGCAGGTACGTAGGCCTCCCGTACCGCGCTCCTCCACGCCCACCTCGTACAGGCCGCCTGATGTACGTCTTCTCGAAGTACTTGACCAGATCATCGAGCTCGACCGGGACCTCTTCCGAAACCTATGATAGTAAGTTATTAAACTTCATTTTCTGGATATGTTCTGAACAGAGCGGCCAGTCACGAAACTAGTACCTGCGTAAACACTGGAACAATGTCCTCGGGTGGAACGAAGGCTGTGCTGATCAGCATGTGGACTCCGACTTTGACTTCCCTGTTGTCAGGATCAGAGTACGCAGCCTGCAGGCCCAGGCTCTGGACGTGCCGGTACACGCTCTGTCCAAGGTGGAAAAGGCACAGACGTAGGACAGCCGCCGGGAACACCGCCGATACTGCATTAATGATCGCCTGCTCGAAGTCACTGATCACAGTGTCGGGTTTCTGCTCGATCCGCATATCCCGGCTAATGTCGTAAATTGCGTCCAAGACAGTGGTGTACGACTGCTGCTCCTTATTAGGAAGAAGAGCGTACACGTATGGAAACGCCATGCCACGGAACATGCCGTGGACAGTGAACAGCTGGGTGAATATGGACGGAGACACCTGGGGGCACAAAGAACATTCTTGAGGATGTAAGAGGAAAATACGACATTGATATATGTATCTCATAGTCAACATACCTTAAAGGTGCCGTCAACAAACCTCGTAGAGGATCGGGAAAGTTCTCGGAGATTTGCTTTAGTACCAAAGATTAGAATTCTGTTTTGCCTCAGTTGCTCTTCGTCGTCATCATCAGCTTCATGGAGAGAGTCCCACAGTAAAAATAAGTCTCCTCCAAGAGTTTTCCGAAATTCTTCAGGAATCTCATCGATTTCTTGAATGGACTTTGGACTAGGTGGCAGGTTAGAGGTACGTGTCCGTTGGATGGTACGTTTCAAGGTACGTTCAGTGGGGAGCTTAGCCAGGACCACCACTGGGACGTTTTCCAGCCGGTTACTTGTGATTTGGATCGGTGGCATTTCAGGGTTTTCTGTACTTGCTTCTTTGATGCCGTTGACAATACGCCTGGCTTCAATGTCGTCCTGGTCAGGGGCGTGCATGTACTCCCCTTCTCGAAGCACTTCCTGAGGGTCGCCTACCGTGGTCGCCCTGGCTCTGCATTCCGGCTTCCTGGTGCACACCCAGTAGGTTCTTCCTTTCTTGGTTGAGTGTTTCTGATAAATGAAGCCCTCACTCACTAGCAAATTTTTCCCCCGCTTAGATTTAATAAATGAGGCGGTCATGGTGGGCCTCTCTAAAAATGATTTCCCTAACTACAATGCGGCGCCATCAACAATGCCCCAACTGGCGCGGGGAACAATTGGATGAATTCGGGGCGGATGAATGGGTACGGTGGGTGTAAAGGTATTGGAAGAAACGTAGTGGGTCAATTTTTGGAGGGTGTAATTGGGTAGGGCAAACAAATCTTGGGCGAAATGCGGTGGGCGAAACGTCGTGATACCCTGCAAAGTACTCTATTCGGGTGATAATACTACCTCTCTGTTAAGGTACACAAAATACTTTGTTCGATTTTTGTACGTTGTCTCACACAATTTTGCGCAAACGTCCTATATTCGTACAAATATATGGGAAATTTCGCACGAGTTTGTGCGATTTCACGTTCAAATTTGTACGAAAAAGTTCGCAAGCTGAAAAGTTTGTGAGACCACGTACGACATTGTACAAATATATGAAGCGTGAACCTGACACACCGCTTCATGCCTCAAATTGAGTGAGGAAACATTTATCGCCTAAAGTCGGGTGGTAAAAAAATCGTCATCCAAATAGAAACCTCTTACAGGGCAGTAAAGAACCGCATAAACGTTACCACGCTAATCACCCTGACTTCCCTCGCTACGGCTAACTCGCGCAGTGGCCGCGCTCGGCCCGCTGCATAAGGAGGGGCCAAGAGCGCCACGTGCGGACGGTCGGTCAAGGAGCATGGGTTAAACATCGAGGGCAGCCCTGCTCCCCGACGGCCAGGACGTGGGGCCAGACACGCACTTTCTGAGCACGAGGACGTCTCTGCGGGCACTCCACCAGCTAAGCTGTGTGCACAGTTTGCAGTAAACACTGGATATATACACGCTAAGGTGCGCTAAGGATACTGCTAACACTATTTTACATGCCATGTCTGAAGTCCAATTCGTAAACCTGTCGTCAAAGATGGACTCGCTGGAGCGTTTCTCAGGGCTGTGCATGGCAACGTGTCATCCTTCACAAGACTGCAGATGGATGCCACGGTAAAAGTGTCGCCTTGACATCCAAGCACTGAAAACGTTACGGTCGGACACATGGCCAGATTGTGGCGTGACAAAAAGTCGCACCAAAAATTGGCGTGACAGGAAATTCACGCCGAAAAGCGGCATGACATGTGAGTAACGCCGTCCTCTGGCGTGAATGACTATAAGTTTCATGAGAAAAGTCGTGCCAAAAACCGGCATGACAGGAAACTCACGCCATAAGTTGGCGTGAATTTCTGAGTCACGCCGATTATTGGCATGACTTTGTTGTCATGCCGTTTTTTGGCGTGACACTTTATTCACGCCACTAAAATGGGACGAAGTCACGCCGATCGATTTTCAGTGAGGGGACGCCTTGTTTTATTTCCCAAGGGGTTTGAGTGAATTTTCAAAGTTGTCCAAGTTGACATTACTTGACAGAAATGGATTTGTTTTGACGAGACAAACAAAAAATGTCAACATAAGTCATAAGTTTGGATGGCAAATTAAAAAGTTATTTAACTTCAAAAGTACAGGGTTGGCCTTTTTGGCTATTTTACAAATTTTTAAGTTCAACAACTTTTTTTATTTCATATCCAAACCTATGACATGTGTTGACATGTTTTGTTTGTCTTGGCGAGACGAATCTATTTGTGTTTAGTGATGACATTTTGAACAACTTTGAAAATTCACTCAAACCCATTGGAAATTAAAACAAGGCATCCCCTTGGATTTCAAGGCGGCACTTTTACCGTGTAGTATAGAATATCCTGGTAAAAACAATTCGCTCCTGTCATAGCATAAATTAAGGCCAAAAATATCACGGAATTTTTTAAATATTGATCAAATTTTCAAATTGCCTCAGAGTGGAAGTGTACACGAGTGACAGTAATTTTTAGGGGCAATATCACTTCAAATCAGTCAAAAAATTCAATTTATTTTTGTTCTTTCAAAAAATACTGCCTTCTTTTCTGCGTCGAATGCTGAAAACCTCATCTTTTTGGTTCAAAAATTGTGACTTCAGGGGCTTTTGAGCCAAGTTTCGTTATGGGGTAGAAGCGCCGTTTCTCGAACTTCAACCACGTTTTTCTCGGAATAAAAATTTCGGTTACTATTCCGAATGACGGCTCCACCTATATAGAGTGAAAGTTTGGTATGATTGGACACATTGATTAGTACTGTTCAAAACTGCAAATAATATGTGGCGCTCTAGAGGGAAATTGCCGTAAATGTGTATTCAAGTACCCCACCCTAACCTCGAACGCTGCAGCGATATCGTGAAATACGCTCGTTCCGTCAACTCACCACACACATCAGGTTAGGGAAATGTTAGGAGGATGTTGGATCCACCTCGCAGACATACAATATAATTTCAAATATTTTCCCATCTATTAATTCCGTAAAGTTGACACGGTCGTCTGCACTGTGAAAATTTGTTGTCACTTTATGACAAAATCGTGGATGATAAAATTTCATCACTTTAAAGTAATGACAATGTCATCACGAATTGATGACAATTTCATCAAAGCTTCTATACTAATTGCATGGGCGTGCGTGACAACAATGTTATGAATGGTTTTGATGACATTTTTGTAAGGAAAATAAGCCTTGAAATAGTAATCAAGTGACGACTCAAATTTTCACAGTGTGCTGAGGTGACAGGTGGCGCCATCTTGGGGCGGCTTCGATAAGCCCGACGGCCCCGTCCAGTTTACCCGAATTAATAGAAGCCAAAATATTTGGAGGTATATTGTAGCTCTGCAAGGTGGATCCAACATCCTCTAACCTTACCCCCTCTACCCAGTGCGTGGTAAGTTAACAGGACGACCGCATTTCACGATGTCGCTGTATTGTTCGTGGTTAGGGTGGGGTACACATTTACAGCAATATCCTTCTAGACCGCCACATATTTCTTGCAGTTTCGAACAGTACTCAATACCTGTCCAATGATACCAAACTTTCGCCCTATGTACGCGGAGGCGCTGTTCAGAATAATTACCAAAATTTCTAACTTGTCTTAAGGTCCCAGGGCGCAGTTTTTGAGCTACAGTGAGGAGATTTCGCGTGGATACTCCTATCACTGCAAATAGAAAGGTCTGACTTCAGATCCTTTAAGTGGTGATACTGAAATGTTAGACCGTAAAAAGGGTCATACACAAATATATGACCGTTGTAGAGTTCATGCACAAATGAATGACCGATGTAGTGGTCATACACAAATGTATGACCGAAAAAGGGTGATACACAAATGTATGACCGAAAAAGGGTGATACTTTTTTGTATCAACGATGAAGGTTCATAAGCTAAACGAAGGTCAGCCCTGCTAATGTCTGATCTTTTGTCGGTCATACATTTGTTGATGATTGTTTTTCGGTAATAGATCCGTGTATAACCTTTCTTCGTTTACACATTTGTGTATGACCTTTTTATCGGTCATACTTTTTGTATTGCCAAAAATTGGTCCGATGTCTCATCTTTTGAATTTCAGTGCATTACGTGCCGCTACAATTGAAAGTAGGAGAATTTTGATAGCACATTAGCCTACATTTTTTGGTCTTAGTTTCATATTTTTGAACCTTACCCGACCTAAATTTATTTCAAGGATATGTTAAATATCTGCTTTCGAAACAAATTGAGTCGCTTCTGGTCCTTTAGGTTCGTTTTGGTTTAATTGACAGTGGTTCTGTACTGCACATACTCCACTCACACAGTGCTAGTCTCATACACTGCTATTCTGGGTGTTCCAAAACAGCACGCCTAGGGCGTACGCCACAGAAAACGGTACGCCTTTACGCGTATCGAAACGATGCGCCTCAGGCGTACCGTATATTCACACCTTAGCAGTTGGCATTCACCATTGTCAATATCCTTTAGACCCTAGGCACTTAGATGTGCTTCAGGTCAGGGTGCGTACAATGCACACATCTTGGTTCCTTTCATAGGCCCAACGTCAAGCCCACATGCGCCCCAAGCGTGTGCACATTCTACGCACCTTAAGCTGGGCATGGCTGGTCATAGGGCTAAGGTGTGTGCATTGTGCGCACCCTGCCCCGACCGAAATCACATCTTGGTGGCCTTGACCATGCACGACTATCCGCTCAAGATGTGCAAAAACGGTACGCCTAAGGCGCATCGTTTCGATACGCCAAAAGGCGTACCGTTTTCTGTGGCGTACGCCTAAGGCGTGCCGTTTCGGAACACCCAGAATGGCAGTGTACATGTTAAGCCAGACCTTACATTGGATGAAAATCAACTTTGTGACATCCAAGATTCCGTGATTTTTAAATTATTTTTTTAAAATTGAAGATTGCTGCTATACACTGACGGTGGTCATATCCTGGACTCCGATTTTTTAAACTTAAAGTTTGATAGGGGGAGCAATATCCTTTAGACATGATGTTTGGGTGACAAGGAGCAGGTTCTGATACCGTTTATTGCAAGCCACGATCCCAGTCTTTCACACCGGTGTTCAAAAGTTGGACCCCCAGTGGGAAATGTGGACCTCCCCTGATATTCTTCTCTTTGATCGGTTGATGTCAAGTTACGTAGCAGAAACGGAATTTGAGGTCTCCAGCGGCTGCACTGGTCATATAAAAGAATTCCAGGGGTGCTCCACGTTTCCCACTGGTGCTCCACATGACCCGTTCACGATGCCCGATGCGGCTCACTTCGCGTCACATCGAGTCGAACCACGTTGGTGGGGACAGCATGTTAACGATGTACCGGCCGGCCGTGAGGTAGAGAACAACCGCCCACATGACGTAGAGAGACATCTCCAGGACATACAACCTGTCGAAACAAGCCATTTCTCTGTTAGTTAGACGAGGACGCGCTCCACGCCAGACCACCCGAGGAGTGGCGTGGGATGGTGCATCAACAACGTTGAATATGTCCTTTGCTCTGCAATACCCACCTTCTGAGCCGGCTGAGCCTTTGCGATAGCGGTGCCTCCTCCTTGAAGATGTACTTCATCATGCCTTGAAGCGCGGCCTTCTGGAATTCTTTTTTATCCTTTACAAAAAGAATATCAAACGTTCAAGTTTATGCAGCAGTTTCCATTTGTTCGCTGTCGCATGGCGGCTCACGTTAGAGGGGGCCGAAAATGATTATTTTTTTCGAAATCTGCGGACCTTTATGGTGACTTCTGAGTGATTTGGTGAAATTTTTTTTTTGTAGTTTTATTTAATTTGATCAGACAACGGATAAAGGCCCCCTTAGTGCACTAAAGATTGGCAATTTCATAAGTTAACACATTTTGCAAAACATTTCAAAAACCCTTAAAAACGTGGAAATTACGATATTTGTTCAAAAATGATACACCCCGTAGACAGGGGGGGTTCAAGGGTGTTCAAGTACCAACCGATAGATTCCTGAAGCCACTTATGGTTTTCCTGAGATGCAGTGCCCCATCCGCAAACAAAGTGGTGCATTGACGCTGCAGGGGCCGTCAATAAACGAGCACAAGCTTGAATTTATAGAAATCCAGATTGTTTTCTGCCCCTGTGAGGGAGGCAACCGGTTCCTGATGACCCCTATCACTCGCTTGGGCTTCTCTTGTGTTGCGGACACTTTGTTACACTCACACTAAAAATCGATCGGCGTGACTTCGTCCCATTTTAGGGGCGTGATTAAAGTGTCACGCTAAAAAACGGCATGACAAACAAGTCATGCCAATAATCGGCGTGACTCAGAAATTCACGCCAACTTTTGGCGTGAATTTCCTGTCATGCCGGTTTTTGGCACAACTTTTCTCATGAAACTTATAGTCATTCACGCCAGAGGACGGCGTGACTCACATGTCATGCCGCTTTTCGGCGTGAATGTCGTGTAACGCCAATTTTTGGCGCGACTTTTTGTCACGCCACAATCTGGCCATGTGTCCGACCGTAACGTTTTCAGTGCATACGGTCCCCTTCAGCTGGCTGCAGTAGACTACACAGTCAAAAAACCTGCAATTTTTGCTAAAAAAAGACAATTATTTTGCCCCATTACGGTAGTCTAACATGCGGAATAATGCGGCGTTTTTTTTTCCATCCGTCATGACAAAACAAACAAATTGATGTTTCGGTTTTGAAAATCGGACTAAAACTACGGATTTGGTGATTTTTTTAAATCGCGTGTACACTGGAAAAATCTATTTTGCGATGGAGGCAGTACCTAGAATCATCGGATCGAAAAAAAAAATAGGGGGTCGCTTTTTTTTTTATGTAGAACCCGAATCCGAGCGGCGTTGGTCGATCCGAGAAAGTCGCCAAAATTTTGGGCCACCCTACCAACAACCCTGAAAAATCTTGCCTCGATCAGCTGAGCCGTTTAGGAGGAGTAGTACGGAAACACAGACACACAGGAAAGTTTTTTCAACCCTTGTGAAGGAACAGGCTTCGCTAATCGCTCAGGCAAAAAGCACTAAAATACGTCAGAAAAAGTGCAAATTTTTGGTGACCTTACATTTTAAGAGGCCGTCCACATATTACGTAATCAATCACCTAAGGCGGAGGGGGGTGGTAGAGCTGTGGCTTATGCCTGATAACATGGAGGGGAGAAAATGTCCTGATTACGCAATCAATCATCTCAATTGTCGCGGCGCAATTGATCCAGGAAGCGTAAGAAAGGAATAACTTGACTTATCCTTAAATTGGGTTTTTGTTTTCCTACTGTGCCTTGTAATGGTTCTCATCATTACACCAAACAATTTGGCTCAATTCCTTGCAGTTTAGGAGAATATCCACATAGAAAGAGAATACAACTTAACTTGGCCCCTTTAACGTCATAAAATTTAGCGGAAAATGGAATCAACTCAACCGAAGCCCACATGACTCCGTTGAAAATATAGTCAGTAGGAGATAACTCAACTTTGTAATTTTATGAATGTAGTGTAAAAAGAATCAAGTCAACTAAGCCCTTATCATTTTCAAAACTGAAATGGAAAAAGAGCCAAGTCAAAACAATACACTAAAGTAACAAGCCCTTTATGCTGACTATAGCTCCACTTGACATGTCTCCAAATTCCACTCCGTTTAGGAATAGCAAGTTGAGATGACTCTTTTCCATTTTAACGGAAAGTGATAAGTCACAGAAACCCTCTACGGAGACGGAGTGATCTGGCTCTTTTGATTTTTTTTTTCTCAAAATTTAACTTATGCTTTTTGAACTTGTTACCATCTACAATACACGTTTGTTTTGTTTAAATTTTCCTGCTAACAGTTTTTTATTTTCCCCAAAAATGGCCCAAATGGAGTTAACCCCTTCTTCCGCTTCCTGGATCAATTTTTCTGGTTTCAAATTTCACTGAAATCATGAAGAATATTAGTGTCTTGATAAATACCCAATTTTAGGCGAGTTACACTTTATCACCCAAATTTGGATTGGCAAAACCTTCCTCACCCAAATTTGGGCGAGAAAAACTTACCCTTTAGATATACCGCTTCGACGATGCTTCACATTTTCCAAAATTTTAATTGATTGCGTAAACCTGCGGGTGGGTTGGGGGTGTTCGTCCGCTGACTACGGATGATGACGTGGGGGAGAGGGGTGGTCGAAAGTCCCTAAAATGTGATACCGTAATATATAGACGGCCCCTAAAGACATTTTTACATAGTTTCGTTTGTTTAGGAAATTGCTGATGAACAAAATGAAATCAATTTTTGACCCCCGACCAAAGTTTCAACCGCAAAGGGCTACCGCGACCCGAATTTTTCGAACATAATCTAATTTGACCCTTCAGGAAGTATTGCACTAATTTCCTCTCCCACCCTTGAACTCGCTTGCCGAAGGCAAGCAGGGGGCGCCGCACCGTGAAACGGGGTAATTTCGGGCCCTTTTGAGAGGTATTTTAAAAATTGTGAAGGTCGTGTTGTTGCCATGGACCTGAGGGTTAAAATTTAGCATCTACCCACCTTTAGCTTCAATTTGACGCCAATTCCAGATATCTACGCCTCATCGTTTTTACAGTGGAGGGCCCAAAGCAGTGCCCGAAATTACCCCGTGTTTTGGGGTAATTTCGGGCACCCCAGGAAAAAAACATCTTATTGTTCTGATTTTGGTCTCAAAATCAATAATTGGCTCTTTCTTTGAGCTTATGTGATAAAATGTGAAATTCTTAAGGATGTAGATGTGGAGGGATGGTAGGGGTGGTCATTTGTACATAATTTGAAGTCATGATTGGAACAAATAATAATTTGATGTTTGGGAGAGTGGGGTGGAGCTAATTAGGACGCTCCTTGTTGAACGTCTAACCTTGAACCTTTATCCTTTTTTGTTTTTGATAATGATACAACTCGGGCCACACTATATTACGCAAAGATAAGTACACTGTAAAAATTTTTTTTGTAAAATAACAAACAAAACAGTGTAAATTTTTTTGCACGAACCGTTCGTAATTTTTTCAAAACGACTTGTTCGTCATTTTATGAATTTGTCTGTAATTTTCTTAACAAGGACAAATCAAGCAGATTAAAAAAAATCGCTATGGGGATCATCTGGTGGTTAGGTTTTGTTTGCACATCATGAAATATGTGAAGATATTTGGAACTTTGGACAGCCACCACGTGGGAATCGAACCCACAATCTGAGGGTCCGCGTCCTCGAACGCTACCCCTAGCCTGCTGCGCGTCGCCCTGTACCATGTTGGCAAGCTCCCGCTTGGTCAGCAGTCTGTATATTTCAGCCTTTCATGCTCTTGGACTTGATTTTAGTTGAAATGTGTGATCTACAATGGAAGAAAGATGATGCACGCAAATCGATTTTAACATTTCCCAAGATTCACAATGTGCACTCATTTTTCAATACAACAGTAGTTGTAATTTTACAAACTAAATTGTAATACTAAATATGAATTATAATAATAAAATGATGACGTCTTTTCGTAATTTCACAACACATTGTCATAAATCCAAGTTACAATACAAACTGTAGGGTTTCAGGTCGTAAAATTACAATTAATTTTAACAGTGTAGTGGATCTTCCTCTTGAAACTGACGTACATGGGAGGCAAGTCTTATGAACAATTGGGAAGATACAGTGGCTTTCTGGAAAACTCTGCATTCCGTAGCAACCCAGCAAGCCATGCGGCCGTTCTCAAAGTCCTCGTAAACATGATAAAATTTTAGTCACGAACCAATCATTGACACTAAGATAGAATGTGTACATACTACACATAAGAAGTACGGATGTAGCCTTGGCCCATTTTTATGATAGTCAAAGTTCCACAAAGTGACTGCTGCGGCAGTTGAGTATTATCTTTGTTTATGGATTATTTCCATCTTTCAGAAGATCTCTGAAGAACTGGAAAAAGCACCACTCTAGCCCTGCGAAATTCAAAGTGTTCAGAACAACCCTGCTTGCCCTTGCATGCCATTTCAGTGCCCGAAATTACCCCTAAAAGTAACAATTTTTAAGTTTTGAGCCCCTATTCACCATACTATTTGCCGCAGGTGATTGTTTCTTTGACACAGCATGCTCAAAACATGTCCAAATCGAAAAAAAATATCTTATGCACCGTTTGTGAACCGGTTTGGCTTGCCAGTCGAAGTTTTCACGCATACACTATACACTGCAAAAAAAATCCATCTTAATTTTAAGAAACTAGTTTGTGAAGCAGTTTACAAAGATTTTTTGCTATTAAAAGTAAGAAACTTTCCCCTCTTAAAACTAATAACCAAATTTTTAAAACTCATAGAATTTTGTTTATTAATGTTCCTAATTATATTAGACTAAAGTGGGAGGTAAGAACGGCTGTACTGACGTCCGAGATACCATGTATGTGTGACGGAAGTCTTCATTCCAACGTGCATCATGCACCAGAACTGGATCAGCACTCAAAATTAGGATGTTGAAGAAAGAGGATCACTCTCCTTGCTTTCGTCGCTGGTGGGATGGACTACACAACGGAGGAGGATTGTGCGTGCACCTAACCTCAGGTCCGACCGTAGACGCCAGCGAGTGGCAACATGAAAATGCGTTTTTCTCTACATCAGTGTAATATTTTGTTAAATACTTTTAGCTAACCGATAGAGAAGATATTTACGAACGCAACATATAGTATCATTTGCAAAAAGAAGGTATTCTAGAAACATTAATTGGAAATACTAATCGGGAAATGGTCACGGCGCTCCAAGCGCCACCTAGCGGCAGGTCTGTGAAACGTGGCCTTGGACCCAGCGGCTGACTGTGGACCATACCATGTGAGAAGTAGCTTGTCAACAGTTCGCGGGAATTTATCAAACTAAACCTTCGATTTACGTTGAATGTGACCGCACTCGCTGAAGCGTTCAACCTTTACTTGAAACAGTTTCAGAAATCTAGTTGTGAAAAGTCATAAGTCATCTGGATTTTAAGAGACGAATTATTACTTTTGAAAGGCAACCTTAGTTTTGACAAACCCAGTTTATGAGTTTTCAAAATGGTTTTGAAATTTACCAACTAATTCTTACTTTTCATTTTAGTTTTGGTAAATGTAATAAATTATAGCACTTTTCACAAACTTTTCTGAGTTTTCATATCATTTCAAAATATTATTAAGTTTAAGACATTTTTATGTCTTAAATTTCAGAAAAATTTTTGCAGTGTAAATTTAGGTAAAAAGTGTAAAATACGAAAA
Source organism: Stenchaetothrips biformis (assembly GCA_030522485.1). Lineage (NCBI taxonomy): Eukaryota > Metazoa > Arthropoda > Insecta > Thysanoptera > Thripidae > Stenchaetothrips > Stenchaetothrips biformis. The sequence goes on along the minus strand of CM060089.1, from coordinate 5,531,325 downwards.
TCACTGTATCTCGAAAAGATTGGATCTGTTTTGGTCTCCAGAGGAATGATCCGACGGATTTTAGTGTGGTAAATGCGATGCGCGCAACGGGACAAGCCTCCAAGGTCGCCGCTAGACGGCAGCATCATCGCAACGCTTTCGGGCAGAGATGCCCGAAATTACCCCGTTTCACGGTAGGACAAGGTGGGTGTAAACGCCAGGCGCGGGTTGTCGTAACTTGAGCAGCATCGCAAAGCCTGTTCACTGCAATTCAAAGGGTGAGACGTCTCACCCATTTCCGGTGATACAAAAAGTCTCACCGAAAAAAAGTCATACACGAATGTATCACCGAAAAAAAGGTCGTACACAAATGTATCACCGAAAAATGGTCAGACATCAGTGAGATGGTCCCTTGTTTTCCTGAGGAAGTATCACTCTTTTTCGGTGATACATTTGAGTACGACCTTTTTTCGGTGATGCATTCGTGTACGACCTTTTAACGGTGATACACTTAAGTATCACCCTTTTTCGGTGAGACAGTTCTGTCTCACCCCTCAGATGGTAAGATGTATCACCATTTGATTTACAGTGTTACGCCAAGACACGGTCTGGCGAACACCTACCTCGTTATTATAATTTGAAAACTCTGGTGCCATTGGGGGACCTTTTTCCGTTGTCTGATCAAAATTAAAAAAAAAAAAATCATACAAAATTTTTTACCGACTGACACAAAAGTCACCATATCCATCTGCGGATTTCGAATAAAATAAATAAAAATGGCCCTCCTCTAGGCTTACGTATTTGAAGCAGGACAGCTTGTCATCGATGACGATGCCGAAGTCGGGCCGCTCGGCCGGATCGATGAAGGCGTGCAGCTCGTCACACTTTCGGGTCTCGATGGGGAACTCGTTATGCAAGAAGTAGGCTAGCGCGCCGTTGGCTTGGAACGCTTTCCGGTACGTGGCTATCAACCTGGGAGGAAGGCGCCCTTTGTGAGCAAAATGAACCCCGCCCCTCCAGCCGCGGCTTGTCCTCTCGCAGCGCTTAAACCAGGGGGTGGCAACGCCTTTTACATGCATTGATGCCACGTGCGACCCCTCCTTAAAACAGAACACTTTTCAAGCAGATACTCTCTGAGACCTGAAAAGGAATCGAGTAAAACTTGAAAGCGGCATCAAGTTTAAAGGTCACTTTAAAGTTAAAATTAAACGTGAGCCCACTTCCGACCTGTTCAACCCTCGAAAACGCATATATTAGAAAGAGAAAAATAGGTTTTGACTAAAAGCGCTACAAGAAAAGTTTCAACTTAGTTCTTCAAAACGCTAATCTCAAAACGTTTCTTAGTCTTTGAGATGAAACCTGGCCTAAACACTTTGTCAATTCATACATCATTGTTATAACAAAACAGCTTTATGTAATTATACTTAGTACTTTCGATCTCGGCAAAGTAATCTCTTGATGCAAGGGGGGTCACACATGGCGTCCGGGCATGTGTCGGGGGTTGCCACCCCAGGCCTTAACAGTTTTATTTAGAAGGGTGAAGCCGATTGCAGGTCTCTGTGCGAGGAACCATCGGCTCGCTTGCTGTTTCCTGCCGTATTGAACGGTTCGGGCGCTGCGACGAGGACTCCCCGGGCCGAGGGGTCGGCTTTCTTTGGCTCACATGAGACTGCTGACCGTTACCCGCGGCCCGGCTGCCTACCTCGGCTTTTGGCCCGCCAGCCTGAGCAGCGTGTCGACGGCCAGGCCGTAGGGCAGCTCGCTGAGCACCGTGCCCAGCCAGTAGTACATGTAGCACTTGCCGACGTGGAAGCTGGGGTACCGGATCGGGTTCACGGAGTAGGCGTACAGTCCCGCCACATCTCTTGTCAGTGCTTCGGCAGTAGCCCTTTCGTAGCGCGAGCCCTCCATGTTCACCACGTCGACTGAACTCTCGTCCCGACCCCTGCAATTCATTATGTGCATAAGCCTTGTTTTGGTCCGCCCTCCTACCGAGGAACGGAGAAATAGGCTGAGCAATTAGCGGGCAGGGTGGACATGAGCCCCGTCCCGTTTGAGCCCCGATGACCTGAGCCCCGGTCGAGCCCGACTCGAGCCCCAGCTTGAGCCCGGACCGAGCCCCGACAGCCAGAGCCCCGACCTGAGCCCGGACTGAGCCCCGACCTAAGCCCCATTTGAGCCCCACGCCAAATAACTTCCCCTTGTTCCCTGTTTCGGGGCCAAATTGCGACTTTTCTTAGCGTGGGGCTCAAGCCGGGCTCAGGTCGGGGCTCTGGCAGTCGGGGCTCAGTCCGGGCTCAGGTCGGGGCTCGAGTCGGGCTCGACCGGGGCTCTAGCCGTCATCGGGGCTCAAACGGGACGGGGCTCATGTCCACCCTGCTAATTAGCGAAGCCAGTTACTCCAATGGGATTGAAAAACGTTTCCTGTCTGTCGGTCTGTCTGTGAGTCCACACTACTCCTTCCAAAAGGCTCGGCCGATCACAGCGAGATTTCGCTGAGTTGATAAATGTGTCCTTGGCTCGCATGACACCAAAATTCAGCGTTCTGTCTCAATTTACGTAGTCGTTCCCACGAAAAAACACGACAAGGTAGGTGAATGCCAGAACGTGTTTTGTCGTCACAGGCTTCGCGAGGCTGTGCCAGTTACGACAATCCACGCCTGGCGTTACTTTCCTTAGCCTGCGGCGCTCCCTGCGTGCCTTCCTCAAGCTGTTCGAAGGTTTGTGGGGGCAATGACCAGTGCACCACGTGATGAAGGGTCAAAGTAGATTGTGTCAGAAAATTCGAATCGCGGTAGCTCCTACGGTTGTAAAACCATTCGTAGGGGGTAAAAATTGATTTCATTTCCATCATCGGCACATTCCAAAACATACTAAACTATACAAAAATGTCTTTAAAATGTTGAGTCCCAAAAAAAGTTGCACTTTATCTGCCTTTTTTTTCCTGTTTCTTCGTTGGTACGACTGGGGAAAAAAAACACTTCCACCAGATTGCCGAGTGAAGAACCAGAGAAATAAAGAGCACCGGAACCAGTCTTCAAAATCGCCTTATTTGGAGGATTTGATGAATTTGAATCATGAAACTCATCCTGGTTTAATTTTAAACAATTTTTTGAACCCAAATGAACACATAATATTAACAAGAAGGGACTGTTAGGGACTGATTCCGGCCATTGTGATGCTTCTTCCTTTCCACTTGGCGCTCTGTGTCCAATGAGACAGAAAGCTGAATTTTCGCAAGAGCCAAGGACAACCCTGAAAACTCGCTACGATTGGCTGAGCCGTTTCGGAGGAGTAGGGCGGACACACGGCCAGACAGACAGATGAAACTTTCAAACCTAACCCAATTGAACTAAGATTTTTGCTAATATTGAGATAGAAGGTAGGTGTACGCCGGACCGTGTCTTGTCGTAACAGGCTTTGCGTTGCTGCGCCAGTTAGAAAATCCACGCCTGGCGTTTACACCTGCATTGGTCTGCAGTGCTTCCTTGTCGAGCCAAGGGCATATCTTATAACCTTGCCAAATCCCAACCAGATCGGCTGAGCCGTTCAGGAAGAGAAGGACACACATACACACTCATACAGACAGGAAAAGTTTTCCAACTCCCGTGGAGAAACTAGCTTCGCTAATCGCTGAGCCAAAATTAAAATGAGTTGGTTGAAGACCCAGGAAGTGATCTATTCCTTCGGGCCGGAAATTGATTTTGTTGTTGGCGCGCACTCACTTGAGCACGCTGATGTTCCTGGCCCGCGCCACGGCGCATACGATCATGCCCCGCACGGCCCAGTCCACGGGCGTGTAGGACAGCGCCACGCTGGGGTCGGCGTACGAGAAGCGCAGCACGCCCTTGGCCGCGCCCGCCCACATGGCGTACGGGCCGTACAGGTTGTCCATCCAGCCCGGGAACGGGTCCTGGCAGCTGCTGATGACTGGAGCAGAGGCTGCTGCACGACCCGCACCAAGGCACAGTGGGCCACCACACCGGCGCAGGCCGCCGAGACTCGAGACGCGGTAGGACTCGAACCGAGCGTGTGGCCGCACCAATGGATTGTTCCCCGAACGAGGAATCCATTGGTGTGGAGGCACGTTCGCTCCAAGTCCCATTTGTCCCATTCACTGACTCTGGACCTCCAAACGCGTCTCAAAGTTTGCCCGCCGGCGCACAGGCCCACTGTGCCCCGGTGCTGCTCTGCTTACCCACGGCGGGCCGGAAGATGATGGCGGGGATGTCGTGGCGCGCGTCGTTGATTACGTTCTCGGCCAGCGCCTTGGAGAAGGTGTAGGTGTTCGGCTGGAAGCCCAGGATCCTGCAGCAAGGCGCCCACGGGAAAGGTCTCCATGATTCCACGCCAAATCATCTACGTCCAAGCCGACACGTTTGCAGAACCCGGTAATATTTTCCACGATTGTTAGTCGTATGAGACTGTAAAGACCCCATACTTTTTTTCCCAAAAATTGCTTTGGGGTCTGAGAAATCTTTATTTCAAAATGTTCCTCAAAACACTGAAAATCTATCGGCGTGACTTCGTGCCGTTTTAGGGGCGTGAATAAAGTGTCACGCCTAAAAACGGCATGACAAAAAGTCATGCCAAAAATCGGCGTGACTCAGAAATTCAAGCCAATTTTTGGCGTGAATATCCTGTCATGCCGGTCTTCGGCATGACTTTTCTCGCAAAACGCACTGCCATTCACGCCACATGACGGCGTGACTCACATGTCATGCCATTTTTCGGTGTGAATTTCCTGTCACGCCAATTTTTGGCGTAACTTTTTGTCATGCCATAATTTGGCCATGTGTCCGACCGTAACATTTTCAGTGAAAGCACCGGCAGACTTAATGGGCGGATCCAGTGCAGAGTCTCCCGCAAATCGCTCGTCCTCCCAAACCAAACAAAAAGTAGTGTGTCTGGTTGACATTTGCGTTCCGAGGAAGGTCCAAGCTACTTTATAAGCCATCCCTGCAAACTAAAGGGTGAACATAGCACCCTCTCATAACAGAATGCCTCGGAGCAAGGAAATTGAATCGTGTGCTATTAGGACTTCTTGGCGATTTCAACCAAAATATTTTGAGGTATTAGGTTGGACCACAAGACTATCAATCGCTGCAAGTTTCATCAAAATCAGAGCACTCATCGATTTGAACCTTGTCGATTCCACATGGAATGACCCCAAAGTGGGCATGCACAGGTCCACGAGAATCGCTCGTTCTCCTAAACGAAAAACAATACTTTTTGTGTTTACTCCCTTTTTTTAGAAGAAATTAAGGAAAATTTAAGCCAATTCCAACTCATTTTGGTTCAGGTACCAACTGTTTATCATCAGTTGGAAGAATTGACTCAAAACTATAAAAAATAAAAAATTGTGCTATAATTTTGAGAATATCTTATTTTATTCAATTAATTTACTTCTTTCCAACGGTGTATTCATTTTTTCCCTGCGGTGAATAGTTTCGGGGATATTTGCAAGTTTTTAGGAACAAGAAATTTTTTGAGGAAAGTTTTTAAATCGAGATTTCTCAGACCCCCGAGCTTTTTTTCGCCCAAAAAAAGGGGTCGTTTTTAATCCCACAGGACTAACAATCAGTGAAAAGATCACCGAACGTGTCGGTAAAGCAGTGGATGACTTGGCGTGGAACGACCCAGGTGTCAAGGTGACATTACATCGGACGGCCAAAATTAGCGTTTTTCGACGTCAGCTTACTTTCTTTTTCTGTTCTTTCATTGTCTGTAACTATGGCCACATTTGTGCACATAGAATCTATTTACTTAATTTTAAGCAACAGTTTCATGTTCAGCTAAGTTATTTCAGAATTGTTTCCAATTTATGTACAAATTTACACGTATGCACAAATGTGGGTATAGTTATGGTTAAAAAGTCCATAAGCATGTAGCGTTAAGTGCATGTCAATTGATGTCCTTAAAAGTAATTTGATATGTAACGTTGCGAATTCGACACAAAATACCTCTTCAAATTCAGGTTATGTGAGCTCACTGATGAAAAGCATGACTAAATTTTATTAATTTGGGGTTACCAGACGCGAGCTTGACCTTTTTCTGTTTTCTGCGGATGGTTTGGGTCGAGAGCCGCCGACATGCACTGGCATTCAAAATAGGTTGTACTACACTAGGGTGGATCTTAAATTTTTTTTATTGGTGAAATCTAGTCTTGAGGACATTATAAGAACGTTAACAAGTCTCTTTTGTTCTGGAAATTTTTCAATCATATTCGTATTACAGGCCAAAGTAGGGTATTTTGGCTGAAAAATAGTGTTTTTTTTTATGATTGCGAAAAAAGGACGCAAGGAATCGAAACCGATAGTGTAAAATTTTATTCTCTCTCAAATGGGCGTACGCCCGTTTTTGTCAAGCGACAAAAATCTGAGCAACATCGCGTATTTAGATGTGATCGCGATGTTGCTCAGATTTCTAGTCGTCTGACAAAAACGGGCGTACGCCGACTTGATATAGTCCAGGCGGTACACAGCCGAACCCAGGAAAAAACCGCAAAAAGGTATAGAAGTGTGAAACTTGGCACACTTGTTCCTAAGGCCATTTAAAAGGATTTGACCCGTTGCTCTTTTCGATTTTGGCGTTAGGGTTCAATTTTTGAACACTTTTAACAAAATGGCGGTTGTTATTCAAAATGATTGAAAATGGTCCTATTTCCGCCATGTTCGGGTCGTTTCCGAATATTTCGATGATGCCAAGTCCGATGCTGAGGTCCCCGAGCCCCTCCCACACACGGGTATTCCCCAAATCCGCCATTTTTTCAAAATGGCGGTCATTTTATGGTTTTAGCGAATTTACAATTATGCACCCGTGTTTGGTGTCGTTTCCGGGTAACTTCAGGTCGCTGAATACATTTCCGATATGAAAATACAATTTTGGCGTCTTTGAACGGGTGAACGCGTACCTGGGGTTGTTCAATTTCGGTTCAAAATTGAAAAAAGTGCATGATGGGTGTCGTTTCCGGGTAAAATGAGGTCGCTGATCACGTTTCCGAACTCAAACCACCACTTTGACATCATTCAACGGGTAAAAGGTTGAACAAATACGAGAAATTTGTTCAATTTAATACGAGAAATTTGTTCAATTTTTGTTTAAAAGTTGAATATGTCCGATATGGGTGTCGTTTCCGGGTAATTTTAGGTCGCTGATCACGTTTCCGAACTCAAATCACCATTTTGACATCATTGAACGGGTAAAAGGTTGAACAAATACGAGAAATTTGTTTAATTTTTGTTCAAAAGTTGAATATGTCCGATATGGGTGTCGTTTCCGGGTAATTTGAGGTCGCTTAACACGATTCTGGCCCCACAATTGTTTCATCTTGCATGTAGTGTCGCACTGGGTTCGAAAACCTACTTGAAAGAGGATGAAAATATCGAACTCAAGATGCCGAGTGGTTTGAAACGTTTATAAATGCGTAGTCAAGATCGTAAAAAAGCTTACACACTAGGAAATGCGTACTGAAAATATTCATGGTATAAATGCGAGTTACATTAAAATCTGAATGACGCAGATGTCGAATATAAAACGTGATAGACGCACATATGTAATGAAACCTTAAAAAAAAAAAACATGTTGATATTGTTAGTTACGATACAATTAAATAACTAGAAACAAACGGGGCTAGTCTTCTGGTTCCTGAAGAATGGTGCTGAGAGTCGGGCTGGAGGAAGGTAAGTATTAGTTCGTAACTTATTTAATGAAACATATGACTTGCACACTAAATTACTATGTAGTTTTTTGTGCATAGCTTTGCACGAAATTGAGCATGCGTTTTAAAACGCACGAATTTCGTGCGTAACTACGGACGAAAATGTGCGTTATTGCGCATGAATTTGTGCATTTCACGCGCATGCTCAATTTCGTGCAAAAGCTATGCACAAAAAAGTACATAGTAATTTAGTGTGTGACCTTCAATGTTTATTTTTACCTTTTGTTTGAGCAGTTTCCTTTGCACTTTTTGCAGGCTTTGCAGCAGGGAAAGCAGTATCTTCTGCACAGACACCTCTGAGTGCTGCAGTCAGAAGCACAACCACACCGATCCAGCTCTCGGCAACACTTCCAAATGTCAGGGAGAGGAGACCAGAATGGCTGAACTGTTCCATTGTCAGTAGTCCACCCCCAGCTGTCAATTGGAGGTGGCACAATACCAATTCTGTCACACGTGCCCCAAATGTGACCACCTAGGTAAGCTGCTCTCTTTATGTGCTCAGTTAAGGCAGCCTTAGAAGGTGGAATTCCACTCAGCGCGCTCTCTCCACTTGAAAATAAATCCTCTCTAGCTTGATCAATGTCATTGCAATTAGGATCTCCTCTGTACAAATTTATAACATATCTTTGCAGGGTGTCTACAATTTCCGGCTCCAAGCGCTCCAGTGGCCTGGTCAAAGCTAAATGCATTTGTAAGCTCATTACTGCTTTCTTTATCCCATGTCCCGTATGATCTGGGTTTCCCGACGGATGCAAAGAATGGTACTGAGTTACCCCCAGATAAACTGTTACAACCTCGGGGAGCCTCCGCTTTCGAGGTACCTATAAAGAATGAAAAGCGCCTACCATGAAGGAAAGGAGGCCTCTGGTTGACCGACACGCGACCTGACTTCCGGTGATTAAGTTTATTCGATAAATCGCAGTGGATTTAGCGAAATTGTCTATATGAGGTCAGAACCGGAAGCAAGGAAACTCAAGTAAAGTTGCTCGTTTTGAGGCTTACATCGGTGTTTAAGAGTGTTTTCTTTGACACGTTATTTCTATTTGCACAGTTGTGGAAATCAATTTTAACATTGGGCCGTTACGATGCCAAATAAGCAACTTAAACTATATGTTCCCAGCCAACAGGATTCCGGTCCTGACCTCCGAAATACCCTATGAATATGATCCTGACAATGAGAATGTTAACGGCATTTGAAGTAAAAATACATGAAACGACTTACCAAAACGATTAGCAACGCAGAAAAACTCCTTCGTGCACACACTCAATTGTCGAACTGCGAGTCCACCACAACGCGACACTTTTATGTCGAGACGTCAACCAAAGTCGTACTACTATACAGCTTGTTCTACGCCCATCAATGCCTCCGCACTTGACTGTTTAGGGTACCTCCGCCAACAATCTTATGTGATTAAAGAGCGCCCGAAGAATCAACGTGTTACAAGTTTCCAGAACTTCTAAAACCTTGCGAACTAGACAGACACTGCAATGTTTACAAATCGATGTGTACGTATAACTTCTACTAGTTTTAAACAAATAGCATGTCATTAAGGCCCGATTACCTTTCTGTTTAGTTCAGAAAAATTTTTCGGTCAGAACAAATTTCTCGTATTTGTTCAACCTTTTACCCGTTCAATGATGTCAAAATGGTGATTTGAGTTCGGAAACGTGAACAGCGACCTAAAATTACCCGGAAACGACACCCATATCGGACATATTCAACTTTTAAACAAAAATTGAACAAATTTCTCGTATTTGTTCAACCTTTTACCCGTTCAATGATGTCAAAAGGGTGGTTTGAGTTCGGAAAATGGTAGTATGAGTTCGGAAACGTGATCAGCGACCTCATTTTACCCGGAAACGACACCCATCATGCACTTTTTTCAATTTTGAACCGAAATTGAACAACCCCAGGTACGCGTTCACCCGTTCCAAGACGCCAAAATGTTATTTTTATATCGGAAATGTATTCAGCGACCTGAAGTTACCCGGAAACGACACCAAACACGGGTGCATAATTGTAAATTCGCTAAAACCATAAACTGACCGCCATTTTGAAAAAATGGCGGATTTGGGGAATACCCGTGTGTGGGAGGGGCTCGGGGACCTCGGCATCGGACTTGGCATCATCGAAATATTCGGAAACGACCCGAACATGGCGGAAATAGGACCATTTTCAATCATTTTGAATAACAACCGCCATTTTGTTAAAAGTGTTCAAAAATTGAACCCTAACGCCAAAATCGAAAAGAGCAACGGGTCAAATCCTTTTAAATGGCCTTAGGAACATGTGTGCTAAGTTTCACACTTCTATACCTTTTTGCGGTTTTTTTTCGCGTACCGCCTGGACTAATAGAGATTTATCATTTACATTTTCAGAGACCCTGCCGGTTTTCATACGTTGCGTAGTTTTTTCATAATCATAAAAAAACAAACTACTTTTTAGCCAAAATACCCAGCTTTGTCCTGTAATATGAATATGATTAAAGCATTTCCAGGACAAAAGCGACTCGTTAACGTTCTTCTTATGTCCTCAAGACTTCGTTTCGCCAATGAAAAATAATAATAATTGGGATCCAACCTATTGTACACCTCAAAATAACCATGGTGTAATACAGCACTGTGAATCCTTTACTCCTATGTTCACTGCACTGTGAACCTCAAATCATCTTTGATGATTTCCTGGCTCCCATGAAAACTGCATTGTACACCGCAGTACTCAACAATATGATGGTCCCGATCCCGACACAGTGTGTGTTAAACCTGGCCGCACTTGAAATGCGGTGAATTCAACATAGATCTAAAAAATGTCAATATTTGTCAAATCCGCGTTGGAGACAACGCAGAATTGTGATGTCAAATCTACGCTGCGGCTCGAGGTGCATAACTTTTGAGACACCACACCGCAGATTGAGTTTCACCACGGATAATAGGGTTGAAAGTACCTCATTTAGAATATCAGTGCAGCCAACCTACTTGTACGTGAGGCTGTTCAGGGTGTGCTTGTCCTCCGTCTCGGCGAGCCGCACCATGGTGCGCCAGTCCAGCTCGGTGGGGTAGTGGTGCTCCCTGAGCACGGCCTCGTTGGTGAAGCAGTAGGTGGTGGAGACGTGCTGCAGCACCTCCAGCCTGCGCATCCGCCTGCACAGGGCGACCACCTCGGCGGTGCCCCTGGTGTTGAGCAGCAGCGCGTCCTTGAGCGGGTCTTCGAAGCGCACGGTGGCCGCGGCGTGGAACACGTACGCCACGCTGTCCACCAGCAGGGCCTCGTCCGCGACGCTGAGGCCGAGCCGCGGCAGCGAGCAGTCCCCGGCCACCGCGTGCAGCTTGGCCGCCGCGTCGGGATGCTGCTGCAGCAGCGGCTCGAACAGCTGCGCAGACACCACTACATGGCGGCACATCGGCAACCTGGCCTGGCCAGTTCCCCCTCAAAGAGGAAAATGATGTTTGTATTTAATCAAAATAAGATCTCAGACTTCACTGACAAAAAAAGAGTCATGTTCAGAACTAAAATTGGTTGAAGTTTTCTTCATAACCTTAATTTCGGGAGGCAGGTTTTCAAAGGCTTTTCGGGGCGAAAAGTAATGAACTGTTCCTTCGTATGAGGGGGGAGTGTCCGGACTTTTGACCGTCTTGGCTGGGCTGACTGGCCCGACTGGCAGACCAGCTAGCCGCCGGCTGCCCCTAGCTCTGTCCCGCTCCCACCGGCACGAGACACCATGCGTCCGCCTCTCTCACTCGCCTGTCAGCCGCCCGCCGAATGAATCAGATAATTCATTCTTAAAAGGTTTAAGCATGCATAACTCAGAATGTCAAAAACATAACTAGGGAAAAGTGCTGAACATGGATCAGGGTACCGATCGTGGATCATTTTCGTAAGCAACCGCGAAACAAAGCGATCGATTTTTGGCTAAGCGATTAGCGACGGCAGTTACTCGACTGGGGTTGGAGAGTTTTGTCAGTCTGTGTGTCCGCATTACTCCCAAACGGCTCAACCGATCGAGGCGAGATTTTGCAGGGTAGTGGAGTATGTCCTTGTCCTTGGCTCGCCAAACGCCAGAATGAAGCTTTTTATCTCAATTCATTCAGTCGTACCAACAAAAATACACTTAAACACGGCCGAAAAAGTGGAACTTTGTTGAGACTTTACATTTAGGAGGCACTGCAAAGCCAGCGGTAAGTTTGCTTGCCACAAATGTGGCAAGCCTTTTTGAATGCGAAAATTTGGCAAGCTTTGACCTGAAATCTTCATAAGCTTGCCATATTTTGGCAAGTTTCAGAGTATTTCCGGGCCAAGCTTGCCAATTCTTGGCATTCAAAACGGCTTGTCAAATTTGTGGCAAGCAGACTTATCACTGGCTTTGCAGTGGGCATTTTTACTAAGTTTCGTATGTATTAGAAGCTGCTTATGGCGAAAGTGTAATAAATTTCGACCCCCGAAAAGTTTCAAACGCGTCGCTACCACGACTAGATCTGTCTAACTTGCTGAGCGATAAGCGAAGCCAGTTACACTACTCGGGTTAGGAAACATCTCCTGTCTGTCGGTCTGTGTGTGTGTGTGTGTGTGTGTGTATGTGTGTGTGTGTCCGCACTACTCCTCCCGAACGGCTCAGCCGATCGGGGCGAGATTTAGCAGGGTTTTTAGGTATTTCCTTGGCTCACCACAGGCTAAAATTCAGCTTTTTTCATGAATTATTTCGGTTGTACTAACGAAAAACTTAAAAAACGGCAGAAAAAGTGCAACTTTTGACTGACTATACATTTTCACATGGTTTCGTATGTTAAGGGAGGTGCTGATGACTAAATTGATATCAATTTCGATGACCGAAGTATCAACCGCGTAGCGACTACCTCGACTAGTATTTTCTAATATAACCTACTCCAACTCTTCACCACGTGATGCACTTAGCATTGCCTCAGTAAACCCTTAAACAGCTTACCGAGGGCAAGCAGGGAGCGCGGCAGGCCAAGGTAGGTGTAACCCCTAGGTGTTAATTGTCGTTACTGGCGCTTCATCGTAAAGCCTGTGAGGTCAAGACACGGTCTGTCGTACACCTACCATGTTACAAGGTAGGTGTACGCCATACCGTGTCCTGTCGTCACAGGTTTCGCGATGCTGCGCCAGTTTCGACAATCCACGCCTGGCGTTACACCTACCTTGGCCAGCGGCGCTCCCTACTTGCCTCCGGCAAGCTGTTTCAACGTTCATTCACTGAGAATGAAAGAGTCATGATCATGACCAAAATTTTGGGTGAGGAATTCTTTATCACCCAAATTTGAGTGAGGAACGTTGCCTCACCAAAATTGGGGTGAGGAAGCCTTTCTCACCCAAATTTGGGCGAAGAACGGTTCTCACCCAAATTCGGGTGATAAAGTGTTCCTCGCCCACAATTGGGTATTGATCAACACTCTTTCATTCTCAGTGTTGAGGCCATGAGTGCTCTACGTGATGAATGGTTGAAGTAGATTTTATTAGAAAATGCTAGTCGAGGTAGCCCCTACGCGGTTGAGACCTTGGTCAGGGCTCGAAATGGAATTCATTTTTGTCATGAGCACTTTCCAAAACATGTGAAACCATGTAAAAATGTCTCTTAAATTAAAAGTCACCAAAAGATTGCACTTTTCCTGCCGGTTTTTTTAAGTGTTTTTTTCGTTGCTACGCCTGAATGATTTGAGAGAGAAAGCTGAAATTTGGCGTGTTGCGAGCCAAGGACAAACAACCGTGGAACATCTCGCCTTGATCGGCAGAGCCGTCTGGGAGGAGCAGTGCGGACACACATACACACAAACAGGTAACGTTTTTTAACCCCACGGGAGTAACTGGCTTCGTTAATCGCTCAGTCAACAATGAATCAATTTTGTTCGTAGCATACAGTCGTGACATGTCCTACACTGAAAATGTTACGGTCGGACACATGGCCAAATTATGGCGTGACAAAAAGTCACGCCAAAAATTGACGTGACAGGAAATTCACGCCGAAAAATGGCATGACATGTGAGTCACGCCGTCATGTGGCGTGAATGGCAGTGCGTTTTACGAGAAAAGTCATGCCAAAAACCGGCATGACAGGAAATTCACGCCAAAAATTGGCGTGAATTTCTGAGTCACGCCGATTTTGGGCATGACTTTTGGTCATGCCGTTTTTTGGCGTGACACTTCATTCACGCCTCTAAAACGGCACGAAGTCACGCCGATAGATTTTCAGTGTAAAGACTTTAGAGTGTGTGATCTTCTAGTTTCCGTAACATTCAATTTATATAAAGGAATGGTGGGAGGGGTCAAAAAGTAAGATCCAGCCCACTTTCCATCACTGCTAAAACTAAAGCGTAGTATTTATCCTCCCTTTTTTAAAAAGCGCAACCGATTTACGCTTGAAATCAAGCGTATTAGGCTCTTCAACCACGATATCGCTTATCTTACACACTAAATTAATTTGTACAATTTTTGTTCAAAGCTTTGAGCAAAGTTGCGCATACATATTTTTTGCACTACTTAGTGCGCAGAATCGCTTAAATTCGTGTGAATTTTTGCACAAATTCGTGTAAAAGTTTGCACAAATTTTGTGCGAAACGGACGTATGCGCAACTTTGTGCAAAGCTTTGTACAAAATTATGCAAATACATTTAGAGTGTAATGCATGGGGGAGTTTCAAGTTAATGCTTCGTGTCAAGCGTAACCTCTTCAAGCGTGACTGTATGCTTAACTTAAGCATAGCGTTCCGCTTTAGTTTTACCAGTGATTAATTGTTCTTTCGAGTTGATAGGAGTAGTAGTCCGCTGTACGATGACATTAGGGCGCGGTCGAACATGTTAACACGTGCTAACATGTGGACGGGCGCCACGACGTACCGGCGTGTCCAGGATGTCCTGGAGCCTGTCCTGCGCCGCGACGCCCTTCTTGGCGCGGAGCAGCACGTGGATGCGGGCCACGTCGGGGCAGGACCGCAGCAGCTTCTCCATCAGCACCTTGCCCAGGAAGCCGGAGCCGCCCGTCACCAGCACCTGCCGGCCAGCCAGCGCCTCCTTGATGCTCCCCAGGGCCTCCATGCCGTCCAAACTGACTGTCCGCGGCAAACGGACTGAATGCCGTGCAGCACGCCATTCAATTAGCCGCCTGAGGTTCAGGCCCCCTGCATAATGCACCGGCCACGTCGACGCCGTCATCTTCATGCAGGATGCCGGCACACCGAGGTGCCCATTGTAGGGATTAATCTGGTCGTTTCCTTTAAAGAATCATACTGTTAAAAAAATTCTGAAAATTCAGATTAATTTTTTCAGACTGCCTGCTCTGAATGGGGAATTCAGACTAAAGTCTTAAAATTTAGATTGCTGATCAGTATGTTAAGACTTTTAGTGCTAATTTTAAGACTGTGCAGTATGACATGCGTTTTCAGACCGAGCAGTTGAAAAGTCAGACTGGTTGGTCTTAGTTTTTAGAAATCCATGGTCCGTCTTGTAGATTCAGACCGGAGTCCCAATTTTTTATAGCCTGCACTGTAAAAAAAAATCTGAAATTTCAGTACAATTTGTTCAGACTTCTCAGTCTGAATCGGTAATTCAGAAAGATGCTCTGAATTTTTAGAAAAAGAAGTCTGAATTTTGAGATCATACTATTAGTCTGAAAACTTAGCAGAAAGTCTGAAAATTCTGATGAAAGTTTTCAGACTTTGAGACAAATTAAGTCTAGCCGTAAGGCATCAAATAAATTTATCGGCAACAAAAATGGATACCCGCGATGCACTCATATTCATGTTTGTACATGAGATTAATCGAAAGAGTTGCCTCAACTTGCCTTATGGTCTTGCCAGAAGGAGTTTCCATCCTTGGAAGAGAGTCTTGCGGCATAGATTCCGCAGCCGCCAGGCAGCGCAGAAGCGCAGTGGTACCGAGCTTGGCTCGTAACCGAAAGGTCCTGGCTCGAATCCGAGCCGGAGCAGACAAGTGACGAGTGAGAAATTAGTAGCGTCACACGTCCGGAGTTCATTCTCTTATTGTCTTCTTTCTCTTTTATTTGTCGGTGGCATTTTTATTCAATATTTCAGACCAGTAGTCTAAAAATTCAGATTATAGTCTGAATTTGAATTCAGACAAAATGGTCTAAATAATCACTCTCAATTTTCAGACCGCTGGTCTGTTTAAAAACTTCAGACTAAAATTATGAAAATTCAGTAAAACATTTTTAACAGTGTGGTCAGAATTCTTATTTTGTTCTTAATATTTTTAAAGTTAAAGGCACATTTTCGAACACACTATACCCTAACGCGATGTGGATTAATTAGATTTCGATGAGTAACCTCGGGAGGGACCATTACAATTTCCAGGGGGCGGCGCCGCCGAGTCGCATCACTTAGTCAGGACGGCGCTCTCCGTTTAGCACGAACGCCACACAGCCTAGTGGTTAAGGCGGCTGCTCCGTAACCTCGAGGTCCGACGTTCAAACCACTGAGGTGGTTCCCAAATTTATTACCGTCAAAGGATCTTTCCAATATCTGAAAGGTCCAACGGAACGGTCCCACCAAAATTGAGTCTTTTGGAAGCACTTAGGCTGATGAATTTTGCGGTCTGAATTTTCAGACCATTCTGTTGTCTAAATTTTCAGACTCCAAAAAGCAAACAATTCAGATTTCCTTAGTCCGATTTTACAGAGCAATTTTCACTCAGTATTTTCAGACCACCACGATGAAAATCTACTTTTGACTATTTAGTCTGAATTTTCAGGGTTTTTTTTAACAGTGTTACCTGGAGCGCGGGCGAATTTCGTTAAGTTTGATCATTTCGGACAACTTCACTGCAAATCCAAGTGTAGGACAGGTCGACACTTTGAGGCGTCTCACTGTTAACAAAAAATTGTTACGAAGTTTGCTCTGTAAAATCGGACTAAGGAAATCTGAATTGTTTGCTTTTTGGAGTCTGAAAATTTAGACAACAGAATGGTCTGAAAATTCAGACCGCAAAATTCATCAGCCTAAGTGCTTCCAAAATAAGAAGATTCGATTTGGTGGGACCGTTGGACCCTTCAGATATTGGAAGGATCCTTTGACGGTAATAAATTTGGGAACCACCTCAGTGATTTGAACCTGGGACCTCGAGGTTGCGAAGCAGCCGCCTTATCCACTAAGCTGTGTGGCGTTCGTGCAACACGGAGAGCGCCGTCCCGACTACGTGATGCGACGGCGCCGCCCCCTGGAAATTCTTATGGTCCCTCCTGAGGTTACTCATCGAAATCTAATTAATCCACATCGCATTAGGGTATAGTGTGTTCGAGGACATGCCTGTAACTTTAAAAATATCAAAAACAAAATAAGAATTCTGACCATGCTATAAAAAATTGGGACTCCGGTCTGAATCTACAAGACAGACCATGGATTTCCAAAAAGTAAGACCAACAAGTCTGACTTTTCAACTGCTCGGTCTGAGAACGCATTTCAGACTGCACAGTCTTAAAATTAGCACTTATAGTTTTAACATACTGATAAGCAATCTAAAATTTAAGACTTTTGTCTGAATTAACTATTCAGAGCAGGCAGTCTGAAAAAATTAGTCTGAATTTCCAGAATTTTTCTAACAGTGCTACCAGTTTGTTCTACGCAAGCAAGTGTCGACCAGTTTTGTCCGACGCTTGAAGTGTCGAAAACATTCTAAACTTCATACGGACACACGTACCTGCATCACGGACAATTTTTTGCAAACCTAATTACGGATGATTTTATCCGTATAACAAAGATTTTAACGTCCGAACCTTACGGATATGTTTGTTTGTTACGGTTACGATAATGTTTGCCATACGTATAAAATCATCCGTACTACAATCAAAATCCACCCGTTATTACGTTTGCCCAAAATTGTCCACAAAAGGAAGATGATGTGAAGAAATTTAAGCACGTCTAACTGTTGCTCGATCAATTCTTGGCAAGCCATATCGATTGGATTGTCGGTCAGCTGGAGGTAATGCAAGGCTTGCCATTTTGGCTGAAACAAAAAAATGTCAGTCTGCCTTAACCCTTGATACACATAAGTTTAGGACTATAGACTAAAGTGCGCTTTTTGGAAAAGTGCGTCGCTTGAGGCTCTACGACGTTAGGTTTAGCAGCTGCCGAGCCGCAAAGTTGGTCAATTTGACCTTTTCCCTATATCAAGGTTAATGTACGCCCGACCGTGTCTTGTCGTTACAGGCTTCGCGATGCTTCGCCAGTAACGACAGTCCACGCCTGGCATTTACACCTTCCTTGGCCTGCGGCGCTTCCTGCTTTCCTTCGGCAAGCTGTCTCAAGGTTTGCAGAGGCAATGAGTGGTGCACCACGTGATAAAAAGGTTGAACTGTACTGGCAGAAAAAAATCACGGTTTCAATACGGAAAAAGTACCTCTAGTAACTTTCCGGTGACAAGCGTTATGATAACGGCTTGGGTACGGTCTTTGAAGGGGTACGGTGAGGTCAAAGAGAAGGCACAGTGAAATTGTAAACCGGAACGGTGAAAACGAATCATCATATTATAATCCGGGAAACTTGGACCGCCAGTCTGTTAACACCACGTGCCTTCTATTTGACCTCATCGTACCTCTGTTTAAACTGTTCTCAAAGCCGTAATTATAAAGGCAATGGGCGCAAAATAAAAGGGTACTTTCGTGAATCCCCAGGCCGGAAACACGAGTATCAAAAACATGCTCCCAGACCGGAACCAGTCTAGGCGGCCGCGCTCGGTATGAGAAAACGGTGCGGCGTTATCGTTGTTGTTAGTTGATGTTGTCTCGGTGCGCTGTGCGACTCTTTAAAGGTGAAATACTAAAATAACGGTGAAAGAAGATAGAAATGTGATAAATCTGTAATCGGTTTAGTATTTTACTATCAAATGATGTACCCAAATTACGGTGAAAAAGAATATATCGCCCATAATGGGGTAAAAGATCGGTAGGGATTCCTGATAACTGCATGTCGAGAGGAGTTTCGTGCTACTAACTGACAACAGGCGGTTCCACATACCAATCGACTGTAGCTGTATTTATGTTATTCATACCCAATTTTGGCCTTCTGGAGTGCTCTGCACTCTGAAGTTCTTACGGATAAGTCACCACCGTAACCTACGGACAAAATTGATTCGTTGTAATTACGGATGGGTCTGTCCATATTACGGAGTTTGACAGCTCTACTACGGATAAAAAGCTTCTGTAGGTTTTGAGAATTTCTTTACGGACAAAATTATCCGTTAATACAAACACAAATGTTGATCCATAATTACGGCTACTATACTCAACCGTATATCGACTCAACTTGTCCGTTAATCATGATCTGAACCTATCAGATCAGTCCATACTTACATCAACTAAACCTTAGTATCAAGATCAATAAGGTGTAACATTGTCTCATTATTTTTCAAACAAAGAATTCTATTTCTGCACATTCCATCACTCAAATATTAATTATCCAGACTAAACTCTTCTAAGTGCCATTGTGGCTGCAGTCCAACGGTTATCAAATGACATTTTAAGAAACCTTACCTAAAAATTTTATCAAAGAAACAATTACAATAAAAACAACCATGAAGTTCTATTTATTAATGCACTGTAATTCAAAAGGTGAGATATCGGACCAATTTTTGGCAATACAAAAAGTATGACCGATAAAAAGGTCATACACAAATGTATGACCGAAGAAAGGTCATACACGACTGTATGACCGAAAAACGGTCAAAGCAGTAAATTTTCTGCTTCGCAACAACATGCACACTAAAAATAGAAAGGTCAGATTTCTGACCCCTAAAGCGGTAATACTCAAATGTTTGACCGAAAAACGGTCATACACAAATGTATGACCGAAAAACGGTCATACACACATGTATGACCGAAGAAAGGTCAGACATTAGGCTGGCCCTCCTTGGGGATATATCAACCCTTATCGGTGATACAAAAAAGTGTCATGCAATTGTGCATGACCCTCAAAACGGTCATACATTTGTGTATGACCCTTTTTTCGATCAAACGTTTGAGTATTACCGCTTTAGGGGTCAGAAATCTGACCTTTCTATTTTTAGTGTGTATGTTGTTGCGAAGCAGAAAATTTACCTCTGATAATGAAAGCACCCAATCTCCAATCCTCCACAGCTGATGAGCGTGTGTTGACATGAAAGACAGCCGTCCAGTTTTCGCAGAAGCACGCATCACTTCCCAGCACTGAATCAGTAACTTTAACGAACCAGAAATTTGCATATCATCGATGTTTCTGCATTTTTAACCTAAATGAAGTTAGAAGTTCTCATACTATTACGTATAAAAAGTTAAGCGGGACAATTATAAGAAGAAGAAAAACAAGAGGTAATAGCAAGGCGGTGACCGGGTCATGTCGTCAAAATGTCAAGTCTATGTGGTATCTGTGAAAAAAAGCTAGATGGTCGTTGCAAGAATGAGAAATGTAACATTTGCAAGAAGATATCCTGTAAGGATTGTGTTGATCTAAAAGGTTTTGACGAAAAACATGATTATAAGTGTACAAAATGCATCAAGAGTGCAGGGACCGCGGAAGTACTTCATGACAGGGGGGGCAAGACTTGTCGAGGAGGAGGGGGCAGGGGCAAAAGCGGGGGGGGGGGCAATAAAACGCGTGAAATGTGAAATTTTCAATAGTCGAAAAGCTGTTTTTGGCGTTTAAATTCCGTGAAACGCGAGCGAAGCGAGCGAAAAGCCATCGGAATTCGGAAAGTACACACTATAAGCGAGCTTATAGCTAAAAAATCATCGAATAATGTAAATGACAAACAAAATGCGAGCGAAGCGAGCCGAAAGTCAGCGAACTTCTGAGATTATTAGCGTATTTCGGTACCAATTTTGACATAATACACAAATTTGTGACAACCTATCGGTGAAAACAGGGGGGGCGATGCCCCCCCCCGATTCAATACAGGGGGGGCCGACGGCCCCCCCCTGCACCCCACTTCCGCGGTCGCTGCAAGAGTGGCAGTGAGGTTAAGGTGCCCAGCGGGCCTAGCGGGCACATGCCGGCATCAGCTGATAACGAAGTGCTGGAAGCCATAAAGCAACTGTCTACTTCTATGAACACTAAATTGAATAATGTGGAAACCAATATCAAGAATGAGATAGCCAAGATATCGGAAAGGATCGATCTTATTGGAAACAGTCCAGGCACAGCATGGACATAGGATTGGACTCCTCGAGACAGCAGAAAATAACTCCAGGAAATCCATCGAAACTCTCAACCATATCCAAGAATATAGTAGAAGAAACACCATTGAAATTCACGGTGTCCCAGAAGAAGGCAATGAGGATTTGTTCAAGATCATGAGTGATATTGGAGACTATCTTGAGGTCAATGTCAACAAGGGCCACATTGATGCAATCCACAGAATCCCAACACAATCAGGCATTAAACCCATAATCGTCAAATTTACTAACAGATGGGTCTGTGACAGTATCAAATCTGCTAGACGTGGTAAATTCATAACTGCGGACAAGATAGGCTTCCATAACAACAGTAATATCTTTATCAATACTAGCCTTACAAAGGATAAGAGCTACCTGGCAATGAAGACTCGCCTAGAATTCAAAAGGAAGGGATGCAGAGTCAGGGTCGACGACGGAGCCAACATCTGGGTATCCAGAAAGTATGAGGACCCCCATGAAGATAAACTACATAGGAATGAACGATGCAGGATTAACTCGGAAGAGGACTTCATACCAACGCTGAGGAAACTTAATCTTTGGCAATGATGGAGGTCGTCAACCAGGAAGTCTTATCTTTAAGTTCCCAACATGTGCTTCCTGTAAGTAATTTTAATTGTTTTTTCTTAAATGCAAGAAGTATTAAAGCTAACTATACTTTTGATAAAATTAGAGAAACCTTGGATGTTTTGGTTAACGTTGATCTGATCTGTCTGGTTGAGACATGGCTCCAGGATGAGGACGACAAGTTCTTTTGTATACCTGGCTATAATGCAATACATAACAAAAGAAAAAACAGTAGAGGTGGAGGTGTATCGGTCTACGTCAAAAATAAGTTTAACATTATGAGTAGTGAGGTATTTGGAGAGGAGATTCAAATAAATTACATAAAAATGAAGGTAGTTGGTAAAATCCTTAAAGTGTTGGTGATTTACAACCCACATATAGCAAAAATTAATGAATGTATTAATCTCCTCGATCCTCTCCTCCTCAAAATTGGCAATGAACCCTGTCTAGTACTAGGTGATTTTAATATTGATGTTAAATCTAGCTCTGTTGTTAGCGACGATTATCTCACTTACATGTCCTCTAAAGGTCTGACTATTCTTAACAATAAAGTTACCAGACCAAATAGTGAGACAATCATTGACCATATTGCATCAAATATCAACAAAGGTGCTGTAAAGGTTATAACAGCTTCCAATGATGTTAGTGACCATAATTCAATTATACTATCAATGAGGTATGGTAAACCTTCTGCTGAGTTGAAAGACTGCTCAGAATACTTTAACAAATTAGATTCCTGTAAACTTAAGGAAGCCCTGAGTAATAAACTCAGTGTGTTACAGGACTATGAAGATGTAGATGATCTCTCGGATGCTATTCATAAAAACATTAGTAAGGCATTAAATGAATCTGTAATTAGATGTAAGTGTAGGAATAAATATTCAAAGCTTAACCCCTGGGCAACGCCTGAGCTCGCCGAAATGTCACTTATGAAACAAGCCTTATACAGGAAGCGTAAACTACATCCAGATAATCAACTTTTTAAAGATGAATATAAAAAAATTTGTACTAAAATTAATAACCTCAGGAAATACCTGAAAAATAATTACACTAGTGGTAAGCTTGAATCCTGTGTTGGTGACAGTAAATCTATATGGACATTCATAAAGGAGATAGCAGGCGTTGATCAGTCAAAAGGTTATTCAGTCATAGATAAGTTAGTTTATAATGGCAAAGAGTCCACTAGTCAAATAGATATTGCAGACTCACTTAACGAGTTTTATGTTAATGTTGGTCCATCTCTATAAGATATCTTAGATAAGCCAGTCAATAACTATGACGTACCAGGTGCTGATCATATTTTCTCTTTCACTCAGGTTGATGACAGTGAGATCAATCAAATAATAAATGGACTTAGTAATAAATCATCTAGCCCGAATGGAATCAGCAGTAAACTTTTAAAGGATCATATCGATATTGTAACACCTGCTCTAACAAAATTAACTAACAAATCCCTTGAGCAAGGTATCTTCCCAGCTTTATGTAAAATAACTGAAGTTAAGCCCCTTCCTAAACCTGGTGATAAATCTGACCCTGGCAATTATAGACCTATCTCGATATTATCTGGTATATCTAAGGTAGAAGAGATGGCTGTCAAAAAGATGCTTGAAAACCACCTAGCTAAAATCAATTTTTTCCATAAATCTCAGTATGGTTTTAGGAAAGATAAAGATTCCCAAGGAGCAGTCTTTGATCTGATCACAAATATTCAAGATGGTTTGGATAAAAATCTCTACTGTGGAGCAGTTTTTATTGATCTAAAAAAGGCTTTCGATACGGTTAATCACAAAATTCTGCTTAACAAACTTGAAAAAATTGGTATCAAAGGCAAAGAACTTAATTGGTTCAAATCATACTTATCTCAAAGGACTCAGTACGTTAAAATCGGTGATAACAAAAGTATGCCGAAACTGATTACTTGTGGTGTGCCTCAACGCTCGATCCTTGGGCCCCTATTGTTCATTATATATATTAACGATATTGACTTTCTTAATTTGTGTGGAATGATTCAACTTAGAGTCCTACAGCTTCGCAGAGACTGGCAAATGACTAGGCCGGCTCGCCACGGCCCGGTCGGCCCGGGCCAAAATGGCGGCCCTCCCTCCTTCCCCCGCAGCCCCCGCGCCCGCGCCGCTACACTCGCTTCCACGCTGCAGCTTGGGCTCGAGGTAGTAGCTTCATTCCGGTTAATTTAGTGTTTTACGCTGTCAGAGTATTATATTATATGGATTTGATCTTGTAGGTCGATCATTTTCTGTCGATGCGTCCGTTAGGTACGTACTGGATCAAGTGTTTCTTTATGTGGAAACTGTGTGTGTATTTTTAGTGTATTTGTGTTTAACCTGGGTTTCTCTTGAACAGAATGGGTGGATGTGCAGTTCGGAAA
This sequence comes from Stenchaetothrips biformis, assembly GCA_030522485.1. Taxonomy (NCBI): domain Eukaryota; kingdom Metazoa; phylum Arthropoda; class Insecta; order Thysanoptera; family Thripidae; genus Stenchaetothrips; species Stenchaetothrips biformis. Next base: position 5,507,505 of record CM060089.1, on the reverse strand, counting down.
TGCAGTGCTGAACATAAACATGCCAAGGGACTTATGTTATTTCGACTTCCTGGTGGAAAAAATGACACCCCTAGAAGAGGAAAGTGGCTCTGCGCCTTGAATAGGACAGAGACCGAAGTGCACCCAAACACCAGAGTCTGTGAGGTGAGGCCCTTTCATTTTGACTCCCACGAAAGTTCCCCATTATTTTTTCCTATTACTAACTATTGTCTTGTGAATGTATTTTTCTCAGCTTCATTTTGGACCTAATGATTGGGAGAAGGTACGGGAGGATGGCAGTAGGAAACTAAAGTCAAATGCTGTGCCATCTGTCAACCTGCATTCCATACCACTCCGAACTCCACTGGGCAACATAACAAACAGCAATATATTCAACGGTAATGCTTCACCTTCGACTCCAGTCAAGCCTCAAGTCTCGCACGATCACTGCTACACCTCCTTTTCATCGTCATCAGTGCCATCATTTGCTTGTTCAACCCCTAAAGTATCACGCCAAGATTTTAATAGTTCGGAGCATTGCAGCACTATTTTCAGAAATAATGTAGCTTTTGATCCATGTGTCTCAGATAATACTTCTATCTTGAAGCCTTCTGTAGACTCTGATAATTATTTCCTGAAGCCTCCTGAGGACTCCGATACTTCTTTCTTGAAGCCTTCTGAGGACTCCGATGTTTTGAGGTCTGCTGGGGACTCCGATACTTTGAGGCCTGCTGGAGATTGTGATACTTTGAAGCCGTATGAAGACTCCAATACTTCTATCTTGAGGCTGTCTGAGGACTTCGATTCTTTTATCTCGAAGCCTGCTAGTGACTGTGATACTTCAATGAAGCCAGCTGGTGATGCAGTGACATCCATGGATGCACTTAGCCTGAAAAGTATGGAAGCCTTGAGGGCTCACCTTCTTGCAGTGGAGAAGGAGAATGAAATGCTAAGGGTGAAGGCCTCCTCTGTTGAAAAATTAACTAAAGAAGTGTTTGCCCTGAGGCGTGTTGTGAGACAAGAGAGGAAGGCTAAACACAGTATTCAACAGAGTTTGAATCTAACTCAGCAAAATGTATCTAAAGTGTTAACTCCAGATCAGTTGAACGCCTTGGGTCGCAACTCCACTCAAGGGATGAAACGGACTGCAGGTGGTATATCAGAAGGACTCTACTTTAAAAGCCAATGTGGCAATACTACTTACAGTGATATTGCAAAGAGGTTCTTGTTGCCGTCTCTGAGGACACTTGCTGCTCGAACACAACATGTCAAGTACAGAAGTGGCATATTGCTTGAAGTGTTTGAACAGTTAGCTGCAGTGGCCCCCAGCCTGACCGACAGAGAAAGAGACGCTCACCTTTGTTTTGATGAAACTGCCATCGAGCCCAATGATAAACTCTATGATCCCAGCACCAAGGAAGGCATCGGGCAATGCAATTTACCAGGACACATTGGCACTGCAAACAAGGCCACTGTTATTATGCTCGGTGGGATCACCTCACGGTGGAAGCTTGTGGTTGGATATTATTTCTCTGGCAAACGGGACAAGAAAGGGGGAAAGAATGCATCAGCACTAGGATTCTGGGAAATTTTGGTTGAAATCATCACACGGGCTGAGAAAACCGGTCTCCTGGTTTCATCTTTTAGCAGTGACATGGGTGCTGAGGGCAGAGCTGTGTGGAGAGTACTTGGAGTATGTGGAAAGCGCAACGGGAAAGTGAAGACTCAAGTACCTCATCCTTGTGATAAGTCAAGGCGATTACATGTCCTGCCTGACATTCCGCATGTCTTCAAGAATTTAGTTGCCATGTTACAGGCTAACAAAGTTATCATGTTATCGCCAGACGTAGTAAAGACCCATGGGTTGCCCAGTGATGAAGTGTCCTGGGACCACATTCAGTCTCTCATGGAGCATGAAGCTAATTATGAACTGAAAATAGCCTTTCGATTGGTGGAAGAAAATATGAAAAGTGGTCATTTTGAGAAGATGCAAGTGGGACGTGCCAAGGCTATTTTCAACAGGCGTACCGTTGCTGGACTCAACATCTTGGCTGATAAGGTAAATAGACCGGAATTGAAAACTACTGCCTGGTTTATTTCTTTAGTTGTGCGCTGGTTTGAGCTGGTTGCATCAAGGTCACATGGTTGTGCACTGAGCCTTGCAAACAAACAAGCTTATGCTGAGGCAATAGCTCATATTAAACTAACAATTTATGTATATCAATCCATGTTAGTTGGGAGGAAGCTAGATTGGAAGCCGAATCAGGAAGGTGTTGTGGTTGCTAGCCACGCCATTATTAATTTGCAAGAGTACTATCTTTGTGAGCGGGGATTGAGCTTTCTCTTAACATCTAGGTTCAATCAAGATTGCTTGGAGAACCTTTTTAGTCAGGTCCGTCGTAGGAATCCAACTCCCAATGCACTCCTTTTCAAGAATATCTTGCGAGCAATTTGTCTGTCTGGTAAGACTTGTCGCCCACCTCGAGGTCATGGATATGATTATGATGACGGGGACTTGCTCATAAATGTTTTGCTCGACTGGAAGGATCAGTCTAGTAGTGCTCCACATGATTCTAGTGAGAATGCTTCTGCACTTGATTCCATCCACTGTCCTCCCATAACTGACAGTGATGTCTATAACATAGTTGACGACTGGGAGATGATGCCTATGTACGACCTAGCAGGTGTCGCAGTTCGCAAAGCCATGAAAACCCACAGAATTGAGAGGAGCTGCCCCTGTGTGCAAGCATTGTGCTGGCAAGGTCCTTCACATCATCCCTGCTCCGCTCCTGTTCTGGAAAAAAATTACAAGGATGGAGCTTTGATTGAAGTAAGCGATGAATGTTTCATGGCTATTGTAAAATGTGAACTGATCTTCAGAATGCTGAGAACAACTTTATTGAAAGCGAAGGGTGTAGATGTTATTGAAGAAGTATGCAAGCGGGCTTTGTACGTTTGGGAACATTTCCAGTGCCTCCCCTGCCATCCAGACTTCACGACGAAGCTTATGAAGAGATATATTCGGATGAGGAATAAACAGTACAGCCAGAAGGGAAAGAAGGATATGGCTGACATTGCAGCTGTATACAGTAGCAAATGCCATGCAAAGAGCAAGTTTGTGAAGAATATTCAACTGCACAAGTGAGAATCAGATGGTTGTTCCAAATGAATGCATTTGATCATTTTTTATTGTTCAATATATGTTCTGATAATGCATTTCGTATTATGTGACAGTACTAGGCTTAGTAAAGAATATCCTACCTAGAATGAGGTTGTTGTAGTTCCTAATGAATGCTTTTGTTCATTTTTTATTGGTCTATTTCTGTGACAATCTAGTTTGAATTTTTTGACACTCTTAATTGGTGAAAAAATATTCAAGTGAGCTAGTGAGAATTAGATGGTTCTTGTTCCTTAAGAATGCTTAAGTTAAGTTTTTATTGCTCAGTCTATTACTATATGTGATAATGAATTTTTTTTTTGAAGTTTTTATTGCTTCATCTATTTTGTGATAATGTTTTTTTATTTCTCAATCTATTTTGTGAAAATGTGTTTTTACTTTGCACATTACTCCATAGTCTGTCAATAGTGTGTGTCAGAATCAGATGGTTGTTGTTCTAAATGAATGTGTTTGTTCATTTCCTATTGCTTTCATGCAATGTATGTATTTTCCATTGGACCAAATGACTATATAAACTACATGTCTAAGTAAGGTATTGCTGATTTTAATTTGACCGTTCTATTAACAATGATGTACTTGTCTATATTTTTACACTATTCATCAAGGTACATTTGTTTAAAATGGTTGAAGTAATGGTTTCCTTATATTGGTCCTGAACCATTAAATTTATATGTTTCTTTCATACTATTAATTTTTACTAGTCTTGATCTCTATTTATTGTAGATTGTACATTATACTTGATGCCAATCCGTCCATTACTGTACAAGAAAAATTGTGATGTTTTTATGTTTGAATAAATTATTCATAAATTCTTCAAAATATTTTCATTTGTGCATTGGTTAAAAAGGAACAACACCAGACAGTAATGTTGAATTCTTTTCCATTTATTATTCATAAGAAGTCAGTTCATGCCATGCCTTCTTACGCTTCACAATAACTCTGCGGTTTCACTTCAAAAGCTAATACCTGACAAGAATAAAAGGAGCTGAACTTGTTTGACACATTAGCATGATCGGCTTTGTAAACGGACAAGATGCAAGGTCATGTGATACGAAGAAAAGTGAAATGAATTAAGTAATTGCTTGCTGTTATAATACTGAACAGTCCACCATCGCTTTAGACTTTGACATGCTCCTGTTAGTTTCACTTTGGAAGCTAATAACTAACAAGCATTAAAGAAGCATGAGTGACACAGAGCGAAGCCACAAATTATTAAGACTGAATATTCACTTCCTTCGAAGTGCTCTGATCTGTGCCTTCAAAGACACTTTCTCTCGACTTAGCTCATCAAAGCGTGCAGCCTTCTTCCTAAGCACTGCATTTTCAGCATAGGCATTAGCCAAAGTTTGCTGTGCAGCATGAAATAATTTCCAATGTTGACACTGTGGTGGGTGATGGCACTTCACATCGAGCTCCAGCCACTGACGACAAAGTTCCTTCATTGTATTTTCACCGGTGTCACTTGGGAACTTGGGGTCAGACCGGAATTCAGACTTGAAACTGGACTGCATAGTAGATCTCTGATTGCAACCGTCTTCAATCAGGATTGATAGACACCATACACTGCAGCACACTGAAAACACAGTAATTTAGCGAACCGACCTAGCACACTAATCAGCCTGTCTGTAACCTCAAATGAAAAACAGGAGTATCACTAACCTATCGATTGCGTGGTTGCTGATTTCAATTTAAAGCGGCCACACAACCTTCGTGAAATTAGTGGCTCAAAACCATAACCTCTCGAGGCACTTCACACATAGCATTTATCAAAATTGGAAACCTCACACCTCGTCATGCGAGATGGCGTTCTGAATTTACTTGAAGTTGATGACACACTGAACAAATGCCAGAACGCTGGCAAAAAGGTCCGTCCACAACATATAAAAAATATGACGTTTATGTCGAAGCGTCTCCCTTTGTTGTGATTGACGGGCGGCAGACGGCTGGCCAGTCACAACTGCCAACCTAAAATGTACCCCAAAGTATACATTGCGACAAAAAATAAACTTTTTCTGATCTCAGACAGGTCAAAACATATTTCAGGAACTAAAAACAAAATACTGGTGCTAACATTGTGTTTCTTCAGTCGAGTTGATGAGCATAAAATTTCATCTTTCTCGTTTTAGAGGTTGGCTACGGGAAATTGGTCCAAAATGGCGGACTCATAACCACGTGATTGCGGGAGCCAATCACAGAGAGACCCCTCGGTTGCCAGTCTCTGCGAAGCTGTAGGACTCTAATTCAACTATATGCTGATGATGCTGTGTTACTTTGTACAGATATCAATCCACTTAGGCTGGAGACAAACCTCTCTAATGACTTAGCTATATTGAACGACTGGCTCCTCTTTAATAAGCTGAGTCTGAACTATAAAAAAACCAACTATGTTCTCTTCACCAAACCATACTCCAGTAACAAAAAGTTAAACATTAAAATTGGTAACCATTCAATTGATCAAGTTAGTGTGGTAAAATATCTTGGAGTTGAGATCGATAAATGCCTAACCTGGGAAAACCACATAACTAAATTATTACCTTCTCTCAGAGCAACTTTAAGACTGTTATATAGACTAAGGAACACTGTATCTCTTAAGTTTTTAAAAATGCTTTACTATGCATATTTCCATTCTCATATTTCTTACATGGCTCTCATATGGTGTACTGCTAATCAACTGACTGTGAATAAGATTAGGGTCATGCAAAATAGTGCTATTAAGTGTATACTAAAGGTTGATAGATTGTTCCCCACTAAACAGCTGTACTCAATAACGAACATTTTGCCTTTTGAAGTTGTGTACCAAGTTCAGCAGTCCATGATCATCTGGAATCACCTAAATAATAAAAAATTGTTAAATGCTTCTATGGTCACCCATGCATGTGTGCACTCACACAGCACCAGATTTGCTGGAAACTTTAATCTACCTAAAGTTAATTCAACCAAGTATGGTCTCAAGACACCTTACTATAAAACTCTAGCTCTGTTCAACAAACTGCCGATACATCTTAAATTGAATACTTCTTCTAATATCAAAGATAGACTTAAGTCTCACTATCTCTCATTGTATAATAATGTTTAGTGACCAAGTCATTATCACCACTCTGCTGCTGTTGTTTGTCTTGTTTTTTGTTGTCTTGTTTTTTTGCTTGTTTTTGTTTGTTTTGTTAATGTCCTTTTTTGTAAATGTCTTTATTTTGTCTCTAATTTGTATTTTTCTTTTTCTGTAAGACTCAGGTCACCGCCCTAACTTTCTTTTTTCTGTTAGAGTCCCAATCAGGGCAATATGCCCTTTGGACATGTATTTTCGTTGAAAAAAAAAAAAAAAAAAAAAAAAAAAATCGCTCCGCTGTTATTTCTGACGATTTGAGGCATAATTTTGGCCTCTGCAATCGGTGACAGCGATGGTGTATAAACCCGAAGTCCACCTTGTATGGCATTGTTTGCACACACAATAGAAGTCAGTGCATGTGATTTTTATTATCACTCGGTTCTTCCAGCGTGAGGCACCTGATCAGCAGACAGTATAACCTCACCAGGGTACCAATTCAATAGAAAAATATGCAGTGTTACTTGAGTGTGGTGGAATGTTTGTGGAACCTCCGAGGGGTCCACCACTCGGCGAATCATGTGTACATCGTGTCCGGGAATCATCCGGAAATCATCCGGGAATCATGGGAATCTCGGTAATCTTACGGAAATCATGGGAATCGCGGGAATCACTTCCGAATCACGGGAATCTCGCGGGAATCGCAGGAATCATCCGAAAATCGTAGGAATCGCATAGAAATCTCTTCGGAATCATGAGAAATTTTCTGCAAATCATGGGAATCATAGGAATGGGAATCAAGATAGTGTCGTGAAAATCGTGTAAAAAACCGCGAATTGCGCCTCTGACAGGTATCCTTCAAGCTGAAGTCAAGATTTTTTGGTCTGTTTTAGCTTTGAACAAAATATTTACCATGCTCGGGAATCAGGGAAGAATCGCGGGAATCACTCGAGAATCATGAGAATCATTCGGAAATTATGAAAATCACTCCGAAATCATGGGAATCACTTGGGAATCGCAGGATTCGTAGAAATCATGTGGGAATCATGGGAGTCTCGGGAATCTCCTGGAAATCCCGGGAATCCCAGGAATCTCGAGAATCCGGAATCATGTGTACGCTAAAATTCGGAGTGGTGGACCCCTCGGGAACCACCCACAATAACTGGTTGGGTTACATTGTCCAGTTGCCCAGTATGATTATTATAATGCAGTTATTGCATCATCAACACCAAATTTTGGTAGTAAGTACATCTTTTTTTGCTGTGACTCTGCGCTTCATCGCTCAGCAAGAGTATTGCATTCAATTCAGCTCAATTATGTGGCAAGTAGTAGTAAAAGTGCGAGCTGGTGCATTAAAAGGATTTTTTGGCGATAAAACTTTTATATACTGCAACGAGTGATTTTCTGATTCTGTATCCGCAATGTATGTTGATGAATGCAATGTCTCAGGTTTCTGTAAGACTGTTCGTAGTTACAAAACCACATCTGTTACGGACAGAGCCATCCGTATGTTACAAATCAAGCTATCCGTATTACGCTTCCGCAAAAATGTTTGTAAGGTACGGATCAAATTCTTTGCAATACGCATGAAGTCATCCGTAAGAACTTAAGAGTGTGGAGCAAGATTTTTTCGACCATTGTTCTGGCAAAGGCATCATACTCGCTTTTGTCCAAGTAGTCATCCTTAAGGTGCTGACAAAGAAAATGCTTGCAATCATTTAGTATTGAGCTAACATTTATTTTATGTGGTGGTTCATGTAACTAAAAGTGTTCATTGTCCAAATTCAGGCAACACAGTGGGACACACAAGCCTCCTCCCAAAGAGTCTTGGCTAGTAGAATACATACCCCCTGGTAACATAGTTACCATTCACCCCCGAAGTGACGTGGGGGTGGGGGTGGGGCGCGTCTTTGAGGGCTCTAACCCAACCTACCCCGAAGTAATATGGGGTTGGGGGGGGGGGGGGGGTCTTTGAAAGCTCTAACCCAACCTACCCCGAAGTACCCTGACGGGTCGCGCAGATGTGATCTGGCCGTCCAGATCGCCTCCGATTTGTTTCAAATAGGATGCGAAATGGATGAGCTAGATCGAACATCAACCGGTCCAGGTTGCATCCACAAACTCCATCGTGACGTCCGAACAACATCCATAACATGTCCAGCAAAGTCCACATGCAATCCAAATCAAATCCATATGACATCAACGTCCACCATATCCAGAATGCATCCAGACACTATCCAGCGCGTCCAGAGCGCGTCGACATCTCGTCCATTCCTCATCCTACACAGCCAGGTCTTATCCAAAACCCTGACCAATGCATCCGAGACGCGTCCAAAGTAACCTGGCGCATCCACAATGCATCCAAAATAAAACCGACGCATCCAGGGCACGTCCAATGTACATCTAAGAGGCGTCCACAGTGCACGTGGCGCAGCCAGGATGCATCCAAATCACATCCGATGCATCCAAAGTACATCCAGAAAGAATCCAAAGCACATCCGTCACGTCTAGATTGCATCCAAAGCACATCCGTCACATCCAGATTTCATCCAAAGCACATCCGACGCATCATCCATGAAATCCAGATAGCACGCTATCTAAAACTGTTTTTGGAAACGCATTTGGTTGAGAAATGGCAAAACTGCGTGTGTTTTAGCAAACTTTGTAAAAAACACATTTAAAAAATATTCGCATTGGGCGTAGAAAAAAGCCTGAGGTTGCCCGGCGCCCGCTCTGCGCGCATTTGATAGGTTAGGTTAGGTTGAAGAGGGAAAAAAATTAGCTGCGCATAGCTGCGCAAACGGAAGTTCTTCATTCACTTGATCTCTGAGATAAAGGTGGCTCGTCACAATCATGCGGATTGTCGTCATCAGAGGAGTCACTTGGAGACGAGTCGGGATCAGGATCAGGATTCCCCTGCAAGAATTTTAAATGTACATAGTACATCTTTGCATTGACACTGCTCTGAAATTGTAAATCTATCAAATATACAAAGGGGCTCCAACATCATTCGGTGAAACAAACAAGAAAATCTATTTAAGTCTTTGTGCAACAGTTTCCAGAACATGTCACCTCCCCAATTCCAATAAATCTTTCTATTATTAAAACTTATTAGGGGCACCTACTGTCAAAACTGCTTCTGAAGAAACCAAAGAGATTCTTGTTTGCATATCTAAACAATGTTTTATGTAAAGCATCTTTGCAAATTTGATGCTACATCTTCCACTTCTCTGTAGTTAGTGTGTATGCAAAGATAGCTGCATGCATTAATGTCAAACACAAACGTTGAATTCAGGCTGATAAATTTAATTTTCTAACAATGTAGTGTTTCTTTTACTAATTATAATAGATTTAAGTACGTAAACGGTAGGGAAAAAGAAGACACCTTGCTTTTGGGCGTGAACTAATCTCTTTAGTAAGCCATTTGCCGGAACAAATATCTTACCCGTTAATTTTGTTACAATTAAACACCAATTAGGAAGAAAAAAAGACACTAATATGAGTCCTTACCCGACAATATACTCGGTTTCCTTCAGTCAGGTGGCTTTGGTGGCTTGTGTCACCACTGGGGTTTTTTGGATAGCAACTGTTTGACTCATCATCAGATGAGTCTGGATCAGAACCTTCGTTAACCTGATTGACAGCACAAGCATGATCTTCAGCAACAACAGGTGGCGATTCTCTTCGGTCTCTGCGCTGTCTGAGATGATGTTCATGGCAGCGATTGCTAGATTGCTCACTAGAATTCTCACTATCTTCCTCACCACTTGATCCATTTGGCCTCAAAAAGAAACTGTTACCCTGGACAAAAGAAAAACATTGGAGAAAAGATTTAATAAAGTATGTCAAATGACATGACAAATATTATAGGAACATCAAATGATAAGACACTTTGCAATCCTTTCATCACTACTCCTTACTAACCTGTAAACTGCAAGACTCAGAATCAGCTTTCTCATCCGAGCGTCTCGTAGACCTTGAGTGATGACTTGTGAACGAGCTCTGAAAACAATGAGCAAAAGTTGTTGCAAACTACACTTCACCCTACATAATGAGACAAGATATTATGAAGCAAAGCTAAATTTGTGTTTAGAAAAAAAAAAGATTTGACTTCTTTCCATGTTATACTAGATTCCCGAAGACAAGTAGTACCCCTTACACTGTACAAAAAAGGTCCTGTAAATGCCGTTAATTTATTAACAATGTTTGCTGTTATGCAATTCACGGCGTTTGCTGTGAACTAGTTCACGGCGTTCACTATGATCTCGGTCACAGTGTTCACTGTGATCTGGCCACAGTAAACGCCGTGAATTGGAGCCTGATTTGCAGTACTTCGGTGCTCAGCGGCGTCAAACTCACAGTGTTTACTGTGAACCAGATCACAGTAAACACCGCGAACAAGATCACAGTGAATCGCGTGAGCAGATCACAGTAAACGCTGTGAATTGACCTACAGTGGAAACTGGTAATAAATTAACGGCATTGACAGGACACTTTTTTTGGAGTGTAAGTCTACCAACCTTTCTCCTCGATCAAGGTCAAAATCTTAAAACGACCAATGAACTATTGGACTTATTTTTGACATTAAATTAGGAACGCTGTTCCTACACCAGCAAAAAACTCAACGACAAAAAAACTAAATATCCACATTCACATTTTTTACAGCAGTCATTAACGTAACTTCACTATCTTAACTTACTTTGGCACTCCATATAGTTTGTCGTGGCACAAGGAAACGGGTCTCCTCATCGGCATCATTGTATCGTTTATACTTCGTCCGTTTTCTGGGTGGATCCATGAGTACCGATTAACTATTTGATTTAAATTAATTTCTAATGGATGAATGAGCAGCAGAAGAAATTCAGGGGGAATGCCGTTTTCTTGATCGACACACATTTCGAGTTTTAGGTATTACCAGCCTACGATAAAAATTTTCAGCGTTACCTTAGAGGAAGAAATGCGAGAATAAAGAAAGGTCCATCTTAAATACCTTCCAATAATTCATGAAAAAAAATTATTATCATAACAAAGTGATTTATTTTCCTTTCTTTATAAAGAGGGCAAAGACGGAGAAGAAGTACGCGTTGTTGGCCACCATGAAGTCGATGTTCCTTTGTTCGGCACAGGCCACTGCAGATGAAGCCACGCTACACCGACACGGTCTGCGGCCTGTCTCGTTTTTCGGTAAATTTTGTTATGGATAGGTAAAATTTTATGACCTTTTTTCATTTGCGTTGATCGTTAGTCTTATTCTAGTCTGTTTCCATCATTCTGATGTCAGAAAGGAAAGCTAACCTCGTTGATTTGAGGCAGCATGTTCGTGCCAGTCGAGTCTAGCTTTGCCCCGCCTCTCGTCGTTCTTATGTGTTTTGTGTGTTTGAGATTTTGCATTAAAGTCCTCTTTCTGTCCACAGCCATGGATGCCATGGATAATACGGATGCCTTTGCTGATGCAGATGCCATGGATGATGCCTCTACTCCCATTGACCCAGTAGCCTATTCACTCGTAGAGTGAAGTAGGCAAGAGTACAATTTTCTTGGTTTTAGCCAAGGATGTGCGAGGGTTCAGCCCAGCTTCTGCGGATAACATTGAAGACAAGGCCTTTACGGTTAAGGGGGCAGTCTCACTTGTAACCCCCTTTTTTGGCTTATCTTTGGACCTCCATTGAAATTTGAAATGAATGTTGGGGTAGAAATGGTTGAAGTGATCAAGTAGAACACAATTTAAGGAGTATTTTCAAAAAAAAATTTTTTTTTAATCAACTATGTGAAAGGTAATGACATTTTTACAAAAACTATGAAAAAATACGAAAAATGATTGCGCGCATGATTTTGGCAAAACTACTAAAAAAATTTTACAAGTTTTTTTTTGTCTGAAAGAGCATAAAATTAGCTACAGATTGAACTACTATCTTTACAAAATATTCACAAAAAAAAAATTCTCAGCTTTTCAAAATTTGATAAAAAGTTTAATAAAATATTTCACTTGCTTTTTTTTTCTTTAACAAAAACTATTGAACCTACAACAAAATGGTTAGTTCACATCCAGGAGGACATAAAGCAGACCGACCACAAAAAATTTGAGCGCTCTAGGTCAAACGGTTGTCCTCAAAGCTTGCGCGCAAGCTCTAAAATTAATGAAATGAGAAAAACAGGGATAAAGTATGAGGAACAGTTTTATGACAAAAAATCACTAAAATATCACTTGTAGGCTTAGAATTATCTAGCTTAATGCCCCCCAGGCACATAAGAATCATCTTCCTCCAGTCTTTCTCTAGCATCACGAGCCTTCTTCTTTGCAATTCTTGCTTCTTTGGAGGATTCTAAGGCTCTCTTGTCTGCTTGCTTGATTCTTTGATTATCCGTTTGGATTGCCCAGTTGATGCAGTTCTTGCCAGCTACCACTCCCATCACTTCCAGAACTTTTATCTTGCCCCGGCAGCCATCATTAAAGTTGATGGTTGCTTCACATGCTGCAATCGACGTATCCCTGCAGAACTGGCGTATCTGTAGAGCGACAGCAATCAAAGGCGTCTCTGTTTCGCGCCGCTCCAGAAAAGGCGGATCTGTCCGCTGCCCACAAGAAAGAACCGATCTGTTTGCGAACGCCGAAGAGAGGCGGAAGTGCATAGAGCGAGATTTCTGGATACAGCAATATGAAAGTTTGGAGGTCAAAGACAAATCACTGAGGTGCCAAATCGAAGAGAGACCATTTTCCCCGTGTTCCTCGTACCGTTCCGAACAAGCACTGATGCCTAACTTTGCGAGATATGACTCTTGAATGTTAAGTTTCAACATATTAATAGACCGTGTAGCCATTCACCCGCTCTTCGTTTTCTTTATGCCCTAGATCCTCAACATTAACTTTGGCTAAAAACCTAATTTTCTCAGTTTGGTTAAAACAAAAAAGCATTAAAATCACCTTATTTAATTTTTTTTAAATCATTTTTGTAGAAAATGGAAGGGAACTAAAAATTATAAAGTTGTCCTGTTGAAAACCGAAAAAGGATTCCTATTCAATAACTGAACTTTGATTATTAAGGGACAAAATAAAAATAAAATTTATTTAAATATTGCTTGCTAGCCAGTTACAAATTATTATGAAGGAACATTGCTGGTCAAAGTATGGCACAATGACTACTTATTCTATTAACACAAAATCTCATTTTGCTCAATATAAATGATACAAATAATCCAAATAAATACTTATCATGTAATGAACACAATGTCATATAAATTAAAATAACATTTCAAAAGGCATGTCACACTAATTTAAAATCACAGGATAATGTTAGCATTAGAATCAGTCGTCAGAATCTGAAACATCTTCGTCATTTTCATCAGAAGAAGAAAAATCTTCGACATCAGATAAAACTGGAGGCGGGGGTGGCTCAACACCTTCTTGTGCAATTGATGGAAGAGTTTCTAAATAATACTTGTGATAGCATGTTGGAATTGCTCCAGAGCGGCAGAGTTCTGCTAAATCTTCCAGCTCCACTTGTCTTGGAGGAATTTTGGCAGTGTACTTTTTCTTGATGGAAATAGTCTTCCAGTTGACGGAACGGCCACGTTGTGTCTTGAAGATGTTATAGGTAGTGAATTCCTGTTCATATTCATTCTTGTAGCGAACAACACCAGGCTCCGCTCCATCCACAGACACTTCTTTGAAAAGAGATGTTCGAAGATTGTCCCAACGTTGATGAGCAGCTAAAGGTACAAAATCAAACACACCTTCCTGACTTAGTTCATTTACCTCATAAAGTGGTTGTTTCTTCTTTGCCATTCGAATAGCAGTGTACCACTGGCTAGGTATGAAAATGTCAGTGTCTCGCACTGAGTTCTCAATACACGCATGCATGCTGTCTACCTCCATGTGTGTATGTCCGACTTCAAGGTACCTGTGTGTTATTTTAATATTGAAACGGATAGATGCCATCACATACATGGAGAACAAATATTGATTTTTGTTCTGAGCCGCGCAGTTATCACTGTAGATGCGGAATTCTGCGATTCCCTCATCCACTTTCTTCTGTATGAAAGACCACAGACTGCTTGTTATTTCAGCTGATCCTTTGCGTGCCTCCGTTTGGTCCCACACATAACAATGTCCTCTCTGCTCGCCACTGACAAAAATTGTGAAGTTATAAACATTTATCTTACTGCTGAAGTAGAATGCACCATTATTTCCTTTGGGGCAGAGTAAGACCTTCTCAAGGTCACAAGTACAAACACATACATTTTTCATCAGGTCAGGTGCCTCCTTGACCATTTTGATGTCTTCCGTCTTGAGGTCATCAGCTAATTTTTTATCCTTTAAATGTTTTTCAAACTTCAATTTACGTTCTTCAGTCTTTTCTCTTGGAGTTTTGTTTTTCCATGATAGGCACCTGGGGCACTGGTCCTTCTTTGGTTTGAAGAACTTAAGATTAAATTCTTTGCGGAAGACATCTCTGTATTGCCTTAGAGTAGCAACATTTACAGTAATATTTGCTGCTTGCTTCTCAATGACATATATAGAGTGCATTTTCCTTACATTCAAACTTTCTGGAAGATATCTTGACTTGCTATCTTTTCTAGTGTAGTGGCCTTCAACTGTTTTAAATTTCTTGATGTGCTCCATTATGTCCTTCTTTATTATGGTGCTTACAACACCTGGTTTTTTAATTTTACCTCTTTGGTCATCACCCACTCCACCAAGGTGATTTATTTTTTTGGTCATCGCAGTCCTCACCCACTTCTCATTTATGCCTAATGTACCACAAAAAAATTTAAGGCATACTGGCTGCTCAGCTCCATTCAGAGGCAAAAAATGACAGTAAGTAAATTGCCTACGATGAGTTTCAGATGGATCCAGGACTACAGTTCTTCTCTTTACGTTGATGGCTTGAACATGGCTAGAAATAAAGAACCACTGCTTGGTGTGGTCACCTATGGCCCAGAACTTATTAAATATATCCTGGCGTACATTTTCACTAAAGTTAAAATGACATTTCTTCTTGCATGAGTTTGTGCATCCATCCTTCATTGATCTTGCTTGATGTTGTTTGCCCTTTGGACTCACATGGGCAAGTCCTGTATCTTTAAGTTTTTTCACTGTGTTGCGCTTCCGTGTCCATGGCTGACTAGCTCGGGGTTTTGGATACGCTTCATCGTCATTTGGGTCATCGTGTTCTTCCTCCTCAAGTTGTTCATCATTTGGTTCTTGATTAAAATTGTTATGGACTGGCTCTAAAATGTTTTGTGCAGCATTAGGCACTTCAACATTTGGATCAATATTATTATCTTCATTGGTTTGATTAGCATTAGGCTCTTCATAATTCAGTCCATCTTCAGGCTCATCGACATTCAATCCAGCTGGCTGGTCATTATTGTTAGCGTCAGTCAGGTTCAAATCATTGAGCAGCGTATTTTTCTGCATGGGAATTTCATCAGAGTGGAGAGGGAGGACAAGAAAACTGCTTGACTGCGTTACATCAACTGAAGTTAAAACCTCGGCTATCAACTCTTCATTGGTGTTTTCTATGAAGGTCACAGAAGGTAACTGATTAGTAGGGGAATAGAGTGCATTCTTGTTTGGTATGTCATTGCAATTCTCATCTTGAGTTTTCTCCAGCAGTGATAGATTTCCAAACGATGCATCCAAACCTATGAGAGAAACATAGATAATTACAATTTTAGCTGTATTCTTTTCTTACCATTAAAACAATTTTTACATGATTCTATTGCAAGTACTACAGAAAAATAAAATACATCTAAAGAGCCCAGTATTATTTTTATTTATCTTGAAAACTATTGGAATAGTCTTAATTAATAAATTGTTTCTGAAGGCCCGAGAACAATCAAAACCTTAACCCACAAGGAAATAGTTGATATAAAAAATAAACACCTGAAGTTTCCATCAAGTCATATGTTTCGTTCAGAATTGGTACAGAATCCTTACTGGCTGAATCAGAGACTCTCATGTTTTCATCACCTGCAAGTAAACAGATAAAATAAATTATCAGATCACAGTAAAATTCATTGAGAGAATGGACTTGTCAATACTCCCTGTGCCAGAGACTTTTAATGCAAACTCTACTTGGCTACAGTGTGGACATGGAGTATTGACAGTTTCATTCATAGCTGCAGCATACCCAAAAAAGATTACCTGATTCCCCTATGTCCATCTTGTCTCCTGTCTCTGATAAGTGGGATGTTGTACCACCACCTGAGAAAAGACAGTAAAAATTAACAAATTTTACTAATATTTGAGAAAAGAAAAAAGAAGAAACAAACTACTAACTTGATATTTCTGACTCCATTGTTGTTTCTTCCCCTGATAAAGAAGATGCACTTCCTATACCTGGATAATAGAATATACAAATTATTCACAGAACCATTAAAAACAGATAAAAGTAAAAAGTATATAATCTATGCACCTGATGATTCTGAGTCTCTAATGTTTTCTCCTGTCTCTGACAGTAAAAAGGCACTCTCAACACCTGAAAATAAACAACACATATTAGTATCAGTTCCTCTCTTAACTAGAAAGGACACATGTGCCTTCAATTATATACCTGAAGATTCTGGATCAATCCTAATTTCTGTCTTTGATAGATTGGACGATGCAGTTCCCACTGAAGATTCTGAATCAATCCTAATTTCTGTCTTTGATAGATTGGACGATGCAGTTCCCACCCCTGGAAATAAAAACAATTATAGGCTTGCTTTGTGGTCTTCCAGTAAAGTATTTCAAATAAAGCTCTATGCCATGTCCAAAAGCCATTGAAGCCTCATGTCACAATCAACTCTGTGTTGAAAATAAAATATCTTCAAGCACTAAACTTGTGAACGTGAAATGTTCATGCTACCAAGTTTCACTTCCTCGACTGCTGACAATCTCTCACCGATGTACTCAGGAAGTGATAACTTAGATGTACATTTTACAATCATTAATTTGGTGCAAGAAAAAGTTTGAAGACAGGGCTAAAATTGACATTGAAAGCTCTCCGGAAATGTTGAGCATCAAGGTGACATTGAAACTAAACACACTGAAGTTCATGCAGCACTTAAATGGGTTTCAAAAGAAGACATGCAAACAGAAACAAATTACCTGATGTAGCTTCAGAGGATGGGCCTGGTATACAACCTAGAAATAAATACTTTAGGTTAAATCGAGCCAGTAGCCGCAGTCTATAATTGTAGCTTGTGGTCAAATATTTACCCAATGTAGAACCTATGACAACCTCAGCTGGTTTTGAGGCAATATTCAAGTTTCTTTTGGCTATGCCTGCATAAAGATGAATAAATAGATAAATTAATCACATAATTAAATAATGCCCTTGTAAAACACAAGCACTCACTATAATTTGACTTACCCTGTGTTCGGCGTGCAGTCAAAATTGGCCTCGATTTCTGAGGTGTTGATGCCGTTCTTGCAGCAGTACCTTGACTATTTCCATTTGAGCCTGAAAAAACACAAATTTCAAATGAAAGGAACAGCATATAAATGTTAAATAATGCTGGTCTGCAATCAATTTTAATAAACGGTGCTCACTCTATGGAAATAAAGAAATCAAAAGTACTGACCTATTAATTTTGCAAATTGTTGGTAATGATTCTCAGATTCTGGAGCAAGAGTAACAGTGGAGGGAAGAGGTGAGTCAGGTGGATTGTCAATCCCTGCAACAGATTCAATAACATAAAAATTTTGTGATTGAGTAATAGCATGAATTGACTTGGAGGAAAATTGACAGCCAATGACACTTATGACAAAGATGAGAAGCAGTTTGATAAATAATTACATAACTGCTATGGGTGAAAAATTAAAAACAAAACAGGGACTTCAATAGAGAAACCAAACAGATTTAAAAGATGACAACAACCAAACAGATTTAAAAGATGACAACAACCAAGGCGCAGGTTAAAAATACTGCAAGGAAGCCCTTGGGACAGCGATTTTTTTGGGGGAAATAAAAATATGCTAATTCAATTGATAGTGAAACTAATTGAAAGAAAGAAAATTGCACCAAAAGTTCATACATGTGATGTTTGGGGTTAACCTCCTACATACCGAATTCTCTTTCAGCGTGCTTTCTCTTCCCAAGCGCTGCTAGTTTTGCTGCCCGAGACGACATGCTGCTGACCGCTTTCTCGAAATAAGCCAAAACTTGGGAATGACACAACCGAAGGACAAGACTTTTACATTTTGACGCCTTCAACCTCTTGTATCTTGATAGCGATTGCGCCGTTCGGACAGCCAGTCACTGCATACCAGATACGCCTTTCATGCAGGACTACTTTCACGGTCCCGTAGATACGCCAAGAACATAAACGCTAATTTGGCAAGTTTACGCTCGAAATTGAATTTTTTGCTGTTCAAAAATGAAAAAAAGAAAGCCGAAATAATATTAATCCACTAAAAACTCAACTTCGCCAGAAATGACAGTTCCGCCTCTCTTCGGCGTTCGCAAACAGATCGACCCTTTTTTTGTGGGCAGCGGACAGATCCGCCTTTTCTGGAGCGGCGCGAAACAGAGACGCCTTTGATTGCTGTCGCTCTACAGATACGCCAGTTCTGCAGGGATACGTCGCAATGTCAACAGACTTCTTTCCAAAAAATTTATTTTTGGGACAATTTACCCAAATTAAATTGTTTAATGACTCATTGGGGTTTTGGGTATGACCTCCAATGCATCTTGCCAAAAGCTCTGGTTTTGTAAGATCTTCAAACACTTTCTTGCATGCTTCCATTACTACCTTTGGTACTCCTGGTTTGTGTTTGTATTTCTTCACTTGTTTTGCAGCCACAGCTTTTTGGTAAGTGCACCAGGAATCCGCTCCCTTCGGACAAAACTGGTGAGAAGGATTCCGGTCTGAAGCTGACATGTGATGGTATATCGCCCAAACTCTATCAGACATTTCTTGAACAGTCTTGGAACTTCTGATGGCCATGCCATAATACACTGAAATCAAATCAATAATTTTATCTGTCAATCTTCCTCTCCCACCAATTCCCAATCCATCAGAAAGTTTTTTTGATTTCAGCTCTTTCTTCAGATTGCGCAGTCGAGTTCCCATCCTCTTCTGAACGTGGGCTGTGCACTCCATTTTCTCTACAGTAATATTATCATCTGCATAAGGATTTTGGTCAGTAACAGCTTTATAGGTCTTGGCATCTCCATCCCCAATATATTTTCCATATCTAAGCTTTCTTCTTTCTACTGACCGACCAAATAATTGCAACATACCCTCGACCTCCATTTTACCAGACCAACCTTCGTGATTTCTAGTGCAGCTGTCTTCATGCTCTTCTTTCCAGCGCTCGTATTCAACACCAGACTTCTCACCTTTGTAAGCATCACACACTTTGCAAACCAATGAAAGCACAAAAAAATCTAGAACTTTGCCAGTCAAGAGACCGATGAGTGTGACTACACCAAAGAGAGAGGTGAACCCACGCTTCTGCCAGGTGCCATCACCACTTACTGTCACGTTCGAGCTTTCATGATTCATTTCTTCCTCTTTTCTGGCCGCTTGGTTCATGGATTCTTCAGCAACGGTTTCTGTAGCCTCATGGATGGCATCAACTGCACGATCAAAAGTTGCCTTGGCCACTGGGGGTGGAAAGTCCATGATAGCACAAAATTCCTTGTAAGGTTCGTAACTTAAACCTAAGCTCTTGAATGCATACACGGAACGTCTGTTCACCTCAGAAATATTGGGAGCAATCATGGTAGAATTTCTAAAAGACACATCACGTTCACAATTGAAGCACTTGATAGAAAAAACACTACTAAACCCACACTGCTTGGTCTCTTTCATAATAATTGCTGGAGAGTTGCACTGTTTACAAACCAGTTCACTTGTAATTGTTTGGAACAAAATGTCTAAATCAATAATCCTGAAGCCATTCCAATCCTCACGCACTTCAGAAACCACTGGATCAGCGCTGCGACGAAGTTTGTTCGAAGATGCTGATTTAGGTCGCTGTGGTTGAGTTTCAGTAGCACCTGTGGATGTTGAAGGAACAGCAGTTGGATCAGCTGATGGCGGAGCTGAGACGACCGGTGTTGAAGTCGTGGAAGTCGTCTTCCTGGTCTTGGAAGCTCTGGTACTCCTCCTGGTTCGAGCGCCGACAGGTTGATTGACTCTCGCCAACTCCTGTACATACATTCAAGCAGACAAGTTATACTTTCCGTTCACTTTGGTCTAAAACAAAGCCTGTTGTCGCTGACTAACCTCTGCAGCAAGGCGTGCAGCCTCGGCCGCCGCTCTAGTCTCGGCTTCGAGTCTCTCTCGCTCAGCGCGTTCCTCAGCTTCCTTAGTGTACTTGTTGCCATGGAACTTGCGTTTCTTGCTGCGCTGTCCAGATGGCCGTTTTGATGGGCCAGCTTCGTCTTCGTCCATTTCGAAAATTGTTTATTTCGATTCGACTGTTGTGATGTTGTCATTGAAGTGATGATGCGGCGGTGGTGGTGGCGGCGGTGCGGTGGAAGAAGGCAGTAGCAGTCTGGCAGTGAGATCCACTGTCCATGCGGCCAGGGTAGGCCAGGGAGGCCAGGGGACAGGAAGGGGGAGGGGGAGGGAGGTGGAGGGAGGAGCCAGGAGGAGCCCGAGGCGGGGGGGGGGGGGGTCCCACCGCGCGCCGCGCTCATCCCCACCACTCCTAGCGCCTCCTTGGCCAGTCTGGCGCGCAATTCAAACGTTTCTCCAGTTTCTCTCACTCGCTACGCGTTCCCGACGGCCCAGAACAAAAAAAGCGACAAAATTGGGATTTTCCCCCTTTTTTCACAATATGCAGGGTTACACGAAAATCGTTTTTTGGGCATGAAGGAGTGCGAGCAAAGACAAATGGTGGCCAGATTCGTGTTCAGGAGGGTCCAAAGCATAAAATAGGCCAAACAAAAAAAAAATTCGATTTTTTGACCCCTACAAGTGAGACTGCCCCCTTAAGTGGCATTCGAGCTTCCATGATGACTTCGCTGATGTGCATGATGAGGGCTGCTATCCAGCAAAAGTATTGCTTGTTGGAGGTGAGTCATCTTTCAACTTGTCATAATTTGATTTGTTGCAACTTGTATAACATTGACTTTTCTAATGTTGGTTTGATTTGATTTCAGGATCAATTGATGAACTTCGTGCCAAAGCCAAGGAGTTGAAGATCAAGTTTCCGTCATGTTTTCCCCTTCCTTCGCGTGATCAGCTTAAGCCAATGGGCAGGCCTCTCAAGAAGATTCGCCGAAAGGTAAATTTATTCACTTGAAAGTACTAATTTTGTCATGCTTTGCTCAAATTTTGTTTTATAGTGGCAGTTTCATTCCTAAATCGCTAGGACTTCTACAAAGTTGTGTCTGTTCCCAGAAGCCGAATTTTGTTTTTACTTGTACTCGGCATAAAAGCAGTGTTTTGGGGACCCTTAAATCTATCTCGGAACCAATGACATGATTGCCTGGCATGTTTCTTTTGAAATAGTAATGCACTTCTGTATTTATTGGCAGAAGGCTGATGTTGGGGCTTGTGAGGAAAACAAGAAAGATCGTATGAAGGTAACAGCAAACCATCTGGATAAGTTGAAAAGTCCTCCACCTTCTAATAGATCTTCATCAGGTAATTTTTCATTTTATTCATATTGTTGGTGGTGTGGAAGCTGTCTGCATTATGTGTAAATTGAGTTTTCGGAGTCCCTTATTTCTCTTTTTCATGATAGTGCTGCCTCTCACATCTATGAAGTCTAAGCTTGAACACCACCACTCGAGTAGCTCACGGTCGTCACCTTTTTCAAAACTTTCCAACGCAGACAATGCTTCTCCATCTAAACGTGGACGATCAGAACAAACGTCTTCAGGCAATATATTATCAAACTTCCCAATTAGTTTCAATTTACATGAAAAATGGCAAATACTGTCTTAAACAATTATTTTCTTCCAGGATCTTCTAGAAAGGGGGTGTCAGATGCTAAACATCACATCTCAAGTAGCTCAAAGTCGTCGTCTTCTGTCCAAGTTTCCAAGTCACTCAAAGCTTCTCCATTCTAACGTGGGCTTCTAGAGCGTTCTTCTTCGGAAAGTATGTTCTCCACCTCTTCTTTTCTAAGTTTGTATTTACATTGAGAATGACAAATCCTCTCTCATACTCTTGTTTTGTTCCAGTACCTTCTAAAATGCAAGTGCTAGATTATAAACAGAACCCCTCGAGTAGCTCAGATTCGTCATCCTCTGGTGAAGTTTCCAAGTCATGCAAAACTTCTCCATCCAAACATGGACTTTCAACGCTTGCTTCTACAGAAAGTATGTTGTACCTCCACTTTCCTAATCAGTTTGAATTTACATTGGGAATGACAAATCCTATGTAATATAATAGCTTTATTACAGAATCATTGACAATCATGTTTACCTTGTTTCTATTTGCTTTAAGAAGTATCTCTCTATTTAGTAATCATGATTGTTGTTTTGTTTTGTTTTTGTTTTTTTACTTTGCAGCATTGCGTCCCCAGGGTTCAAAGTCCAAAACAGAGGATAGGTTTGACTGAGACAGTGTCTCGTCCATTGAATACTCTTCTGATCAAAGAGGCCCTGGACTAAACAGGAGTCACGATCTTAGTCTTTTTTCTCAGAAATGTGGTATGTTTACTGATGTTTACTGTTTTGATTTCATTTGTTTTAGACTTTTCCCCCATTAAAAGTATATTTCTTTTGGCTGAGCTATTAGCGAAGCCAGTTACTTCACTGGAGTTGAAAAACTTTTCCTGTCTGTCTGTTTGTCCGCACTACTCCTCCTGAACGGCTCGGCCGATCTGGCTGAGATTTTGCAGGGTCATAAGGTATGTCCTTGGCTCGCCCCACGCCAAAATGCAGCTTTCTATCGCAATCCATTCAAAACACTAAAAAAACGGCAGAAAAAGTGCAAATTTTTAGTAACCTTACATTTTAAAGACATTTTTACATGGTTTCGTATGTTTCTAAAGGTGCGAATGACTAAAATACTTAGTTTTAACTGCGAATTGGCTACCTCGGCCCGAATTCACTAACATAATCAACTTCGACCCTTAATCTTGAAAAAAAAAGGGTCGACCGACTAAAAAATTTTATTGCAGATTTCGATAGGTCTCGGGAAGACCTTTTCAAAGAGGAGTCGGAAGGGGGCCTATGAGCCCGACTTCATCGGTTAGCTGAATCAGGATCTTGAAAAAAAAGGGAGTCGACCAACTAAAAAAATTTAATTGCAGATTTCGATAGGTCTCGGCAAGACCTTTTCAGAGAGGGGCTGGAAGGGGGGTCTGTGAGCCCGCCTTCATGTATTGTGAAAATTGGTGCAACGGCCATGTTTTGCACATTAACTTTGGCACAGTGGGAACACAAGAGCGGGCCTCGGTCCTGATGTTACATCAATAAGTTTGCGCTTTACCTCCAAGGGGTGTGAGGTGCGAGGACCGAAGGCCCGAGAGACGGCCTCCGATTGGGCCAAGCCAGGTCTGGTGCGAGGGCCGAAGAAGGCCCGAGAAGAATCCGCCGGCAGGCCAAGCTGGTATCGGCCCCTGTCGAACTGGATTGCCGGCGCAGCGAAGCGGAGCTGCCTACTCGGTTCGACGGATGGGTGCGCCCCAGCTTGTATACTTCGACCATTCATCACGTAGTGCACTACTCATTGCCCCAATGAACCCTTAAAATAGCTTGCCGAAGGAAGCGCCGCAGGGCAAGGTCGGTGAAACGCCAGGCGTGGATTATCGTAACTGGCGCAGCATTGCGAAGCCTGTTACAAGACAAGGTCTGGCGTAAACCTACCTTGTTAACTCTTATCATTGTGTACTTCAAAGGTGACAGGCTGTCACACTATCGCCATCAATATAGAATAATATGCAGCAAAGAAAAATCGAAGTGAACTAAGTTTCCTTATTAAAAAATGTTAGTATATTTGGCTGAGCGATTAGCGAAGCCAGTTACTCCAGTGGGGTTGAAAAGTTTTGTCTGTCCGTCTGTTCGTTTGTCTGTTTGTGTGTCCGCACTACTCCTCCCAAAACGGCTCGGCCGATCGGGACGAGATTTTGCAGGGTTGTCAGGTATATCCTTGGCTCGCCACACGCCGAAATTCAGCTTTCTATCTCATTCCATTCAGTTGTACTAACGAGAAAACACTATAGAAACGGCAGAAAAAGTGCAACTTAGTGACATTATATTTTAGAGACATTTTCACATGGTTTCGTATGTTTTTGAAGGGGCTGATGACGAAAATGAAATCAATTGCGACCCCTGACCAAAGTTTTTACTGCAAATTGGCTACCTCTGCCCGAATTTTCTAACATAATCAACTTCGACCCTTCATCTTGGAAAAAGGGGATCGACCGACTAAAAAATTTGATTGCAGATTTCGAAGGGTCTCGGCAAGACCTTTTCAAACAGGGGTCGGAAGGGGGGGGGGGTCTGTGAGCCTGCCTTGATGTATTGTGAAAATTGGTGCAACGACCATGTTTTGCACATTAACTTTGGTACAGTGAGAACACAAGAGCGGGCCTCAGTCCTGATGTTACATCAATAAGTTTGCGCTTTACCTCCACGGGGTATGAGGTGCGAGGACCGAATGCTCGACAGACGGCCGCCGATTTGGCCAAGCCAGGTGTGGTGCGAGGGCCGAAGAAGGCCCGAGAAGAATCCGCCAGCAGGCCAAGCTAATATCGGCCCCTGTCGAACTGAATTGCCGGCGCAGCGAAGCGGAGCTGCCTACTCGGTTCGACGGAAGGGCGCGCCCTAGCTTGTATACTTCGACCATTATCACGTAGTGCACTACTCATTGCCTCAATTTAAGTAAGTATTTATCTATAAAGAACCGTCAATGAATTTAACTAGAACACACACTAATTTAAAATTGGCTTCTCATTTTCTCAATCAGCTTAGACATTCGCAGCAAGGAGGCAAACCCAGTTAGAAGGATATTTGGTTCCTACCTCCGTACAGACGGTATTATGAGTAGTGAACAAGTAATTTTTAGAAATTAACGTAACTCCAGCTTCTTTAACTATTGTTTTCATTCACAGTTGAATGCAATAACTGTGATGCCATGTCAACAACGTACACCGTACACCGCTTTCTTAGACTTATCCGTTCAAGTCTTTGCGACATTGGAGAATGGCTTAGCTTCATTTCTTGGTCCTGAGGATATGACAGACTTCAAATGCAGCATTTGTGACAAAGTTGGGCAATGCAAGAAAAGATTCTACTTTGAAAATCCACCTAAAATGTTGTGTGTGCAGCTGAAGAGGTGCACAGATTCTTACCCATGAAAACAAGAAATTTTGGAAACTTCAAGGTATTAATGTATGTGACTTCTTATCTTTTCTCTTTTTATCGGTCACCTATCAGATTTAACAATGCAAGGGACAAAATAAACAGAAAGGTGAAGTGCAAGCCAATGCTTGATCTGAAACAGTTTATTCATGAGGATTCTCCTCATGCTGGTTCACCACTTCTATACAAAATGGTGTCTTCACTGACCCATGTAGGGCCAGCCAACCATTGACAGTGGACACTATTACACAATTGGAGGGGGTAGCCCGATCGGCCCGACGGCGGAGGGGAGGGCTTTTGTAACGGTCATCAGAAAACCTACCTTTGGCTGGCCTGACTATACGGTGCTTTTGTATCTGCTTTCTTTGTGCATGTGTGTGGCTGGTCTGCGCAACCACTACGTCATCTCAACTTGACCTTCCGAATCGGAGTAATTTGCTGGCCCGGAATGTGGACCAGAGGGCCTGAGGGACTGGACTGACCGGTTCCACGCCGCGGGGACAGGGAGAGGGTGCAAGATTACACTGGTATCCAAGTTGCAATACTTTCAAAACTGTGATCGTCAGTTCTTTGCGATGATCATAGTAAAATTCTGCAATGCACAGCTTTGCCACTCTTTTCTGCTGTAATCATTGTACAAATGTGCAATAACATTACGGCGGGGATGACTTGCACCCGCAGCACGCGTGACCACTTTTTCGGGCGTTCTCGGCCTCCAAGGTTTAAAATTAAAATATTCGAGTGCTTTTTTTTAAAACACTCTTGTAGGGACCTACGTGCGGAAGCATTCAATCCAGCCTATGGGCGGCCACTGACAAGCGTCCAAACTTCACTATAGTGACTTTTTTTTGCAATGTTTTTTAATGTTAATTTTATGACAGATCCCTTTGTGGGGTTTGTTGATTCGGTGGGGCTGTCGTTGCAGGAGGAGCTCTCTGACGTGGCCGTGCCGGAGCTGCACGTCGCCGCCGAGGGGCTGACTTTGCCGGTGATGGAGCTCTCCGACGTCCCTAAGGGTACGTTCTGCTTACGGGGCGCGAAAGTTGTCGTCTCAAACGTAGAAAATGAATAACGCTCAGCATGGATAAATAGTGAGGTCGCTCTTTGGACCTGTGCGACCAGAACAAATGTAACTATACGACCGGGTCGCAAAGCAAGGGTGGTTTGGGGGTTTTTGTGTTAAGAGCGCCCAAGGAATGAGAACAGGTAGTCAAAATCATGTCAAAAAGACAATGTTTGGTGTAATTATGGCGTCAAAATTGACCAAACTTTGCCTGAAGTGATATGACACTTTCAAACCATCTTGACTTCTTTTTTTACAGTAAATTCTGGGGCTGGCAAAAATTGCCGATTTATATTTACTTTTCCCGAATGGTTTGGCAGGCAAAGAGCTGGAATTATGTCGGAACGAGAACGCGTATTACTCGTAATACGCGTAATACACCCGTAATACACGTAATACGCGTAATAGGGAGTAGTCTGTACACCAAAATCCTGAGTGTTTACCCCCTCGAACTCGACGGTCTGCGAGCGGAGAGGTTGGCCATTGCTCGGTTAGCGCAACCTCTTGCCCGAATTCTCGAAAGGGATCGCCTTGCTTTTTCGGTCTTCCGGAAAGGAATTTTTCGGTGCGCACAATTTTTGTATCTTAACCTTTAAAGGCAGAAACATATTTTCGGTTTCGAATCTTTATTTTTTTGATAAATTTGATGTGCTAACCCGTCTGAACATTCTGAGCCCGGGCGCAGCTCGGTAGCACGCTTCGTTCAGGAGTTACCGTACGTCACTTAAGAGTGACATTGTGAGCTATGGGTGGCTGGGGTGACCTTGTTTTTCTAATACACTCCAATAATAATTTTAACATTTTTTGGTAGACACGAGGGTCGTTGTAGAGAGTCCTGCCACATTTTTTTCCCATTTTGACCTTCTTACTTGAAGAAAAGAACAAACTAAGTCATGCAAGTATACATAACTACTTTAAAAAATGTGGCTTTCCTACATTTTGAAAGGAATTTTTCATAGAACGTTCAGAACATATTAAGTTAGATAACCCCAGTCCCCAAACCCAGAATTTGTCAAGGGTGTAGATAACCCCAGTCCCCAAACCCAGAATTTGTCAAGGGTGTCTGCTGTGGAACTTGTTTTTTATAATGTCACTTTGGAATGACATCGTGAGCTCTGGAAGGTAGCGAATCGTAATTTCAGCTTTCCCGGTCGAATTTGGACCTCTGAGCATTCTAATTTGAATACCCAAGCAGGGTGCCGTAACTAATTTGAGTTAGAAGGTTTCAGGGTTTGTATCTCCTAAACGGGCTGCGTTATAAAAGTTACGAAGAGAATAACTTATTTTTAGAATTCAATTTTAAAAATAAGTTATTCTCTTCATAACTTTTATAACGCAGCCCGTTTAGGAGATACAAACCCTGAAACCTTCTAATTCAAATAAGTTACGGCACTCTGTACCCAAGTCGACCCGACCATTTTTCACAGAAACCTGACACAAGTCGTCGCGGGGGTTGGTGAATAGGCAATCCCGCATCACTCAGCTTTGCCCGGGGTGAGTTTACCCCCCCCCCCCCCGCACAGTTGTGTGTGTTTAATTTTCAGATTTTTTGGCCGGATTCATGGTTGTTGATGCTCATTGATGGCATCTGGCCTGGACTGGGATCTTTAGCATGCTTGCAACGACGGATACGGTACGTCACTTTGGAATGACATCGTGAGTTCGGGGTTCTGCCGGAATCATAATTTTTTCGACAAACGTGGCCGATTTCATTGCTGTAAGCATACTTGGTGACTGTAGCGTTTCCGACCGGGCATCTGACGGAAACGGTTCACTGGTTCACCCGGAGGTCCGGGCCACACGCCCGGAACGTAGGCAACACAGCGCGCGCCGGCGCCTCTCACCGGATAGAAACGCCTTGTAGGAGCCACGCGACACTTTCAAAACCTAGCCTGATCATTCATCCACCGAATGGACCAAAACGGAACACCAGCAGATGAACGTGAACGAAGCACAACAGCATAATAGCCACTGTCCCTTCCAAAGGACACCGTGCCTTAGAGGGTTAAGACAATGCAGGGCAAGAATCCCGCCAAAAAAAAATTTGTTGTCAAAAAAAGTCATTTTCACCTGCAAATGGACTTAGTAAAAATTGCGCCAGACCGGACAAGCCGGCCGTCAGCTCGGCCGCGACCCCGGCTCGAAGCTGATCCGCCGAGGTGTCCTATGGTCCGTCAGCCCCCTCCCCCCGCACTCCAGCTGGGGCCCATAAACAATTCGGCTGTGTGTACCTGGGCTTCAGAGCTAGCCAGCGTCGTCGCGGACGCCACCCGAAAACCACTTCGGAGCGGCCTTTTCGTGGACTTGGGAGCCTGGTTCTTGCCCTTAACAAAAATGACATGAATTATAAATGAATATTTCCTTTCCGGATGACTATCTCAAAGTGATCAGTTTCATTTGAAATGACTCGTTAACATGGTGCCATAGGACATTTTTTTCGGGCTACTTAATGAAAACTCCCACTTATCTGTTCCTCCTCATAATGCACACATTTCGGACACAAAATTAAAATGCGAGCCTGGAAGGCTCCGCAAACACACACATTCGAAACTCTCGCATTAAAAGAAAACTAAATATAAAAAACCGACCGTAGCCGGAGGTCATTTGCTTACTTCGAAACTTGTATAACGTGTTTTACAGGACTACTTGGTTCGCCACTTGATCGGATTGACTGATAGTTTCAGGGTGATCAGGGTGAACGAACGAGTCAACGACTTTGCCAGGAAAACTCCTTTATTCATCTGACAATTGTACACACTTCCGCACAGACTTCCGGTTCTCGAAGTTCGAGAGTTCTAGAGAGCCGACAGCGCCCCTGGTGGCAGCTCAGAACACCATATCCTCCCGGGCTTTTTATAAACACCAAGGGTGTTTATATCTACATGAAGGTATGACAACATTAGTAAAGAAAAAGAAATACAGGACACAAAAGGAAAAAAAGGAAATGGACCAAAAAATACAACCTAACGACTTAGAAGTACAATGGTTGAGCTACAAAAACTTAAGGAGCTCTGGACAACTGGTTACGATGGACCCAACGCATCACGCCTTTAACAAATAAGGTACCTCGTTGGACTAAGACTTTTGACAACGGTACCTTTGACTACAGGAGATCTAACATTAAGTTTGTAGAAGGCAATTTCACCATCCCTAAAATGGGTGGCAGATAATGGCACATTTGCATTAGCCTGGGGTATCAGTTGCGACAACAGAGTTCTGGGTTTAAAGAAAAATAATATTTCGTTAGGACACTTAAGAGTCGTAGTGTGCGTTAGCAGACAACGTCGATACAATCGATATAAAGTGACCACCCAGGACCACGGTTCGAGACATCGATGTTTTTTTGTGCTTCTTCACTTCCTATATGTTCGAATGCATACCTGAATAAAGATCTCTTTCTCCACCATACCTACACTGTGTCATTATTGCCACACCTTCATCGGCCTCTCACAGGTTATGGGCCCAGGTCGGTACGAAGAAAAGTGTGTGTCAAAGTGAAGTGATAGTGAAGTGTAAAGTTTGAAGCTAAATTGATACAAAGTCAAAAGACTGTCCCCAAGAC
Source organism: Stenchaetothrips biformis (assembly GCA_030522485.1). NCBI lineage: Eukaryota > Metazoa > Arthropoda > Insecta > Thysanoptera > Thripidae > Stenchaetothrips > Stenchaetothrips biformis. Next base: position 5,477,421 of record CM060089.1, on the reverse strand, counting down.
GCTTAGCAAAATGGGTGAAAATGGGGTCATGATGGCCAAGCTGAGACATATAACTTGTCTAAAAGATGTCAGCAGAGCGATTCTCACGTTTCGGGGTAGTTTCGTTTCTTTTGGCCCCTGTGCCCAAACGAGGGCAGATATCGACATGGGATTTGTTGCTGGGATAAGATAGGGTCATTACCTACCAAACCCAAATGTTTCGAATAGTTTGCTTGCGTTGGATTGGTTTCCCCAGCTTTCAGAATACCCAAAATGTAACTTCCGTGATTGTCCGAAGATAACATACTCGAATTTTCCGACCCCAATGTAGTGAAATGGTATGAAAATTCTGCCAGCTGTCGATGGTCATTCAAAACCTTACATGTCTCGAACTGATTTCAACGGAAGACTTACACACACGACAGTTTTCAAAGGTTCTTTTGCTGCAGCGAAAAATGTCCACCGTGTGTTCAATTTCATTGCACACATTACGAAAAAGCCGCTCTGGACTTCTCCCAATGCCAAATTTGAAACTTTTCATGACGTCAGCCATCAAGATGGGGTGCCTGAGAAAGAATTGCGTGGGACGCCGAAGTCGAAGATGCTCTGCACGGTCGCGAGGCGGGCTGCAGCTACAAAAAATGGCGTGTATCAACAATTACATGTTACTTCCGTGGCACCCATTGCCCGATGTTGCAGCGGCATTAGGTAAAAAAAAATTCCCTAAAATTTTGGCGTTGGCGTATCAATTGACCATGAAACGACAAATAAGCCACAGCGAGCCCGAGTCAGCAGTTAAGGTTGAGTTTCACACTTTGTAACTTCCGTGATAACGTAACTTTCGTGATAAAAACACCAGTATTAACGCATGTAAATACCTGAGGGCTTACTCTTTTACGAAGATAGTACAAGGTCTTGACTATGAATACCATTGCCATAACTCTAGTATCATTCAGGACTCCAGTAATTCCGAAAACTTAATTCGATGATTCTTACTGTCGGCAAATCAGGAACGTCAAAACTACCCCGAATCGTGAGAATCGCTCGAGCACGTACCCCATGTGGGCGTTCGAAATGAAGATCATGTACAAGGCCAATGAACTTAACAATCTATTTACGGATCTATGCCACATCAGAATGTTGCACCTGAGTCAGTACAGCTGTGGCACAACTTCGATGCCAAAGCCTAACTGTATATATGGTATACAACTGACAGGTCTGTGAAACCTCACTTAATGACGTGCAAGACAGCTAAAGAAATGTGGGACAAGTTAAAGACTATCCATGAGAAAGATTCAGAGTACCAAAAGAATCACCTGTTACAGGAGTTTTACTCCTACAAATAGGGGAAATCCAAAACAGTGATTTAGAATATCAGCTTCATTCAGCAAATAGCACATCGACTAAATGTACTAAAACATTAGATAAATGATACTGCCGTAACCACCAAGATTGGCATTATCTTACCTAGAGAATTCGGAGCCTTATGTACTGGTTGGGATTCAATGCCACAGGCGGAGAAAACTATAGACAATCTATGTGCTCGACTGCAAATAGAGGAAGGAAAAATGGATGCACTCAAAGAAGAGACACAACCTTCTGCATTAAACACCTCCCAAATCAATGTGAAGAATAGAATCTCATGTCACAAGAGCAAGAAGAGAGGGCACTTAGCCTGAGATTGTCTGACTGGCAAGAAACCCTGCAAGTATTGTTGGCTGAGCGATTAGCGAAGCCAGTTACTCCAGTGGGGTTAAAAAGTTTTGTCTGTCTGTCTGTCTGTCTGTCTGTTTGTCTGTCTGTGTGTCCGCACTACTCCTCCCAAACGGCTCGGCCGATCGAGACGAGATTTTGCAGGGTTGTTAGGTATATCCTTGGCTCGCCACACGCAAAAATTCAGCTTTCTATCTCATTCCATTCAGTCGTACTAACGAAAAAACACTAAAAAAACGGCAGAAAAAGTGCAACTTTTTAGTGACTTTATATTTTAGAGACATTTTTACATGGTTTCTTATGTTTTTGAAGTTCCTGATGACGAAAATGAAATCCATTTCGACCCCTGACCAAAGTTTTGACTGCGAATTGGCTACCTCAGCCCGAATTTACTAACATAATCAACTTCGACCCTTCATCTTGAAGAAAGGGGGTCGACCGACTAAAAATTTTTATTGCAACTTTCGATAGGTCTCGGCAAGACCTTTTCAAAGAGGGGTCGGAAGGGGGGTCTAGGAGCCCGACTTCATTAGTTGGCCGAATCAGGATCTTGAAAAAAGGGGATCGACCGACTAAAATATTTTATTGCGGATTTCGACAGGTCTCGGCAAGACCTTTTCAAAGAGGGGTCGGAAGGGGGGTCTAGGAGCCCGACTTCATCAGTTTGCCGAATCAGGATCTTTAAAAAAAAGGGATCGACCGACTAAAAAATTTTATTGCAGATTTCACGTGGTGCATTACTTAATGCCTCAAAAATCCTTGAGACAGCTTGCCGAAGGCAAGTAGGGAAGCGCCGCAGGCCAAGGTAGGTGTAACGCCAGGCGTGGATTGTCGTAACTGGCGCAGCATCGCGAAGCCTGTTACGACAAGACGCGGTCTGGCGTAAACCTACCTTGTAAACGTACCAATCATAAGGCAGAAGATTGATATCACAAGAATAAGAAGTTTTGCACAATCTGCCAATGAAGGAACCATGAATCAAAAGATTACAGATTCCGAAACAAGAGACAGAAGAATCGTGGCAAGGAAAGTAGAGAAGAAAATGGAGAACGAGTGGAGGAAGAAAGACAGAATGAACAGCCCGAAGGCAACAAAGTATGTCTGATGGCCTACAACAAAAGAGGAAACCCCTTTACCAACAAACTCACAAGCATCACAAATAAGTGAAGTTACTTTGGTGTGGATAACGGTGCCTCCGGGCACATGACAAATGATTTAAATACCTTGGTAAATCTAAGTAACAACAGTGTCAGTATTCAGACGGCACAGAAAGGAGCCACACTGGCATCCAACGTATGCGGTGACATTGAGCTGTCAGACTGCAAACTAACAAATGTGAATTATGGACTGACTGAACAAGAATCTCCTTTCTGTGGAAGGATCGACAGCACAAGGCGTGACCGTCGCCTTCGAAGGGGACGAAGTGGTTTTCTGCAAGGATCAAGAACAGATCCAAGATGAAACTATTTTGTCTAAAGGCATAAAACATGCTAATTTGTTTTTAGTTAATTTTCACAAACAATGTCCTGGTCTATATAATGAAAATAAAGTTGCATTACACACTGAAGTTGTGCTTAATCAATTAGTTTCCTGGCATCGTAAGGTGGGACACTTGGGCATAATGAACCTACACAAACTACAGAATATGGCGGGCTCAAGCGTAATTTACCTGTCAAGGATTTACAACTGACATGCACAGTGTGCGCAGAAGCCAATGCCTCTAAGCTACCTCACGACAAAATAAGAGAAAGGGCTACTAAGCCATTACAAATGGTACACATTGATGTAAGGGGTGCCATATCACCCGAGACCCATGATAAAAGCTTATATCTCCTAATGCTCGATGACTACACACATTTATTGGCTGAGCGATTAGCGAAGCCAGTTACTTCACTGGGGTTGAAAAGTTTTGTCTGTCTGTCTGTCTGTGTGTCCGCACTACTCCTCCCAAACGGCTCGGTCGATCTGGCTGAGATTTTGCAGGGTTATTAGGTATGTCCTTGGCTCGCCACACGCAAAAATTCAGCTTTCTATCTCATTCCATTCAGTCGTACTAACGAAAAAACACTAAAAAAACGGCAGAAAAAGTGCAACTTTTCAGTGACTTTATATTTTAGAGACATTTTTACATGGTTTCTTATGTTTTTGAAGTTCCTGATGACGAAAATGAAATCAATTTCTACCCATGACATAAGTTTTAACTGCGAATTGGCTACCTCGGCCCGAATTTACTAACATAATCAACTTCGACCCTCCATCTTGAAAAAAGGGGGTCGACCGACTAAAAATTTTTATTGCAGATTTCGATAGGTCTCGGCAAGACCTTTTCAAAGAGGGGTCGGGTCGGAAGGGGGGTCTAGGAGCCCGACTTCATTAGTTGGCCGAATCAGGATCTTGAAAAAAGGCGATCGACCGACTAAAAAATTTTATTGCAGATTTCGATTGGTCTCGGCAAGACCTTTTCAGGAAGGGGTCGGAAGGGGGGTCTAGGAGCCCGACTTCATCAGTTTGCCGAATCAGGATCTTGAAAAAAGGGGATCGACCGACTAAAAAATTTTATTGCACATTTCACGTGGTGCATTACTCAATGCCTCAAAAATCCTTGAGACAGCTTGCCGAAGGCAAGCAGGGAAGCGCCGCAGGCCAAGGTAGGTGTAACGCCAGGCGTGGATTGTCGTAACTGGCGCAGCATCGCGAAGCCTGTTACGACAAGACACGGTCTGGCGTAAACCTACAACAAAGCTATATTTACAGCACAAATATACATTGTCTCACACTTAGATGCAGTATAACATTACATTCTTGCAAAGCATAAAATTAACCCAATCTTTATCCTAAGTTAAAGGTTCTTTTTGTTGCTACAACTGGCTCCCTGCATTGAATGATATCTAAGAAGCTGTACACAATGGCAACTACTTTAAAGATAGCCAGTCAACTCAGCTATGCATAGACACGATGAAGTTGCTATGATTTAAAAGAAAAAGAAGCACTCATTAACTTGGAACTATTAAACTAAAGCTATATTTACAGCACAGCACATACATTGTCTCACAGTTAGATGCAGAGTAAACATAAGTTGTTTGGAAATCATTAACCCAATGTTTATCCTAAGCTAAAGGTACTTTTTGCTGCTACAACTGGCTCTCTGTATTGAATGATATCTAAGAAGCTGTACACAATAGCAACTACTTTAAAGATAGCCAATCAATTAAGGAATGAATATACAGAGGGACATCGATACGAATCAATTTAGGAATGCATAGACAGAATGGGACACAAGGAACGAATATACACAGTGAAATTGATACCGATCAATTTAGGAATGCGTAGACGCAATGAAATTGATATGGTTCTACAGGATATGTGTTTTTATAAAGTGACCACTCTGCAAACTCAAGTGTGTACATAGTACACTCCACCTGGAGTGTACGTGCATGTACACTCCAACCTGGTGTATATATAGCATGTACACTCCACGTTGGCTAGCTTGTACTTGGCATGTGCACTCCTTGCTGGTGTGTACTTGACAAGTACACACCGGTGTGTACTTGACAAGTACACACCAAGTGGCGCATACCTTCAGGTACACTGTTGCTGGCTCCCTGCTGCAGGTATCAGCCACCTGGCATGTACCTGGCAAGTACACGCCAACATGGAGTGTACATGCCAAGTGCACGCCAACCTGGAGTGTCTATGCCAAGTACACGCCAACGTGGAGTGTACTTGCCAAGTACCAGGTGTACCAAAAACCCCGTGTCAAAAGAAGAGGTACGGAACCCGCATGTAGCCGTGCGGGCGGGCTTGCCTATGCAGCGCTCCGTGGGCGCAGAGACGGTGTAGGGTTGCCTTTCGTCACCAACGCGCCGCTTATGGGTAACAAGCGCTCACTGGCGCTGCCCGCGCCCCCGGGCGTGGCCTCGGGCCGGGAGCGCGGGCAGCACCAGTGAGCGCTTGTCTCTGTCGACCGTTAGCGGCGCGTTGGTGACGAACAGTTTGAAAAGCTCGTTTGACGTTTTATGATCATTTTTTAAATCGCAGAAATCTCTGGTTTCACATAAGGGGCACTTATTAAGAATTCATGGAGCCTGTCTTGTGTGTCAACACATGTCTTGAACTGAAATTCAGCCAAGTAACCTTCATAATGATCCTGACAACGTCCATAGCGTGGAATAACCCTCTGGCGTCCCTCCATGAGCGCTCTATGTTCTGTGTGTGGGCCCCAGTATCAGGATCTACAAAGTTGACAGAGTGGTTAATTGTAAGATGTTCGAATGTCAGGTCCCCTAAACTTACTGTACGCTTTCCAGCAGTCAGAAATGATTGTTGTGCCAGGAAGTATCCATTTGAGGATGACTTCAGTAAGTGTTTGAGCATTTCTTGCAGGAACAGCAACGTAGAATGACTTTTTTGATCCTCTCTCAACACCTCCAAACACCCATTGTCCTTCAATTAACCTTCCTCTGTGATATTTTCTCTTACCGAACTTAGCTTCATCAATCTCAACAATTTTTCCATTGCCACCGATCTTGTTGCAATTCTCTGCAGCCCAGTAAATGCAAACCTGTTGAATAATTATAATATTTGAGACTATAACTGTTATTTAAAATCCATTAAAAACAAAAGATTTTCATCAAAAAGGGACGTATTTACCTCTCTACAGAAAGTCGCCCAGTTACAGTATGTGTGATCGCTTATACTAAATTCCTGCATCATGAGCTTTTGTCTTGCACTCTAAGGTTCTTACGGATAAGTCACCACTGTAAGCTACGGATAAAATTGATTCACCGTAATTACGGATGTGTTTGTCCATATTACGGAGTTTGACAGCTGTATTACGGATAAAAAACATCTCCAGATTTTGAGAATTTCAGTACGGACAAAATTATCCGTAAATACAAACACAAATGTTGATCCATAATTACGGCTACTGATCTCATCCGTATTATCAATTCAACTTGTCCGTAAATCATGATCTGAACCTATCAATCCGTACTTACATCAACTAAACCACAGCATGGAGACTAATAAGGTGTAATATAGTTTCATTATTTTTCAAACAAAGAATTCTATTTCTGCATATTCCATCGCTCACATATGAATTCTCCAGACTAAAATCTTGTACTAAAATCTTCTAAGTGCCATTTTGGCTGTAGTCAAACGGTTATCAAATAAAATTTTTAGGAACCTAACCTAAAATCTTTATCAAAGAAACAATTCAAATATATAAACAAACATGAAGTTCTATTTATTAATGTATGTTGTTGGGAAGCAGAAAATTTACCTCTGAAAATGAAAGAACCTCCAACATCTCCAATCCTCAACAGCTGATAAGTGTGTGTTAACATGACAGCCGTCCAGTTTTCGCAGACGCATGCATCACTTCACATTGAAGCAGTAAATCAACTTTAACGAACCAGAAACTTGCGTATCATCGTGGTTTCTGCGTTTTTAACCACATTGAACGAGGTTAATCCAAACATAAACAAAGCAACAAAGGAGGGACTGTGTTTAGTGCCGCTTAAGTTCTCATACTTTCACGTATGAAAAGTTAAGCGGGGCGATTATTATTCGAAGAAAAACAATTCGCTGTTATTGCTGCCGATTTGAGGCTTTGAGGCACAATTTAGGCCTCTGCAATTGGTGACACCGATGGTGTCTCAACCCAAAGTCCAGCTTGGATGGCATTGTTTGCACACACAGAAGAAGTCAGTGCATGTGATTTTTGTTGTCACTGGGTTCTTCCAGCATAAGGCACTAGATCAGCAGACAGTATAACCTCACCAGGTCACCAATTTCAAGAGAAAACATTTACAGTGTAACTTGAGTAAGGTGGAATGTTTGTGGAACTACCTACAATAACTGGTTGGTTAGGTTGTCCAGTTGCTCAGTATGATTATTTAAATGCAGTTATTTCATAATCAACACCAAATTTTGGTGGTAAGTACATCTTTTTCTGCTGTGACTCTGCTCCATCGCTCAGCAAAAGTATCGTGTTCAATTTAGCTCCATTGAGTGACTAGTAGTGGTAAAAGAGCTTGCTAGTGCATTAAAAAGATTTTTGGCAATAAAAATTTTATATACTGCTAATCTGTATCTGCGCAGTATGGCAAAGAGTAATTTTTAGATTCTGTATCCGCAATGTATTGCGATGAATGCAATCTCTTCGGATTCTGTTAGACTATCCGTAGTTACAAAGCCACATCTGTTACGGACAAAGCCATCTGTATATTACAAATAAGGCTATCCGTATTACGCTTGCGCAAAAATGTTTGTAAGGTACGGATGAAATTCTTTGTAATACGGATGAAGTCATCCGTAAGGACATTAGAGTGTGGAGGTGGAAGCGTTACATACAAAATGAAGAAATTAATCAATTTCTTCGGTGGGAGATGGGATGCATGAAATAATGAGCTATTCATCAGTGACATCTTATAAATGCAGCGAACGGATGTTTTCTTCTTAGGGTTTACCACTCTCCTCCTTTGACACCGCCAAAACCCTCCGTACATCACAGCATCATTTCCGCAGCTCGTGCATTTCACTTTGTCCTACAATACAAGAAAAACTGAATGAAATACACTAATGGACAAAAATAAGGGAATGTTTTTTTAAACTGACAATTTGTTCTCAGACACTGATGGACAAAATTGAAGCACCACTTTTTGTTTTCCGAGACAAATCTGAATGAGCCGGCCGATTTCCGTGAAACTTTGCTGAGTAGTGGTCGAAAGGGTTGTCCACACGTAGCCCAAACGGTGGGACCGCGGGTCGCAGGGGGTGGCGTCAAAAGGGCCTAAAAAGCCGCGGGGCAGAAACGGCTGGTGGATTAAGAAAAAATGGATTGCGTTTAACACATTTTAGGTGAGGGTATGGGGTCCGGCACCTCAGGATGCGATCAGAGGGACGTCCTCAAAGCATCCCCGCGAAATAATCCGCCACCGAAAGCTTCATCCCCTTAGAATCCACCCCTAGACGTAGGGACCGTTGCTTAGGCCCCAGGGTGTGCCCCACTGCCGAGGATGGGCTTTCGTGGCGTCAGGTACTCCGTTTAGTGTCCCCAAGCACCCTCACGAGAGGTGAGCAATTTGGAACAAACCCCACCCCTTAACGGGGGTGGGAATAGTTAGGCCAATCTGGATTTTGGTTAAAAGGAGTGGAAAAAACAGCGGCAAATGTTGAGAAATGATTGATGGGGCACAGTGACCCCAGACTAACGCCCAAACCCGAGTTGAACATCGCGCACGCAGCAGCCCCCCCCCCCCCCCCCCCCGGCCTGTGTGCACTGAGGCCTCGCCGACGTGGTCCTGGCGTGCGGCACTGATGCAGCACTGCAGGGGAGGCCTGCAGGCATTACATCGAGTCCATCCCGCAGCACCGCAGCCCTCGGGAACGCCTCAGGGGCCCCAAAATGATGATGGGTTGAAAAATGAAACCCCAATTTCGGAAGGGTGCGCAGGGTGAACCCTTAGGCAGGTTAGGCAACCCATCTGTCACAGTTCCGCTCATTTCGTGCAAAATTCTATTGTTCTTGTTGTGCAATGACACATTTTAACATCAATCAATTTGGGATCACAAATTAATGCTTAAAGACTCTTTTTCATCTCAAACAAAGGAATAAACTTGGAAATTGACGGATGGGTTGCCTACCTCCACGGCGCGGGCCGGATCTGCCCGACACGGAAAGAAAGGTTGGGTGTTGCGCGAGGGCCTACCTGAACCCGTACGGCACGCGTTGCAGGTGTGGGCCTTTGCAGCCACTGAGTGGAAGGTCTCGGGTCACTTTGCCACCCTGAATCCAAATTTTTCACCCACGGGTTCCCCCTGCGCACCCTTCCGAACTTGGGGATTGATTTTTCAACCCCTCATCATTTTGGGTCCCCAGAGGCGTTCCCGAGGGCTGCGATGCTGCGGGATGGACTCGATGTGATGCCTGCAGGCCTCCCCTGCTGTGCTGCATCAGTGCCGCACGCCAGGACCACGTCGGTGGGGCCTCAGTGCACACAGGTGGGGGGGTGGGGGGTGGTTTTTAACAGTGCTGCTGCGTGCGCGGTGTTCATCTCGGGTTTGGGCGTTAGTCTGGGGTGACTGTGCCCATCAATCATTTCTCAACAATTGCCGCTGTTTTTTCGACCCCTTTGAACCAAAATCCAGAAGGGCCTAACTATTCCCACCCCCGTAAAGGGGTGGGGTTTGTTCCAAATTGCTCACCTCTCGTGAGGGTGCTTGGGGACACTAAACGGAGTACCTGACGCCACGAAAGCCCATCCTCGGCAGTGAGGGCACACCCTGGGGCCTAAGCAACGGTCCCTACGTCTAGGGGTGGATTCTAAGGGGATGAAGCTTTCGGTGGCGGATTTTTTCGCGGGGATGCTTTGAGGACCCCTAGACTCCGACGAAGTCCCGGCCCATAGGCCCCGACCCGACCCCGACCCGGCCCCGACCCGGCCCCGACCCGGCCCAGACCCGACCCCGACCCGGCAAAGGCCCGGCCCAGACCCGGCCGACACCTTAGGCCCTTTTGACGCCACCCCCTGCGACCCGCGGTCCCACCGTTTGGGCTACGTGTGGGCGACCCTTTCGACCACTACTCAGCGAAATTTCACGGAAATCGGCCGGCTCATTCAGATTTGGCTCGGAGACATCCCAGACATCGCCAGTTGCTTTCTCCGTCTTTGTCGCTTGCCACTGCAATTGCGACAGAGACAATGCTAGAGCAGGTAGTGAGGATTTGAAACTTTGAGACCAACCTGTACAGGGATTTAAAACTTTGACACCGATCTGTACTGAATTGAAACTCTGAGACAGAACTCCCTCGGATGCGGAATGATAGCAGATCGACTAAGGCTATACTTAAGAAAGCATCATACAGGAATTTGGAACCTATTATTAAAACTCGAGAATATTTCCCTTAATATTGTCTAGAATGCCCCTAAAGGTCTAAAAGGTACCGAGACACATCTCAACTCCCTACGATGCGGAATAATAGCAGTTTCAAACGTTCTACTGTACAAAATATCAGGGAGGTTGTTGGAACTTATTATTAGTGCTGTATGTTACAACCAACAACATTTGAGGCAGTCCCAATTGCATGGAGGTACACAGATTCCGATATCCCACTTACCTGCACAACACCATGGCTCCAAAGTAGGTTCCGAATGCGATCATTATCTTCGCACATGAGGGTTGTCGATATGATGCTCCACTTGCATCCTGCACACTCCGACATTATAATGCCACAAAAAGTCACCTAACAGAAGAAGCAGGCACTGGTTCTCTACAGTGCTCCGTTCAGGACCACACCAAATGACTTCAACCTGCAATGCAAGACAACAAAAATATACAATGGTTATGCCATTTCTCCACCCACTGACTTTCACCTGCCACCTGCCCACGCAACACACAAATACAAACCCGCATACCTTGCTTTGTCACATCAGTACAATGTTGTAGCCGAAGGAAATTTAACCTCCGCTGCACGTGGTGTTTCACTCATCACATGAGGAACCCTTACAGCAGTATGCCGTGCTCGTAAGCCATGCGGACGTGGCGCGGCACCTTCGAAGAATCGCGCGTTGGAAACGGGTGCAAGTGGAGGGGGTCCACGTAAGGCGTCGGTAGTGAGCACGGCGCGTGCGCAGTTCCGTCCGTGCCGCACCCTGCTACCACAAGGGAATGACTCGCAGAGGGGGGATGCAACAGGCATTGTTGCGGCCCGTCCCCTCACGTGCACAGCGGCACTGGCGGACCCTGCACCTGAAGGGGAACGCAACAGGCATTATTGTAAACGCAACGGAATGACTGTTGAGGCAGGAGGCAGGCGCTGCTTTTCCGCTAAAGAAACCTCTTCCCGATTATTACTGTGTTCTGACACACGGTACTGTCGAGACGGCCTTAGTGTGCCATGTGTGTGTCTGTGTGGAAGGGAGGGGGGGACGACGGAAGGGGGCGAACAGAGTGAAGACTCGGAATAAGTGCTTTAGCAGCGCGGCATTGAAGGAGAGTCACGCAGCAACCATAAGCCCCTGCACAGACCCGACCGGGCACGCCCGCCAGACATGCCTGTAGGGTGAAGCCCGCAAAATTGCCGGCCAAACGCAAAAATCAGACCAGTGCATTTACAACGCGTTGGCCTGACCTGAAGTGATCAAGATGTGGCCCGCGCGACCAGTATGGAGTGCGGCCTCTCTAGACCAACCCCGACCTGTGAGGCCTGCGCCGGACGGAACTCGACCGTACTGACCACACGCTGGCCACAGAGACAGTAATGCAGCGTCGCGTGATTTTTGACTCCAAGGAAAAGAACGTTTCAGAGCGCTGGCCAGCGCGGAGGGCCATTCTGAGGACTTTACCGTGCGGGTGGACTACCTTGCCCCTGCGGGGGGCTGCTGCTTGAGACGAATTCGGACCCAATTTCACGAAATTTATTAAATTACTTGTCGTATTACAGGCGTATTACAATGCCAACACGTTAACTGCAGCTAGGTTGGATACATTGTACCTAGTGTACCTAGTGTGAAGTGTACCCAACCGCATTTAACGTGTTAAGTGCAAAGAGAAGCGCCCGCACCTTTCAAAGCACCTTTGTAACACCTTTCAAAAGATGCAGGTATGAGACATCACATCAAGACAATCGGTACCTAGTGTACCCAGTCTGAAGTGTACCCAACCGCATTTAACGTGTTAAGTGCAAAGAGAAGCGCCCGCACCTTTCAAAGCACCTTTGAAACACCTTTCAAAAGATGCAGGTATGAGGCATCACATCAAGGCAATGGAAATAACACAGGTAAAATAATTAAAATCAACAAGATTGTAGCAATACTATTCATTCATTAATTTTATGAGATGTTATAATTTAAGGCATCAAGCATTAAGGCTTTCAAATTAGTTACGGTTTCAGCAAAATAAAAAGGCTCACTAACAGCAACAATTCTTGTTCCAGCCACAGCAATTTCAGGCCAATCAGATCAATTCCATCACTTATTACAAGATGGTAATGACAATCTCTTTGATAACATGGAACATGACTATCAAGCACCTTTCAAAAGATGCACGTATGAGATATCACATCAAGGCAATGGAAATAACACTGGTAAAATAGTTCAAATCCTCAAAATTGTAGCAATACTATTTATTCATTAATTTTATTTTCTGAAATGTTCATGATTTAAGGCATCAAATATAAGGGCTTTCGAATAAGTTGCGGTTTCAGCAAAAACGAGGGGCCCACTAACAGCACCAATTCTTGTTCCAGCTCCAGCAATCTCGGGCCAATCAGACCAAAGGGAGAGAACTTTCAATGAATGTCTCAAGAAACCTGTATATGTGGTCGATGCATTTGCATATGCTTTAAGGATTGAGAAAAGTTCAATCTTTGACATTAAGGTAATAAGATTTACTGACACTTAAAAACTGCAATTAAAACCACTTACATTACATACATTAATACCAACAATTGTTTTTTAAAAGGTGCTGACTCATATGGCTTTTACAGTGCCTGCAACTGAATCCCAAATGATGAGAGTACCTGGTGTTACTCACACCAAGTACCGACAATATGGTGAACCGCTTGTGCATGTCACACAAGCAGCCAGAATGAAAAGTGAAAGTCTGAACATTCCATGAAATCCACTAGAAACTTCACAATTATTAATTTTTACATTGTAAATACAAATACTATGGTCTTGAAGCAGAACAATTTCAAACTTAAAATCTAGATTTAAAAAAATTTACAAATAAAGTAATGAGTTTTTACATTGTAAATAAAAATACTTTACTACACTCTTCAGAGCAAACAGCTTTAGACAAGTATGACATGACCCCTTACAACATTCTGACTAAAAAGCCACTAAAATAGTTCATTAAAAATTATGTCCATATACATCACATTCTTGAGAACAACCAAAGCCAGTTCTGCATGAAATAATGCAAGCCTTGCTTACAGTTCCTGACTACATGCAAATATTACAGAAAAACAACATGATAATGCCTCCTTGAATCAATTTTAGAAAACAACATGGAAATGCCTCCTTAAATGAATGTCAGTGTGCACAGACTTGCTTCAGAGGACATCAGAGAGAATCATACAACCATAATAAAAGATTAGGTGTGTTACAGACTTAAGGCGATGTTTGGTAGTTTCCTCTTCAACGTGTCTCAACGGCAACTGCTCTTCCAAGGAGATGCATCATACACCAGACACTCTCTGCATGGATAACACAAGATAGTGAACCTGCACAAAAAGAAATAAAAATAAAAGAAACACCTTCAGACAGATATCTCATGACCCAAAACATCATTCTAACACAAAAGCCGCAAAAATAGTTTAAAAATAATTTTGTTTATTACACCCAAAAACGAGTTTGGACTGCCCATCAGGGGAAGGGCAAGATTAGAATATTTCAAATCCATGTGCCACCAGTTAAAACTTTTTGACTAGAACACTTGACCACTTAAGTTCCAAGGTTGACAACAATATCCTTGTGACCACATCAAAATCCAAAACACATATGATGCATCATGAGAATAATTCATGGCAAAAGTTTCGACACACACTGCAAGACCCCAAAGGGTATTTAAAGACTCTATCTAAACCCTTCTTCATAACATAAAACTCAGCATTATTAAGAGACCTTACAGCAACCATTGTCTTGAAACCACAAGATATGAAGGCCGACAACAACCCCACAAACTTTCAGATATTCATGCATGTCACAATAACACTAACAGCGACTTGAAACTTTGAGACCAACGTGCCTGCAGTGCAAGACTGGCCCCACATTGTCACCCCATTCCAGAATAGATAATAATCTATCAACTTCTGCTCACTTAAGACAAGTTTAAACCATGTACAGTTCAAGGCGTTGACAGATGACATACCATGCCAATCAACTTCAACGTCCCCGACAGACAGAAACATAACATTACAAGAGAGACATGCAACACCAATCAAGTAAAATGAGCAAAAAGTCAGGCAAACGAATTAATAACCTTATATAAGGGATATTGTTGCAAAAGCCATTATCAAATTGAGACTCATTGACTTAAACATTTGACCACTCAGGTTGGGAAAGTGCATGCTGTCTGCTTCAATAGATTGTTCAATGAACAAAAAAAAAGATGATTTTGAATGAACTATTGTAACGGATTCTTTTTGCACTAAAATAAGTTTTAACCAACAAAAAAACTGACCTGCGAAAAATAATTACCTCATCAGAAATGCTTCTGACAGGTCCAAACTGTTCCCATTTTATCAAGCTGCAACAGACAAAAACATACCATTCAAGTAAAATCTAAAACTAAATTGCTCCATTCATTTTGCAGGAGGAGAACATTGTGCTTCACTCCAACAACGAGGTCCTCAAAAAGTTTTTATTGTATATTACAAAAACATTATTTTAAAAGAACTCCTCTTTTTTTCCAGCACTGCAGTTTCTCAATGAAGACCGTCACATATTGAAGAAACGGTTGACTATTATGTGTGTCAATAAAAACTATTGATACCATCAGAGAGCATGCTTGATCAGGAATGTAGCCGCTATTTAAAAGTGAAAATCACCTAGACACCAGACAATTTAACCACACAGAAACTATATAAGAAATGATGTCAGTGCAGCAAGGCAGCAGTTATTGAAAGCATAAAAAAAATTACTATCATCAGCCAATTTTATTAGTAGGTCAAAACTTAATAACATTGAAAAACCTTCTTTAAGTCTTTGTGTTAGTTAGCAGTGCTGTGCCCTACCACGCTCTCCAATAGTGAGCAGTGCTGTGCCTCTGACAAGCTCCCCAAACAGATTTCAACTCTCGATTTAAAAAAAATTGGAAAGAAAAGTAGGACATTAAGTGCAAACTGTACTACAGAAACTATTAAGTCGTTCAAGA
Organism: Stenchaetothrips biformis; assembly: GCA_030522485.1. Classification (NCBI taxonomy): domain Eukaryota; kingdom Metazoa; phylum Arthropoda; class Insecta; order Thysanoptera; family Thripidae; genus Stenchaetothrips; species Stenchaetothrips biformis. The sequence continues at coordinate 5,461,848 of CM060089.1, read as the reverse complement.
AAAATGATTGAACAGGCAATGCTACAGCTCTTTTTGTTATAATTCAATGAAAACGCAGTCTGTAAACATACCTGGTCACAAGCATGAACACTTTTCTCTAGAGTGGGTTCTTCCTCAAAATACAGCGGACACTCAAGTTCACTGCAAGGCTGAAGGTCTGCATGGTTCCTCGAAATGCAGCCGACACTCAGCTTCACTGCAAGATTGGAGGTCTGCATGGCTGCATGGTTCCTCGAAATGCAGCAAACACTCAGCTTCACTGCAAAGCTGGAAGTCTGCATGGATGACACATGATGTTGAACCTGCCCACAAATAAATAAAATTAATACAAGGAAAACAGTACTGCATTTTTGCGTATCAGTAGCTACCAGGCAACAGCAACTGTTTATGGCCTCTAATTAGGCTCTTACTCTAAGCAGTCCGAGAAATTATGGCAGATAGTAATCCCACAAAACTTGAGACCACTTCGCAACAGAGAAGGGCACAATATAGACAATTCAATCTTTCAGACCAAACTACAGTAAATATGAACTGAACAGCAATTGTTTATGGTCTACGATTTAGATCAATCTCTGTGCAATCAAAGGTATTGTGGTAGTTGGTAACCCCTCAAAATTTCAGACCTCTGCACACCTTGTGGCGCCTTCAAATGATGAAAGAGGATGCGAATTATAATAGCTGTCTAAAATCTGTCAACTTTAACGAGCACAGCGATATTAGAAGTAGCAAACAAGTAGAACGATGTGCCAGTTAGGTTAACACACATAGCTGCAGTGGCGATAGCCTTCCCACCTCATGTATCAGACTCTCTGCTTCTAAATGTGTAAAATTAAGAATAGCATCCTTACAAAACTCGGCTCAACCAAAAAGAAGCAGGAGTGGTGCACTAATCTGGGAGAAAATGCCCAGGATATTAAAATATCTCTAGTTATAAGGGCCTTCTGGCGTCGTCTGCTAGACTCAATTCGTGAATTTCTCATACTACACTAAACCACCCAAGTTTGCAAGGTAATGACAGACAGTCTGCTGTTGATGTAAACAGAGAAATCTTCAAATCCTCTCTTGCGTACTGCCCAAAGGTCCAAACAATTATGGTAAAGTACATCTGTTTCATATAATCTATTCCGAACATGAACTTCCTCATTGACATTTTACTCAAAAAAAAAAAAAACCACAAACACATGTCAAATTTAACTGTGTCTCCCCAACCTGCTTAAACCACATTCTCCTCACAATTTGTTTACATGTTCACTTCATTAGTTGACACACCATGTAATAAAACTTTAAGTGAAAACAATGACACAGAATGAAAATTATTAATAACCTTACAGGTTCAACCATGTTATAAAGGTTGAAACCAAAGTCTACAGGTACATAACCCCACAAGCTTACAGACCTACAAACATGCTTTTAAAGAAACATTATGTGTTCATGACAAACATTTTCAATAGAGCACTTCACTACACAGCACACAAATTAGTTATCTTATCTAAAGAATATTTATTCCAACACCATTATCCTCAGAAAATACCTTATGTGTCTAGTTAAAACATTTTGACTACAACATTTGTCCGCTCAGATTGGAAAAATGCTTGCTTTTTGAAACTGACTACTTTCTTACTAAAAAAAGTTTAGACCGACAAAAAGACTGACCTGCCAAATATAGATGATATGTCAATGAAATGCTTGTTACAAGTGCTAACTGCCCCCATGTTCTCAACCTGCAACAAACACAAACATAACATTAGGAAAAAAAATGCGCAACAAGACACAAATGAAATCTCAACCAAATTTCCTTCAATTCCTTTTGCAGGAAGAGAACATTGTGATTCAATGGAACCATGAGGTCCTGAAAAAAATTTTGGCAGACCATCTGGTAGACAATGATGCAGGTAAATGTACACTACTTCAAATATTGTTTTATGTATATTATATAAACATTGTTTTAAAAAGACTGCCCTTTATTTTTCAGCACTTCAATTTCTCAAAGACGATTATCAGAATTTGACAAAACGATTGAATATTTTGTGTGACAACAAACAATACAGCGAGGCTCAAAAATTGACAGCTGTCGTATGGTCTTTGTTTGAACAAAATTCAAATGTTTTCTCATTCATTATTGAAGATGATTTACATTTTATCCTTAACTTGAATTTGATATTACTGTCACGACTACAAAAACATGAATTAATCATAACTCAGGTAAAGTTGCACTTCCTGAATTATTATCCTACAAAGATCACCAGAATAACGCTTTCACTACACATTTGAACTCAGAAGGTAATGCATTGAAAATCTTTTTCAGTTGAAAGACTTGTCCATTCAGACAGGTATTCAATTCATTGAAAGGCTGAAACAGTCCTCTCATGAAAAAAAGTGGCAGAAGAGTTCAAAAGCTGTTAAAAATGTGTTGATAGTGAGTTCTTTTTTTCTACTTCCATTTGTGACGTTCTATTTATGATTGACTCATTATGTTTTTATATTTTTCAAATTCCAGTATTTTTGGCTTAGTGATTAGCGAAGCCAGTTACTCCACTGGGGCTGGAAAGTTTTGTCTGTCCGTGCGTGCGTGCGTGCGTGTGTGTGTCTGTGTGTCAGCACTACTCCTCCTGAACGGCTTGGCCGATCTGTCTGAGATTTTGCAGGGTTATTAGGTATGACCTTGGCTCGCCACACGCAAAAATTCAGCTTTCTATCTCATTCCATTCAGTCGTATCAACGAAAAAACACTAAAAAAACGGCAGAAAAAGTGCAACTTTTTAGTGAGTTTATAGTTTAGAGACATTTTAACATGGTTTCTTATGTTTTTGAAGTTCCTGATGACGAAAATGAAATCAATTTCGACCCCTGACCAAACTTTTAACCGCGAATTGGCTACCTCGGCCCGAATTTACTTACATAATCAACTTCGACCCTTCATCATGAAAAAAGGGGGTCGACCGACTAAAAATTTTTATTGCAGATTTCGATAGGTCTCGGCAAGACCTTTTCAAAGAGGGGTCGGAAGGGGGGTCTAGGAGCCCGACTTCATTAGTTGGCCGAATCAAGATCTTGAAAAACGGGGATCAACCGACTAAAAAATTTTATTGCAGATTTCACCTGGTGCATTTCTCAATGCCTCAAAAATCCTTGAGACAGCTTGCCGAAGGCAAGCAGGGAAGCGCCGCAGGCCAAGGTAGGTGTAACGCCAGGCGTGGATTGTCGTAACTGGCGCAGCATCGCGAAGCCTGTTACGACAAGACACGGTCTGGCGTAATCCTACCTTGTCTAAAGTATTTCTTAGGTCTCACAAAAGCGAAAGTGCTGACCTCATCAAACAACACCTAACAGAATCCGAAAATGAACTCGGAATGAAGGTAGCAAAAATGAGGTGTGACAATGGAGGGGAATTTTTCAGACATAATCTCAAGAACTGGTGCCGAGAAAAGGGTGTGATCTTGGACTACACAGTCCCTTACTGTCCGCAAATGAACGGCAGGGTGGAGAGAGTAAACAAAACCATAATGCAGAGATCACGAGCCTTGCTCAATGATTCCAAATTACCCAAGTCTATGTGGGGAGAAGCTGTTCTGACCTGACAGCTACATATTTAATTTAACAGAAGTCCATCCATCACAGTGGAAAAACTCCCAATTGAAATGTGGACAGGAGTTAAACCAGATTTATCAAATATTCAATTACTTGGAACCATTGCCTACTCAAAAATTAACACCTATCCAAAGAAACTGGAAAACAGAGCAGCTGAAACTATTTTCATAGGTTATTGCTCAAATGGGTACAGAATATGGGATCTCGTAAAGAACAGAGTAATAATATCAAGACATGTAACATTCACAAACCTATCAGGACATCCTCTATTGAAAATAAAAAAGACGCTGTTCGAATACAGATAAAAAGCAAATCTGAAGTATATGATGAAGGAATCCAAAAGAAAATTGACAGGCTTGAGAATGAGGACCAAGACCTTGAACAAAATAAAAGCGAGTCAGAAACAGAGGACGAAGCTGAACAAATCATAGATAATTGGCTGAGCGATTAGCGAAGCCAGTTACTTCACTGGGGTTGAAAAACTTTTCCTGTCTGTCTGTGTGTCTGTCCGTCCGTCTGTCTGTCTGTGTGTCCGCACTACTCCTCCCAAACGGCTCGGCCGATCGGGACGAGATTTTGCAGGGTTCATAGGTATATCCTTGGCTCGCCACACGCCAAAATTCAGCTCTCTATCTCAACTAATTCAGTCGTATCAACGAAAAAACGATAAAAAAAACGGCAGAAAAAGTGCAAATTTTTAGTGACTTTACGTTTTAGAGATATTTTTACATGGTTTCGTATGTTTTTGAAGGTGCTAATGACGAAAATGAAATCAATTTCTACCCCAGACATTAGTTTTAACTGCGAATCGGCTACCTCGGCCCGAATTTACTAACATAATCAACTTTGACCCTTCACCTTGAAAAAAGGGGGTCGACCGACTAAAAAATTTAATTGCAGATTTCGATAGGTCTCGGCAAGACCTTTTCAGGGAGGGGTCGGAAGGGGGGTCTCGGAGCCCGACTTCATCAGTTGGCCGAATCAGGATCTTGTAAAAAGGGGGTCGACCAACTAAAAAGTTTTATTGCAGATTTAGATAAGTCTCGGCAAGACCTTTGCAAAGAGGGGTCGGAAGGGTGGTCTAGGAGCCCGATTTCATCAGTTGGCCGAATCAGGATCTTAAAAAAAGGGGATCGACCGACTAAAAATTTTTATTGCAGATTTCGATAGGTCTCATCAAGACCTTTTCAAAGAGGGGTCGGAAGGGGGGGCTGTGAGCCCGCCTTCATGTATTGTGAACATTGGTGCAACGGCCAAGTTTTGCACATTAACTTTGGCACAGTGGGAACACAAGAGCGGGCCTCAGTCCTGATGTTGCATCCATAAGTTGGCGCTTTACCTCCACGGGGTGTGAGGAGCGAGGACCGAAGGCCCGAGAGACGGCCTCCGATTGGGCCAAGCCAGGTCTGGTGCGAGGGCCGAAGAAGGACCGAGAAGAATCCGCCGGCAGGCCAAGCTGGTATCGGCCCCTGTCGAACTGAATTGCCAGCGCAGCGAAGCGGAGCTGCCTATACTCGGTTCGACGGAAGGGCGGCGCGCCCTAGCTTGTATACTTCGACCATTCATCACGTAGTGCATTACTCATTGCCTCAATGAACCCTTACAACAGCTTGCCGAAGGCAAGCAGGAAGCGCCGCAGGCCAAGGTAGGTGTAACGCCAGGCGTAGATTGTCGAAACTGGCGCAGCATCGCGAAGCCTGTTACGACAAGACATGGTCTGGCGTAAACCTACCTTGTTGGCTGAGCGATTAGCGAAGCCAGTTACTCCAGTGGGGTTGAAAAGTTTTGTCTGTCTGTCTGTTTGTGTGTCCGCACTACTTCTCCCAAACGGCTCGGCCGATCGGAACGAGATTTTGCAGGGTTCATAGGTATATCCTTGGCTCGCCACACGCCAAAATTCAGCTCTCTATCTCAAATAATTCAGTCGTACCAACGAAAAAACACTTTAAAAAACGGCAAAAAAGTGCAAATTTTTAATGACTTCACATTTCAGAGACATTTTTACATGGTTTCGTATGACGAAAATGAAATCAATTTCTACCCCTGACATTAGTTTTAACTGCGAATTGGCTACCTCGACCCGAATTTACTAACATAAATAACTTCGACCCTTCATCTTGAAAACAAGGGGTCGACCGACTAAAATATTTTATTGCAGATTTCGATAGGTCTCGGCAAGACCTTTTCAGGGAGGGGTCGGAAGGGGGGTCTAGGAGCCCGACTTCATCAGTTGGCCGAATCAGGATCTTGGGAAAAGGGGGTCGACCAACTAAAAATTTTTATTGCAGATTTCGATAGGTCTCGGCAAGACCTTTCCAAAGAGGGGTCAAAAGGGGGGTCTAGGAGCCCGACTCCAACAGTTGGCCGAATCTGGATCTTGAAAAAAAGGGGTCGACCGCCTAAAAAAATTTATTGCAGATTTCGATAGGTCTCGGCAAGACCTTTCCAAACAGGGGTCAAAAGGGGGGTCTAGGAGCCCGACTCCAACAGTTGGCCGAATCTGGATCTTGAAAAAAGGGGGTCGACCGCCTAAAAAATTTTATTGCAGATTTCGATAGGTCTCGGCAAGACCTTTGCAAAGAGGGGTCGGAAGGGGGGTCTGTGAGCCCGCCTTCATGTATTTAGAAAATTGGTGCAACGGCCATGTTTTGCACATTAACTTTGGCACAGTGGGAACACAAGAGCGGGCCTCAGTCCTGATGTTACATCAATAAGTTTGCGCTTTACCTCCACGGGTTGTGAGGTGCAAGGACCGAAGGCCCGAGAGACGGCCTCCGATTAGGCCAAGCCAGGTCTGGTGCGAGGGCCGAAGAAGGCCCGAGAAGAATCCGCCGGCAGGCCAAGCTGGTATCGGTCGCTGTCAAACTGAATTGCCGGCGCAGCGAAGCGGAGCTGCCTACTCGGTTCGACGGAAGGGCGCGCCCCAGGTTGTATACTTCGACCATTTATCGCGTAGTGCACTACTCATGGGCTTAATGAACCCTTAAAACAGCTTGCCGAAGGCAAGCAGGAAGCGCCGCAGGCCAAGGTAGGTGTAACGCCAGGCGTAGATTGTCGAAACTGGCGCAGCATCGCGAAGCCTGTTACGACAAGACACCGTCTAGCGTAAACCTACCTTGTAACAATGAGTCAAAAACAGATCAAAGAACCAACATCATACGGTATCAACTAAGAGACAGAAACATAAAAACTCACTCTAAATGGTACAAGGTAGGTTTACGCCAGACCGTGTCTTGTCGTAACAGGCTTCGCGATGCTGCGCCAGTTACGACAATCCACGCCTGGCGTTACCCCTACCTTGGCCTGCGGCGCTTCCCTGCTTGCCTCCGGCAAGCTGTCTCAATGATTTTTGAGGTATTGAGTAATGCACCACGTGAAATCTGCAATAAAATTTTTTAGTCGGTCGATCCCCTTTTTTCAAGATCCTGATTCGGCAAACTGATGAAGTCGGGCTCCTAGACCCCCCTTCCGACCACTTTTTGAAAAGGTCTTGCCGAGACCTGTCGAAATCCGCAATAAAATTTTTTAGTCGGTCGATCTCCGTTTTTCAAGATCCTGATTCGGCCAACTAATGAAGTCGGGCTCCCAGACCCCCCTTCCGACCCCTCTTTGAAAAGGTCTTGCCGAGACCTATCGAAATCTGCAATAAAATTTTTTAGTCGGTTGATCCCCTTTTTTCAAGATCCTGATTCGGCTACCTAATGAAGTCTAGCTCCGAGACCCCCCTTCCGACCCCTCTTTGAAAAGGTCTTGCCGAGACCTATCGAAATCTGCAATAAAATTTTTTAGTCGGTCGATCCCCTTTTTTCAAGATCCTGATTCGGCCAACTAATGAAGTCGGGCTCCTAGACCCCCCTTCCGACCCCTCTTTGAAAAGGTCTTGCCGAGACCTATCGAAATCTGCAATAAAAATCTTTAGTCGGTCGACCCCCTTTTTTCAAGATGAAGGGTCGAAATTGATTATGTTAGTAAATTCGGGCCGAGGTAGCCAATTCGCAGTTAAAAGTTTGGTCAGGGGTCGGAATTGATTTCATTTTCGTCATCAGGAACTTCAAAAACATAAGAAACCATGTAAAAATGTCTCTAAAATATAAAGTCACTGAAAAGTTGCACTTTTTCTGCCGTTTCTTTAGTGTTTTTTCGTTGGTACAACTAAATTATTTGAGATAAAGAGCTGAATTTTGGCGTGTGGCGAGCCAAGGATATACCTAACAACCCTGCAAAATCTCGTCTCGATCGGTTGAGCCGTTTGGGAGGAGTAGTGCGGACACACAAACAGACAGACAGACAAAACTTTTCAACCCCACTGGAGTAACTGGCTTCGCTAATCGCTCAGCCAATGAAGATTTTGAACTTTAACTATGTCACGGGGAAGATGAAGCACTCTTTAAGACCAATGCCAAAAGAACCTATTGAACAAGAAAAACAAGCATTAATAAAGAATGAAATCTGGGAATTGGTAGATGCAGAATCAGCAGAAAGTAAACAAGTAATAAACAGCATGTGGGCCAACAGAAAGGTAAACTAGACTACAGTGAAAAATACAGTCCAGTTGTCGATACAACTAATTTAAGACTACTGTTAGGATTGGCAGCAAAGGACAAAATGACAATCAAAACATTCGATGTCAAAACTGCATTCCTAAATGGAACAATAAAAGAACCTATTTTCATGAGAGTCCCTCAAGGATTCGAAGGAAAAGGCAAAGTCTGCCTACTAAAGAAGGCACTGTCTGGACTCGAACAAGCACCACGAAGATGGGGCAGACAATGCTCTCTTCATAGCTGTTCACGTGGATGACGGCATCATCATGGGAAAAGACCCTGAAAAATTAAATAGTATAATGGAAAAAACTTATGGGAGAATTTGAAGCAACAGTCAATGAAAACCCCAAAACATACCGGGAATGGAAATAACACAGACTGACGATGGCATCATTCTGACCCAAAGCAGCTATGCTTACAAGGTAGTACTGAAATTCAGAATGCATGGATGTAGACCAGTATCGACACCTATGGAAAAACAAAATCATAATGAGCTACAAAAAGGAACGTCCAGATTCCCATACCGTGAGGCAGTGGGAAGTCTACAATACCTTGGCAGTCTGTAACACCCAGAAACATTAGACACAGCGTTCACAACCACGAAGGATGCAACAAGCTGTCCGCCTCTTGGTTCAGGTTTTGAGTCTCACCTCCTGATTGGTTGGAAACACGATTGACATGTTTCTTTCCGTCAGGACACTTGTTGGCAATGTGACAAGTCTTGTGGCACTGGTAGCATTTCCAGTTGACAGCAGGGCAGTTCTTGACGTCATGTCGCCTGTTGCTCAGAGGGCAGGGGCTGGAACTGTTGTTGGACTGCTTCAGTTTAGCTCCTGGACCCAACTCTGGCTTGGGCTCTTGCTCGGTCCTTTCAGGCTGCTTCGAGGACTGTGTAAAGCCGCCCTTGTAATGGGGTGACTTCTTATTGGACTTTTTCTCGGCAGTCTGACGAATGCTTTGCATCCTACACTGGGCTTGAGCCAGGGTCCTCATCTGGCTGAGCAGTGAGTCATCACATAGCGCTATGTTCTTCGCCATCAACTCATTAAGGTTGGGTGTGCCAATCAGTTTGGAACGGGTGTCCGCATGCTTGATTCCCACAATGAGGTGGTACTTTAAGGCTTGGTCATAGAAATCAGCCCTTTGGCAAGACACAGGCAAGGTTTGTAGAGCTGAGATATACTCGAAAACAGTCTCACTACTAGCCTGGACTCACTGGTGAAATCCAAAACGGTTCGCCTCGACAAGACCCTGAGGCTGGAAATGCTGTTGCAGATGGACTGCCAGCATCGGGTTCGGCAGGTTCATGGGCAGAGTAGGCAGGATTGCAGCTTGGACGACGCTGCAGGCCCTCGGACCCATCGCCGTGAGGAACAGGTTGCGCCTTCGGTTCGGCGCGACGAAGTAGTGGCCATCAGGTGTCGTTAGTTCAGGCATAATGCCATTAGCATCACAATAGATTGTCAATCTCAACAACCACTGTTCAAAGGTATTCGGCCCATTAGGGTCAAAATGTTCAATACTGCCCACATGTTGCATCAGAATGCCGAGACCGGCAACTCCTCCTGCGCCTGCCTTGTTGCACCAAACATGTGCTCCCGGACTAAGCCGATATCACTGCACAACGACACTTTTCACCAAAACTACAGTTCGTAAAATGATCCTCGTCGCCAGTAACGTGTTTCACAGTAGGGTGCGTCGATATGGACGACTTTTCGAATTCGACTTTTGGATAGCACCCAAAAGGTGCGTTTTTTTGTGCTGATTCCAAATATGACCTTGTTTTTGCGATAGGACGACCCTACCAGCCGTTTTATGCAAAAAACCGGCATTTTTTGACGTTAAATGATGGTTTTGAGGCCTCTCTATTTAATTTCAAGGGTGCGGCTGTCCCATGACGTGATAGTCATTACTGACCATAATGACAACTTTTGCAGCTCAGCTGGACCACCGGACGCCCCCCGTGTCTGGCCTCGACCCCAATATTCATGAATTTTTTAAATAAAAAATTATTTTTTTCCCCATTTTTTCATCTTTTTTTTTTAGGTTTTTGACGACCCAGTCAGCCTCAAACATGCCCCGAGGTGTTAGAAAGGAGAGTAGGGGTAGGTAGAACGCAGCCCAGCCCCCGGCCCGGGGCTGAGTCGCGCAGGGAAGGGGTGACAGGAATGGGGGGAAATCTATGAAAAAACAAAATAAACGCTAAAATAAAATGCGCTTACCGCGCGTCTGTTGGTAACAGTGTAAGTGTGCAGGTCTTAGCTCAGCAAGTGTTTTACCACCTGCCTATCCAGGACTCACCACGGGGACGCTGAGGAGGAAGGGCTGCTGCTCGAGCCGTGCGACGCCGCTGCTGAAGCGACGCGCGTTGTCCGCAGGCGAGAAGATCGGGCGATGACGTCGTTGTTGATGCTGCGGCTCCTGGCCGTGCGGGGCAATTCTTTCTCAAGTCACCTGGACCCCCGATTTCGATCAGGCGCGGATCCAGGATTTCGCCAAGGGGGGGGTAAAGCCATCGAAACCGGGGGGAAGGGGTATTATTTTTTTAAAATGATTAATTACTGTTATAATTCGAATAACAATTCGGTTATGGTTACATTGGGCCATTACAAAATTGTTGGAATTGTAATCATAGTCACAACAGTCAACGAAGGAGGAACAAAGGTGGGTCACATAAATAAACATACGTGAGTAAAACAATCAAAATAAAAGTCAAAATTAAACGTAAAGCTTAATGGCTAAAAGCATCATACCGGTTCAGGCCTGCCTAAAGAACAAACTCTAATTTTCTAGGACCAGATTTTGCAAATCTTTCTATGACATTTTCTACGCTGCATTCAAAATCATAGTGGATGTGGAGCAAGGCTAGACCAACAAGTCGGTCTTGGTTCATATTAGCGCGTAACCATGTTTTGAGTCGGCGTAGTGTTGAGAAAGACCTCTCTGCTGTTGCCACGCTTATCGGGAGTGTGGCAAGGATGCTGAGCAAGGTGTGAATGTTGGGGAACATTGCAGCGTCGCAATTATCCAGTACTTCCAGAACTGTAAACGGAACTGCACCGACATTGCTATCGGTATCTGAATCTGGAAGACTACTGGCTGTGGACGCCACAGATGTCCTCTGGTGCCGGCGCCATTTCTCCGTCCACAGCGAGAACTCCGGCCCAATCATGATGCTTGCCGCTGGATCCAAGACGGCACCATACCTAGTTATCAATCCATCCAGTTTAAGCCTCGTGTCCGCGTTGACACCGCCGGCTGACTGCACATGCTGCGATGAAGGCATGAGGATGCGCAAATCGAAGGACTCAAGCACATCCGGTGACAGTCTGTTTTTGAGGTCTTGCAGTGTGACATCCAGCAGCGGTATGTACACGGATCGCCTGTAGTACTCTTCCGGCGACGCCGCTGGAACGTTGTCTCGGTATCTTTGTCGCCGAGCGATGCGGGGAGCTGAAAGGGCTACTCCCAGGTCCTCTGCCACATTACCTGCTGCCTGGAACAGCGAGCTGAACTCCACATCTGCTGTCTCTCTCTTCTTTTGCAAAACATTGATAACGTCCTTGACTGCGTCAGAAGCGTTGACGGAGTCCAGAGTTTTCGACTGTAGAAGAAGGCTGAGTGGGCGTGTGACAGCAAGCATGTCACTCAATGCAAACATGCTAACAATAAAGTCACTCGTTATGAGTGACAAACGCATTGAATGAGCACGAGCAGCAGTGTCCGATGAGCCCCACTCACTTATCTCTTCCAGCGCATCGCAGATCAGTGGCAAGGCGGTACGAAACTGAAGCACTCCGTCGTGCTTTTCAATCCAACGCGTCTCACATAGACTGCTGAAAGAGCGACCCAGGTAGCGTTTGAAGACTTCGGTAATTTTGGCAGAAGCGTGTGAAAATGCAATGACCTCCTTCATTTTAGCGACAGCACCCTTGCAGCTTACAATGTCATTGCATTGTTTCAAGGAGTTATTTAAAGAATGATTCATGCAAGGGCAGCGGACAGCTAGAGGTGCAAACTTCCGAATTTCTTGAACAGCTCCTTTGACATCTGAAGCCATAACTGAACAGTTATCAGTTCCTATTCCAACCAAATAATTTAAGTCCAAGCCGAACTTTTTACAGGTGTCAATAACTATGTGAGCCAACGCAACGCCAGTTAACTTCTTTTCACCGCGCTCGCCCTCCGGGATATCTTCTTTTCGCATAGAAGCGTAGCAGTCAACAAATGTTAGGAAATCCTCCCGTGTGCGCTTCTTGAACGTGTATCGGATGGACAAGCTCATTTGCTCTTTCCGCGAAACGTCCGTGGTTTCGTCTAATATGATGGAAAAAAATTTGGCCTTGCGGATACGCTTACAGAGAATGCTTGTCACTTCATCACCACAGCAATTTATTAAATCATTTTGAGTGGTCTTGCTGATGTAAGTGGCATTAGAACGTGCACTGTTTAAGTGTTCAGCAAGCACTTTATCGCCACCCGAGATCCTGTACCGCAGCAAATTACGGAAATTACCGTCGTTGTGGCAAACTAAGCTGCTACCCTCAGATTCAGCGGAAGTGGAATCTGGAAGATGGCCATCGTCTCTGTGGCCCCTAAGCGGAATATTCTGCCGGCCGCACAAAATGATAGTTTCAACAATCGGCCGCAACCTGCGCTGGTTTTCCGCAATCTGCTGTTCTCGCCGAGTGTTCAATTGATTTATCACAACAAGTCCAGGCGATTTATAGGTTTTCTTAAAATCTAAAGCAGACAGAACAGAGCTCTTGTGGTAACTGGCATTAGAATGACAAGTAAAATTTCCATCCACACCGGTCAATTTTGAAAACTTGGTCAGAGGCACCTTAACAAGAGTGCCAAGCGAATTCCTTGCTTTGTCTGCGGTGCTCGCATCTTTCGAAAATAGCACACAATATTTACAAAAAAAACCACCATGTGCATGGGAAAACGCCAGCCACTCGTAAGTCTTCAAGTGTTTAAAACTAGCGTACTGGCGAATTTCTTTCCCCTTTTTTATGTGTGTCGAAAAGGGAAACTTGTAGAGTTCATCGGGGGTCCATGGTGATTCTAGCAGTTGAAATTTTGTAAAGTCGTCAATAGGAGAATTGACATTTACAAAATTGCCTATGTCATACTTATGCACATCTTGGTGGCCAGGAGAAGCGGAAGCGGATACGGCTCCGACGGCAACGGGGTGGTCTTCGACGGCAGTGAAGTTATCGTCGGCGTCGTCAACTGCAGCAGTAGCAGTGGGCGTGGGTGTGGAACTGGGTGTAGGTGCCGGCGACGAGGTGCCTCCAGCGCCGTCGCCGTCGGTTCGGCTAACAGTGGACACGCATATATCTGTTGCTTCCCCATCATCGCCAATCGTTGCCGCCGGTTTCGACTTCTTGCAGAAAAAATCAGTGATAGGCTTTGAAGAAAGTTGTCTCTTTCCACTCCCCCTATTACCACTGCTAGTGCCCGGGGCAGTCCGTTTATCCTAAACCAAGCAGAAAAGAAACCACGAAATAAAATAACCTCCGTAACCAGCAACCGCAACTAGAAAGAAAGATATGCAAGCAAGTCCAAAGAAATACGAACAACTAAACAAAGAATCGGAAAAGCCGAGAAGAAACGCCGCGCCTTACGCCGTACCGAACCGTACGAAATACCGTAATTAAATTATCAATGTATTACGCGATAATATTTCTGTATGACAAACGCATGAAAAAGTCAGCATACCTGATCCGTGTCAGGGCCTGGGTTTGGTTCTATGCCAGCAATCAGCAACAGTAGGCGGCACACCAAGCAGTTGAAGAACTGTATCCTTTCGCTTTCGTCGTCTGGTAGAATAAAAGTAGCCAGCCTTTTAAACCGATAAAGCTGTCAGGACAGAGACCGAGAAAAGCCGAGCGTCAGACACATGCCAAGAAATTGGGTGACAGGCCGAGACCGAGAGAAAATAATTTTGAATAAAATGCGCAGCCGGTACGATGAGACTAGACTAACCTGATTTAAAGCTTTCGTAACTTCCGCCGGATCGGTAACAACGCCGTAAGAGTAAGGGTACGTATGCTGTTCTTCTTTGTGACTTTGTGAACGGCATCGAGAATGGCAGAAACTGCCAATGGCAGCCCGCCATTGCCCAATGTCATTACCCATTTCACTTCACTGCACAGAACTTGTCACTCACGAAACAAAACACACCACGTAAACAAACAACAATCCGCCGGTGCACCGCTGCTGGCTGGCGGGGCGGCGGCTGCGCTCGGGCTCAGCGAGCGCGGTGGAGGGCGGGCGAGGGCGAGGGGAGGGTTGAGGCGGGGCGGGGACGACGGCTCGGCCGGCCAGGCATCGGCCAGATCAGACACGCTGCGCGCCGCGCGCCGCTCCCGCCCGCCTCACCTCTCCCTCCCTCCCTAAGCCCCGCCGCCAGTCCGACGCAACTCGGCACTCAGGAGGAGCGCGGCGCGCAGGGCGCAGCGGTAGCTTCGGCCGCGAAAATTCCATCTTAGGCTTCGGCAAAATGTTAAAAAACCGCGTGGATCAGGCTAGGGTGGCCGGCGCCCTGCGGGCGCCGGATGTCCCAAGGGGGGGGTAATTACCCCCATTACCCCCCCCCCCTGAATCCGCGCCTGATTTCGATGACTCGGATTTTGATGAAACTCGCTGGGTATGTTCCCTGGGTGCCCTGGAACATCTCTGTAAATTTTCAGGATTATTATTCTTATTGTCATGGAACACCGTGGCCAAAACATTAATTATCTCCTTCACAAATGCGCTGGCTCGTTGGCAAAGTACGTAAACAATGCTTGATAATAAACTTATAGTTAATTCAAAATTATCTTGAGCACATTATGAGATGGAATAATATCATTACTTCTGGACTTTCATTAACCCATTTACTGACGCACTTCCACCTTGTGCCGGACCAGCGTGAGCACCGCCTCCTGGACTTAACGACAGGCCTAAGCTTCCCTTCCGGCGCTCAGCCACGCAAGCTACGTGCCGTGCCCACCGCGTCCTCGTCCGCAGACCTTTTCGCCGGAAACGTAGTGTCCAGTGCAAGCGGCTTTCAGGCCTTTGGGCGCGGCGCCGACGGGTAGGGCGCGACGCCCTTGAGGTGGTGCGCGACGTGCAGCGGCTAAGTCTGCAAGTCGGCAGCGTAAGGCAGGAATTGTCGAGCGCGACCCTGCACTCGGAGATCCCCTCGACGGCCGACTCCCGCGCCCGAGTATCCACTCATTCTCCCCTTCTTCAACACCGCCCCCTTTTCTCTCCCAATATTCAGAATTGTAATGTTCGATCTGATTTGTTACAGTTTACGAACGGCTGAGGCGTTGAAAATTTCCCTCATGTCCTTGCAAAAATATGTGAGGATGGCCCACCAAAGGGTCAGCTTCGAAACCCCAGGAAAAACACGAGCAAGGAAGTGCTCTGTGAGTCTGTGACTGAACCAGATGAGGACGCCAAGAACCAGATTGTCGAAATTATTTACGACTTCAAAAAATCTAGAAAGTTTGTTGTTTCCGATGCAAATTAATTCTGATATTTACAACTGATTCTCTAATTCTTGTTTTCGCTTTTACAGAGAAACATATGACCCTGAAGGTTTTAAAGGACTTCTTGAGGTAAATGGGGATGCCATGAGGGTGCCGTAATTGGAAAGGGAGAGGGGAGGGGGTGATGAGAAGCGCGTGCCCAGATTTTCGTTTTAGGGGGAGTTGTCAGGTCGCACTTTTTGCCTACTTACAGGTCGCTTGCAATGCAAATTGCCCACCCATAAGGCGCCTAATTAAGGGCTCTTCTTTTTTGGAGGGGGGTGGGAGGGGAATTCTTGACTCCCTTAACACGCACACACACACACACACTTTTGGGTACGCGCATGAAGGGGTGCCGGTGTCTCGAAAGTCGCGAGGTTACGTTTACAGTGCAGCAGATATTACCCAAGTATTCACAGTTTTGCTTTTTACAGGAATGCCAAGCACAGGAGCACAGGGGACGTCCTGTTTAATGGTGGCACGGAATCCTTAAGGCGCCTCATTTATAAACTCGGCTTTGACTACGTCCTCGACAGTGGCACTTATTATATGCGTGAGAGGCCGCGCATCCAGCTCCTGAGGATGCAGTACCTTCTTAGGTTCCACGCCAACTACTTCTCCCCCGACCGCCTCGACGAGAAATATCAAGATGAAACATGGATGTTCATGGGCGGCACCGGGCAGAAGGTTCGCGGCTGGATAAGTAAGGACGCCCGAAGCTTCAGCCGGCGTATCATCAGCCATGTCGGAGGGCGGAAGGGGTGGGTAGAAGGAGCTCTGCTCTTCCTTTCCCCTCACAAGGACAGACAGGTAGGATTTCAAACTATTTTCAAACCGTAAAATGCCTTTGTTTACTGATTTGCGTAATTTTAATTCTAACTCATAATTTAGGAGGATTATCACAAATCCATGAATAGTGTCGAGTTCCTGAGACACTTCCAGCAGGAAATATTGCCAAACCTGACAGAGCCGTCGCTCCTCATCATGAACAACGCGTCTTACCATCGCATGCAGGTAAAAAAAACTGGAATGTTTCACACACACACACACACACTCACACACGATAACAGATCCACACACAGTCTCTCTCTCTCCTTCTCTCTCACTCACTCACTCACACACAGAGAGAGAGAGAGAGAGAGAGAGAGAGAGAGAGAAAGTCACACACACACAAACTTGTGTTTGCCTACGGATAATTTTGGATATTTAATTTACTTCCAACATATCTAACAGGAAGAAAAACAGCCCACAAAGAACTGGAACAAGGGTGAGCTTTTGGAGTGGCTGAAGGCCAAAGGAGTGCAGTGTGCAGAGAGCATGACGAATGAGAAGCTCTACAACCTCTGCAAAATGCACAAAACTCCTCCACGCTTTCTCCTAAGAACTCTGCTCGATGGGACGGCGCATCGTATACTCTTCTTGCCCCCATACCACAGCGTATGGAGTGCTATAGAGTTAGTGTGGTCGTTGGTGAAAAGGGAGTATGAAAAGCTGATTGCGGCAGAAACGTTACCTCTAAGAGATGGGCGAGGTAAGCATGCGCGTAATTGTTCCTCCGCGGTCAACTTATTGTCAAACATCTCATAAATCAACCCTGCTTTATTTCTTACAATGACTTTGACCCTGTAGCCCAAGCGGCGATAGCAGAGCGAGTGTGGCGGCAGGCTTGTGCTACAATCAAGCCGGAGACCTGGGAAAATTGCTGCC
The DNA here is from genome assembly GCA_030522485.1 of Stenchaetothrips biformis. NCBI lineage: Eukaryota > Metazoa > Arthropoda > Insecta > Thysanoptera > Thripidae > Stenchaetothrips > Stenchaetothrips biformis. The sequence goes on along the minus strand of CM060089.1, from coordinate 5,444,486 downwards.
GCCACACGGACAAGCTGGTCCTTGCGGCCTACGCAGAACTATTCGGCCCCGGATCCGGACCCGTCCAGTTCCGGGACGACGCTCCGGAAGAGGGGTCGGAGGACGAAGACAACCCAGATGAGGTACAAACTGTTGACGTACTCATTCCTACGCATTCCTATGTACAATAGCTGAGTTTAAGCTTAAGCGTTGCGGGGGACCACACGGCATAAACGGTTCCTGGTTTCTAGAACTCCCTGGAAATCGCCTATGTCTTTACTATAAGCTACCTGGGAAAACTGGGAACCGCTTTTACCGTGCACGACCCACCTGGGGCTGCCCATGAGTTACTCGGCTCTTGCCATGAGCCCCCGCCTCACCGCCCTCTCCCCCTATCCCGGGGAGCCGGGACGGCGGTGCGACAACGGCACTCGAGCCGGGGGCTGAGGGGGCACTCGCCTGCCGCGGCCTCCCGTAGTGCCCCAAGTTACACGCTTAAAACCTTACGACGTATTTTGAGCATGTGTAAGGTTCGAACTATTAAGATTGTTATACGAAGAAATAGTATGTTGGCTGAGCGATTAGCGAAGCCAGTTACTCCAGTGGGTTGAAAAATTTTGTCTGTCTGTCTATTTGTCTGTCTGTGTGTCCGCACTACTCCCCCCAAACGGCTCGGCCGATCGGGACGAGATTTTGCAGGGTTCTTAGGTATATCCTTGGCTCGCCACACGTCAAAATTCAGCTCTCCATATCAAATAATTCAGTCGTACCAACGAAAAAACGATAAAAAAACGGCAGAAAAAGTGCAAACTTTTAGTGACTTTACGTTTTAGAGACATTTTTACATGGTTTCGTATGTTTTTGAAGGTGCTAATGACGATAATGAAATCAATTTCTACCCCTTACATTAGTTTTAACTGCGAATTGGCTACCTCGGCCCGAATTTATTAACATAATCAACTTCGACCCTTCATCTTGAAATAAGGGATCGACCGGGTCTAGGACAACTCGTCCCGACCGACTCGTTCCCGGACCTACCCGTCCCCGCGATATTTCGTCCCGGTACTTGTGGTCCCAGTCCTAAATCGGTCCCATTTTTCTTTTTTTTTCTATTTTTGTTCATTTTTTGGTCCATAGTACATCACAGGTTCCCTGCCACATTGTGCCCAATGGCTCTCAGATACGCCAGCACGTCCTCGCCCTCCTTGTACATCTCGTAACGCTCTTGGATGCGTGAGATGCGCGCGTCCGTTGCCTCGTACTGCGACCTGCGCCTAACTGGAGAGTGGCCGCCCTCCGCACGGCCGCACTCCACGTCGACCACGGCGCCCTTACCAAATCGATTTCATCCGAAACTGGCCAGGGACAGCTCCAAAGTTGTCCGATGGCACTCGGACGATCCGATTTTCGTCCTTTTTCCATCCAGGACTTGCCTGATCAAGCCCGAGCCCGCTCGCAGCCGTACGGACTACCCGATTCTGGGCGCAAAGAGTTAGGGACAGTCCGAAGTTGTCCGACGGTCTGTCCGATTTCTGTCCGGATGCAGAGGTGACTGTCGGTAAGCCTCAGGCCCGGTCGGGATACAGCCAATCTTGTTGGACAAGTTTGAATTTTTGAAAACAAGTGCCTGATAACGTTGTGTTGATCGGCATTCTTCACTCTAGGTAGGCCTTCTGTTGTTTGCCTTTCAAGCTATTCAGGCACGGGCAATTCCTAGAAATTTTTAAATAAATTCCGAGTGGCTTGTGTGGCTCGCGGGAAAGCCCCCAGGCTGCACGCGGGGCGCGCGAGGGGCTGGCTCACCCCCGGGTCGCCTCTAACCCTCCCATACCTGCGGGAAAGACAGCATGCGATTTAAGAAACAGTTATTCTGCAGAAGCAGTATTAAGAGCTGGATCACGCAGTGCGGCGTGCTTAAATATTGCTTTTTTAATACGGTAACTGCCCTAAATCTTTGAAAGCGAAGAGATTTTGATAAAATATTTTTGACAAACAATCAAAAGCTACGAGCACGGAAGCTGCTAAATTTAGCCTGATCGAACTATGGAAGCGAGCCGCCATGTCAAAGTCCGCGAGACGGGTTCAGAAAAGACGCGTGTCGAAAACCGTATCCTTCTATCTTGTATTGTGCGCGGTGCGCTCGCCAGAGAGAGGAAGGAGCGCTGCGCTCGGCTGCGCTGCTGAAGAGGCTCGCCTGCGGGCCCGGCCCTCATGTTTCAGGTTAGCGCAGTGGTCTCCGACGTCGACAACAAGCATCGAGGAAACTCCAAGCACGAAGGGCCCGGGAACGAATACAGCCACACTAATCCAACGCCGGTTCCATTTTTTTTTTGCGGACTCGTCTCGGACAGCCCAGAACAAGCCCGATTAGCGCTCTCGGACTTTCCGAAATCCTTCTGATTGTGGTAGTTTTCGACCATTTCGCGGCAAGTCCGGGAAAGATTTCGGGGAGTCCGACGGAAGATTTCGGACTGTCCTCAGGACAGTTTCGGGCCGTCCGATCGGGCTCGTTTCGGAGCCTTCTCGTTTTATAAGGGCGACTTCCTCCTGGAGCTGGTCCAGGAAGACGTGCAGGGTGGGGTGGTGTTTTCCGACGAGGCTGCCGAGACGCCGATGCCAGGCCTCGCAGGTGTTGGTGGTTCTCGGCAGGCCCCGTTGCACCCGGCTGTAGCAGTTCCACACCGCCGGCGGGAACATCGGCCTGCCCCGCTCGCGCACGCGTCCTCCGCGTCGTCGCGCGCGGAGCCGGCCTCGGATGTAGTTGTCCTCCACATGCTGGAATACCGGGTCGAGATCTGCGTGGGCGACGGCCCTCAGCTCGTCGAAGGCGTCTTCCACGTCAGCCTCCGGCACGAAGGCGATGGCAACAAGGGAGTGGAAGTCAGCTCGCATGTCCTCGCTGTCCTCCTCCCTGTAGACCGCGGCCAGGCCTGCCTCTTGTATCTGCCGGAACAGGGACTGCCCGAAGTGGAACAGGCACCCGCACACCTCGGATTCTGGGACAGAGTTGTGCCGTTATTTAACTGCCTTAATTCAATAACTGTTCTTATAGTACCAAAAGTGGCACCTGGAAATGCTGCTCGCACGGCCGAGATGGCTCCCTGCTCGTAGTCCGTGGAGACATGGTCGGGCATCAGCTCCTTGCGCAGGCGTCGGCGGACCTCGGTCTTGATCACCTCGAACATGTTGATGTACGTGGTCTTGGACTTGTTTTCCAGGAGGGCGATGACGAGCGGCACCCACTTGCCGCTTACTTCGGCATGGATGGCGTAAATCTGGCATACGATCTTGGGCGCAGACTTAAAGGTGCCATCCATGACCCAGTAGGAGGAGCGCTGCAGCAGCTTCAGGTGGTAATTGCTGCTGAAGATGATCATGCGCTCTGCGTCCTCGGGCTCGAAGTACAGCAGCCAGCGGTCCCCTATAAACGTGGCCTTAGAAACCATTCTGTGCGCTCTATTTGCACACACTTGTCACCTCATGCAGGTACCTTTCAGAGTAGAGTGGAAGCGCCTGGGTATTTCTTCCAGCTCGTCCAGGGTCTTGGGCTCGGGAGGGAGGTGCTTCCTCTTGACGCGCCGGACCATTTTGCGCAGGGCCGCTTGCTTGGGGAGCTTCATAGCGGCCTCGCTGGTCACCCGGGCCACCTTCGGCTGAATGACTGCCGTCGTCGGAGCACGGGATGTCTCCGCGGTGCGTTTGATCGCCTGCACGCACTCGGTGGCCTTGAAGCGGCCCCAGTCGGGGGCGTGCGAGTGTTCCGACGAGGAGACCACCTTGTCGTCCTGGTCCACGATGATCCGCCCGAGGCAGGATCCACGCTGGTCACACCGCCATGCAACGCCCAGCTTCACCTCGCGGTGCTTGGTGTACATGTGGCCAGCGTGGACCGCTTTCCTGGCTCCTCGCTGGGTTGTCGTGTAGCGGACCACCGTGGACGTTTCGGACATTTTGGCCCCCTCGTCGCAGCCCCGCCGCGCGCCCCGACTGTTGCCTGGACTGGGCCCCGACAATGGGACCTGGGGACGAGTCGGCCTCACCGCGGGGCCGAGTTCAAATCGGAACTGGGACCGGGATAACCTTGGGACCAATGGGGATGGGAACGAGTTGGTCGGGACGAGTTGTCCTGCTCCCGATCGACCGACTAAAAATTTTTATTGCAGATTTCGATAGGTCTCAGCAAGACCATTTCAAAGAGGGGTCGGAAGGGGGGGCCCAGGAGCCTGCCTTCATGTATTGTGAACATTGGTGCAACGGCCAAGTTTTGCACATTAACTTTGGCACAGTGGGAACACAAGAGAGGGCCTCAGTCCTGATGTTATACCAATAAGGTTGCGCTTGACATCCACGGAGTGTGAGGAGCGAGGACCGAAGGCCCGAGAGACGGCCTCCGATTGGGCCAAGCCAGGTCTGGTGCGAGGGCCGAAGAAGGCCCGAGAAGAATCCGCCGGCAGGCCAAGCTGCACAGTAAAAGTCTTACAGTGACATTTCAGCTATGTTACGAAGGAAATGGAGCAAACATAATACGAAGGTGTTTCTCTCCATAATACGAATCTTTTTAGGATTTTCACTGTAACATACAAAGAAAAACCTTCATAATACGAAGAAAAAGTACGTTTGTATTATGAAGGTGCCATTTTCCTCCTTTAAAATACGAACGTACTTTTCCTTCGTATTATGAAGGTTTTTCTTTGTATGTTACAGTGAGAATCTCAAAAAGATTCGTATCATGGAGAGAAACACCTTCGTATTATGTTTGCTCCATTTCCTTCGTAACATAGCTGAAATGTCACTGTAAGACTTTTACCGTGTGGTATCGGCCCCTGTCGAACTGAATTGCCGGCTCAGCGAAGCGGAGCTGCCTGCTCGGTTCGACGGAAGGGCGCGCCCTAGCTTGTGTACTTCGACCATTCATCACGTAGAGCCCTACTCATTGCCTCAATAAACCCTTAAAACAGCTTGCCGAAGGCAAGCAGGAAGCGCCGCAGGCCAAGGTAGGCGTAACGCCAGGCGTGGGTTGTCGAAACTGGCGCAGCATCGCGAAGCCTGTTACGACAAGACACGGTCTGGCGTAAACCTACCTTGTTAATTACGAAGTATTTTCTTTGTAAGCTTAGGTATGCTCTATATACTTTGTTATAACAAGCTACTTTTGTTTGTAAAGCCAAAAATAGTTCGTAAGGTTTTAAGAGTGTATAAATTGGCTGCAGGCTGGTTTCGAACAGCACCTCACCGCTCTGTCTCTCTTGATGTTATGCGGGACGCCCCACGAGTGCGAGAGAGACAGAATGACGAAACCACTGTCCCTTTCTCAGCCAGACGCACTCGTCAGCAGACCGATTATGCGCACAGCGTTTTCGCGGTGTCTCTCACACCTACACGGAGCCATGCAGCGCCCCAGGAGGACAAGAGCGACAGAGCGACGGCAGCGATTAATCCGGCCGGAGCCATTCGGGGCGTTATCAGAAATCCGGGATTCGGCCAACCTCCAGCGGTGTCTGATACTTGAAAGCGCGAGGCATTTTGGTTCACGCTTAATAGTGTGAGACTGTCCGTCACTTGGATTTGCAGTACAGGGGTCGATGCCCCACACACGGAAGACACTGCAAAACAAACAGCAAATCCTCCGTGGCAGTACGTCGGATTCCGAACACCAAGCAGCCTTGTCGCTCTCTCACTCGCACCCCTCCGGAACGCCCCATGAGGGCGAAAAAGACGCAGTGGTCAATTTTTAAAAAAAGGAACATAAACATAAGAGACTCTAGCATAGCTCACACTTGAGGCAGCAACCAAACAGCAGTAATCAATCTACAAGGTAGGTTTACGCCAGACCGTGTCTTGTCGTAACAGGCGTCGCGATGCTGCGCCAGTTTCGACTATCCACGCCTGGCGTTACACCTACCTTGGCCTGCGGCGCTTCCTTCTTGCCTTCGGCAAGCTGTTTTAAGGTTTATTGAGGCAATGAGTAGTGCACTACGTGATGAATGGTCGAAGTATATTATGTTAGAATATTCTAGACGGGGTAGCCCCTACGTGGTTGACACTTTGGTCAGGGGTCATAATGGATTTCATTTCCGTCATCAGCACCTTCCAAACCATGCGAAACCATGTAAAAATGTCTTTAAAATGAAAAGTCACAAAAAAGTTGCACTTTTGCGTTTTTTCAGTGTTTTTTCGTTGGTACGACTCAATGGATTGCGATAGAAAGCTGCATTTTGGCGTGTGGCGAGCCAAGGACATACCTAATAACCCTGAAAAATCTCAGCCAGATCGGACGAGCCGTTCAGGGGTAGTGCAGACACACAGGCAGACAGGAAAAGTTTTCCAACCCCAGTGAAGTAACTGGCTTCGCTAGTCGCTCAGCCAAAAAGACGCAGTAGCGGCCGCGCTATCTAAAAGGCGCCCAGTAGTGGCCCTTTGATTAAAAAAAAAAAACGCAGATTGCCGGCCGCCAGCGGTAAACTGCGCGTGTTTTTGATCGTGCAGGGGAAACTAAGCGCCTTTCAGATCGCAGGGCCGCTACTGCGAGCCTTTTCTGTGCTGTATTTTGAATTGAATTGTAGTTGTTATTATTTTTTGAAGTTTTATTGGCTGAGCAATTAGCGAAGCCAGTTACTCCAGTGGGGTTGAAAAGTTTTGTCTGTCTGTCTGTTTGTCTGTGTGTCCGCACTACTCGTCCCAAACGGCTCGGCCGATCGTGACGAGATTTTGCAGGGTTGTTACGTATGTCCTTGGCTCACCACACGCCAAAATCCAGCGCTCTATCTCAAATAATTTTGTCGTACCAACGAAAAAACACTAAAAAAACGGCAAACTTTTAGCGACTTTACATTTCAGAGACATTTTTACATAGTTTCGTATGTTTTTGAAGGTGCTAATCACGAAAATGAAATCAATTTCGACTCCTGACCGAAGATTTAACGGTTGATTTGCTACCCCGGCCCGAATTTTTTAACATGATCAACTAAAAATTTCTATTGCAGATTTCGATAGGTCGGCAAGACCTTTTCTGGGAGGGGTCGGAAGGGGGGTCTAGGAGCCCGACTTCATCAGTTAGCCGAATCAGGATCTTGAGAAAGGGGGGTCGACCAACTGAAAATTTTTATTGCAGATTTCGATGGGTCATGGCAAGACCTTTTCAGGGAGGGGTCGGAAGGGGGGTCAAGGAGCCCGACTTCATCAGTTAGCCGAATCAGGATCTTGCAAAAAAGGGATCGGTCGACTAAAAATTTTTATTGCAGATTTCGATAGGTCTTGGCAGGACCTTTTTAAAGAGGGGTCGGAAGGGCGGTCTGTGAGCCCGCCTTCATGTATTGTGAAAATTGGTGCAACGGCCATGTTTTGCACATTAACTTTGGCACAGTGGGAACACAAGAGCGGGCCTCATTCCTGTATTTATTCTTCAGGTTGCCCTTGAACACAGCTCCTTGGGCACCAGATCCTAGCCACTGGAGATCACTGATGCATTCAAATGGAATCTCCTAGTCATCAGCTTGATTGGCTTTCATCTCGTTGTGCCCCGCCTTGCCGATCATGGTCCACACCGGGCGGAGGCAGCCCAGGATGCCGTCCATCCAGCCGCCCCGGACCGGCCCCAACGGGGGCGCGCAGTGGGGCATCGTGTCCTCGGGGCTGCTGCACTCCTGGGCCTGCTGCTCCTTGAGGGCCCCGCTTACCACGGCGATAGCCAGGTTCTCTTCCCGTTCATAATAGTCGTACAGGTCTGAGGGGTCGGGACCCCGCTCCAGGTCCGCGCCCAACTTGGCAGAAGGGTGAATGGCCAGCTGCCCGAACTCCTCCTGGATGCACAGCATGGTCACTTTGATCTTCATCTTTCCCTCAAGCCGGACGAGTCCGGCGCCCAACGACTGCCTTGCCGAGACCCTCTAGACGGGCATGGCGTCGCCCCGGACTCTGCGCCCCCTCGGGGGCCCCGCCCGGTCCGGCCGCCCGGCTCGGCAAGGCACTGTATGGCGAGCACAGGTGGCACGCTCGCGAGGGGTGCGGTGCACCGCGGATGGCCAGACACTGTCAGTGGGTACACTGGGTTCCGGGCCGGGATGCTCGACCGAAGCACCGGGACTCGACGGCGGCCCAGCGCGGGTCCTCGACGTCCTCGACGTGACGCGCTGACGCCCCTGAGACGGACACGGCGACTTTTTCTGCCGTTTTTTTAGTGTTTTTTCGTTGATATGACTCAATGGATTGCGATAGAAAGCTGCATTTTGGCGTGTGGCGAGCCAAGGACATACCTAATAACCCTGAAAAATCTCAGCCAGATCGGACGAGCCGTTCAGGGGTAGTGCGGACACACAAACAGTCAGACAAACAAAGAAACAGACAAACAGACGGACAGTCAAAACTTTTCAACCCCACTGTAACTGGCTTCGCTAATCGCTCAGCTAACAAGATAGGTTTACGCCAGACCGTGTCTTGTCGTAACAGGCTTCGCGATGCTGCGCCAGTTACGACAATCCACGCCTGGCGTTACACCTACCTTGGCCTGCGGCGCTTCCCTCCTTGCCTTCGGCAAGCTGTCTCAAGGATTTTTGAGGCATTGAGTAATGCACCACGTGAAATCTGCAATAAAATTTTTTAGTCGGTCGATCCCCTTTTTTCAAGATCCTGATTCGGCAAACTGATGAAGTCGGGCTCCTAGACCCCCCTTCCGACCACTTTTTGAAAAGGTCTTGCCGAGACCTGTCGAAATCCACAATAAAATTTTTTAGTCGGTCGATCTCCGTTTTTCAAGATCCTGATTCGGCCAACTAATGAAGTCGGGCTCCCAGACCCCCCTTCCGACCCCTCTTTGAAAAGGTCTTGCCGAGACCTATCGAAATCTGCAATAAAATTTTTTAGTCGGTCGATCCCCTTTTTTCAAGATCCTGATTCGGCTAACTAATGAAGTCGGGCTCGAAGACCCCCCTTCCGACTCCTCTTTGAAAAGGTCTTGCCGAGACCTATCGAAATCTGCAATAAAATTTTTGAGTCAGTCGATCCCCTTTTTCCAACATGAAGGGTCGAAGTTGATTATGTTAGTAAATTCGGGCCGAGGTAGCCAATTTGCAGTTAAAAGTTTGGTCAGGGGTCGAAATTGATTTCATTTTCTTCATCAGGAACTTCAAAAACATAAGAAACCATGTAAAAATGTCTCCAAAATATTAAGTCACTAAAAAGTTGCACTTTTTCTGCCGTCTTTTTAGTGTTTTTTCGTTAGTACGACTAAATGGAATGAGATAGAAAGCTGAATTTTTGCGTGTGGCGAGCCAAGGATATACCGAACAACCCTGCAAAATCTCGTCTCGATCGGCCGAGCCGTTTGGGAGGAGTAGTGCGGACACACAGACAGACAAACAGACAGACAATACTTTTCAACCCCACTGGAGTAACTGGCTTCGCTAATCGCTCAGCCAATAATATACTTTGAGCATTCTTCACGTAGTGCACGACTCATTGCCTCAATGAACCCTAACACAGCTTGCCGAAGGCAAGCAGGAAGCGCCGCGGGCCAAGCTAGGTGTAACGCCAGGCGTGGATTGTCGAGACTTGCGCAGCATCGCGAAGCCTGTTACGTCAAGACACGGTCTGGCGTAAACCTACCTTGATTAATATAGCCCCTAAGGCAACGAACTTGCAAGGCGAACTCTGCGCCGCGCTGGCCAACGGGTCAACGCAGCGGCTGTCTCGCACCGTCTGGGTTGCGAGAGAGACAGGGAGATGCCTGTGGGGGACAAGGAGGGGGTTCATGATCCGGATGTCGCTGGCCTGCTTCGAAACTCCCGAACCGCGCTTTCGTCGCTCTGTCTCTGTCGCACTCACAGAGCGTCGCGTCAGGGTGCGAGGTGTGCGGGAAGAGACGGCTGGGCGCGGCAGGGCGCAGTCCGTTGGGGAGTGCCAGGACAGCCAGGGCGGCCCGGTGTATTGACAGGACCACGGTGGAGACAGACGCGGTGGCGGCACGAGGGTACCCTTCCCTTGGCGCGCGCTGTCCCCCAAAGCGGGTACGGAGTAAGGCCTCCCGGACCTCAATAGCGAGGTTGTCGTGCTTGGCGCCAGTCAAGGGTAGACGCGGTGGTCGCCTTTATCGCACTCTGACCGTATTGCTGGTCACATAAAGAGCAGATGAAACCAATTTTTGGGATTTTCGCAGATTCTAATGCAGGACCTTCCAGAAAAAATATTGTCGAGGGTGGTCACCACAGTCCTCTTCGTTTCCAGATGGTCTTCTCCGACGGGGACCAGTACTGACCGTTTCACAAGGTTCTCAACCATCTTCACCAGCTCAGCCTAGAGACCCTCCCGTCAGAGATACGCAGAGGGGGCCCCTCTCGGCCAATCACAGACGAATGGTAGTCCGATGCGGAGCGGAAGGCCCGAAATCGCCCCGCGCGAGGCTACGCAGGCCACCTGGTATGAGAAGCTTCAGCAGAAGCTGACTAGCTGACGCAACGCGTTCTAAACGTCGAAGTCGCAGCGGACATAAGTGTTTCAAACGCGAATTTACTGTTCCACCATAGGCAAAAATGAAATCAAGAAGGTAAATACTATCTCTTCATGTCCTTTTGTTGGTAGAAAGAATTGTCTTGCTCGAAGTAAGAAAGTCAAACGGAACAGTGCTTTGTTTACATCAAGTATGGAGGTTATGGTTTCCGTTAATAGTTTGGCTCGTTAATATCCTTCATGTGTATTACTTTAAGGTCTTTGTCTTCCGGAAAACTAGGTCAAGGACCAATGCTGTCAAGAAAATTCCGAAGTCTGTGGTGTCACCCTCAAGCTCTATCACAAGCCCGAAAGGTTGGAAATGCTCTGGGAAGAAGTGTGCTGTACAAGAAAAACATGAGTGTCTTTATGAACAGTACTGTGGGGTAAGCAATGAAGTTCTGAGATCGCAAATTGTACTGAAAGCCATGACTCAAAAGGAAGCATTGAGATCTGAAATTCACTTGCTGCGAGAAATGTTGAGTTCGCAATAGCTGGGTATCTTACTGACACGATATATTGTGCTCTCTGTTCCCAAGTGCACTCTAGCGCAAAATGTTGTAAACGGTTTTGTTCTGGTTTCCGTAGTTAAGTGAGACAATTTTAATGTGGTTCAAGTGTGTGTTTGTGTGTGTAACTGTGTTCATGAACCACTACGGTATAATAAATGTGACAGTGTGTGTATGTGTGTGTTGACTAGCGCATTCTGTTTTTAACAGTTTAGTGCTGCGCAGTCTTTAACCTATTCTTTTTTTTAGTGTGTTTGTGCACTAATTTTATCTTACTGACAGGATATATTGTGCTCTGTTTCCAAGTGCACTCTAGTGCAAACTGTTTTAAATGTGTTTGTTCTAGTTTCCTCAGTTCAGTGAGGCAACTTTGATGTGCATGTGTGTATGTGTCTGTAACTGTATTCATGAATGTTTCTGTCACAACGGCGTTTGTGTGTCTCGAACTGCCCTCCTGTATCCTTCTCTCAAGACAGCATTATAAATTCAATGATATAATGTGAATTTTTGTCCACCTTTATTTTAAATTTCATGCCACCCAAATACATAACATAAATAAGCCAGTCAAGGTATTAAAAAAAACTGCCTCACAAATTATAAAAGTTTCATCATGACAGCCTTTGAAGATGTGAACATTGATTGTTAAATTAAAATGAACTGTCCCACAAATAAAACTTTAACTTCCACAATAATTGCCTCCAAAGATATGAAGGCAGTACAATCCATTTGTCAGCAAATTGATAAAGAAATCAAGTACTCTAAACAATATCATATTACTCAAAAATATAAATTCTTAAAAATACATATCAGCTCTCAAAAGAAACAGTCTTAAAGAGATCATAACATCATTTCTATCACAGTCTAATAGAGATCATTATCACTCTCATTACATTATCTAAAATATTAAAACATTTATACAAGAGATCAAGCAGTACTGATGTTCAAATTTACCCAAAGTTTTCAGCAAGGTATGAGCTCCCTGCAGTTTCGCTGGACAAGCAATGCGCAGTGGTACTTTGAGCAGGAGACAAATGGCGCACAGCTATTTGGTTGAAACGCATCACAGTAAATGCCTTCACTAGCCTTGCTTTAGTATCATGACAAGTATTCACCGGAAGATGGGCAACACCTGGTAATATGATTAAGTCACTGATGCGGTCAATACATTGCATGTAACGAATCTTATCAATCCACAATAGTAAATGAAATTCTATGAGTCTGAATAATTGAAAAACTTCATCAGTGACACGAAATTGGGCTCCTGGGACAAAGTCAGTTAAAACTACAAATAAAGAATTGGGATGAGGAATGTCATCACTGTACCTGAGCTTCTTGATGCACTCTTCACATTTCAACATTTTCTTCTGTTTTAAACTAACAATAACGTAACCACATGTTCTGTACAGGACATCATCCTGGTGATATGAAAATAATGAGACAGAACAGAACCGGACCACTTCAAAGTTGAAAAATCGATTTCCTGCTCCGTTGAGCTTGATGTTGGCTCTTCCTTCCGAAGTAGAATATCTACAAAATCTTCTGTATTGTCATAATCATAGGAGGCGGAGGAGACCTTCATTTGAAACTGGGAGATGGCCAGGTGTTTTTGGCTGAGCGATTAGCGAAGCCAGTTACTCCTAGGCCTGGGCGATTAATCGACTAATCGAAAATAATCGCGATTATTTTGATAATCGGACGATTTTTGCGGACCTCCGATTAGCGGTTCGGTAATCGGGTGTATGAACGATTAATTAACGATGACCGATTATCAATTAATCGTCGCTTTATCGATTATTAGTAATTTGGTTATCGTGATCCCTCCGTCCGGTCGTTCGAACAAGCAGAGCCAGGATCGATCGCGCGATCGCTGTCCAGGGCAGGGCTGGACGGGGCAAGGAAAGCAAGCTTGTCAGAGCGAGGCGTTGGTCGTGATTCGCTCTCCCGCCGCCTTGAGCCTTTATTTATAAATTCTAATTAATCGGCTCATTTCGATTAATCGGCATGTTCCGATTAATTTAAAGTCGATTAATCGAGATTTCTCGATGAATCGTTAGCGTTTTCGATTACCGATTACCGAACCGCTAATCGACACTAATCGCGATTATTTTATTCATCGGCCGATTACGATGAATGCCAATAATCGCCCAGGCCTAGTACTCCAGTGGGGTTGAAAAGTTTTGTCTATCTGTCTGTTTGTCTGTTTGCGTGTCCGCACTACTCCTCCCAAACGGCTCGGCTGATCGGGACGAGATTTTGCAGGGTTCATAGGTATATCCTTGGCTCGCCACACGCCAAAATTCAGCTCTCTATCTCAACTTATTCAGTCGTGCCAACGAAAAAACACTTAAAAAAACGGCAGAAAAAGTGCAAATTATTTGTGACTTTACATTTTAGAGACATTTTTACATGGTTTCGTATGTTTTTGAAGGTGCTAATGACGAAAATGAAATCAATTTCTACCCCTGACATAAGTTTTAACTGCGAATTGGCTACCTCGGCCCGAATTTACTACCATAATTAACTTCGACCCTTCGTCTTGAAAAAAAGGGGTCGACCGACTAAAAATTTTTATTGCAGATTTCGATAGGTCTCGGCAAGACTTTTCCGAAGAGGGGTCGGAAGGGGGGTCTAGGAGCCCGACTTCATTAGTTGGCCGAATCAGGATCTTGAGAAAGGGGGGTCGACCGACTAAAAAATTTTATTGCAGATTTCGATAGGTCGTGGCAAGACCTTTTCAGGGAGGGGTCGGAAGGGGGGTCGAGGGGCCCGACTCTATCAGTTCGCCGAATCTGGATCTTGAAAAAAGGGGGTCGACCGACTAAAAAATTTTATTGCAGATTTCGATAGGTCTCGGCAAGACCTTTGCAAAGAGGGGTCGGAAGGGGGGGTCTGTGAGCCCGCCTTCATGTATTGTGAAAATTGGTGCAACGGCCATGTTTTGCACAATAACTTTGGCACAGTGGGAACACAAGAGCGGGCCTCACACCTGATGTAACATCAATAAGTTTTCGCTTTACCTCCACGGGGTGTGAGGTGCGAGGACCGAAGGCCCGAGAGACGGCCTCCGATTGGGCCAAGGCAGGTCTTGTGCGAAGGCCGAAGAAGGCCCGAGAATAATCCGCCGGCAAGCCAAGCTTGTATCGGCCCCTGTCGAACTGAATTGCCGGCGCAGCGAAGCGGAGCTGCCTACTCGGTTCGACGGAAGGGCGCGCCCCAGCTTGTATACTTCGATCATTTGTCGCGTAGTGCACTACTCATTGCCTCAATGAACCCTTAAAACAGCTTGCCGAAGGCAAGCAGGAAGCGCCGCAGGCCAAGGTAGGTGCAACGGCAGGCGTGGATTGTCGAAACTGGCGCAGCATCGCGAAGCCTGTTACGACAAGACACGGTCTGGCGTAAACCTACCTTGTAATCTATTCTTCAATTGCAAACATGTGGGTTTGGGGCTTGTTATTCGAATACAGGAGTTAATATTTTCAACTGTATCGGTGGTGAATGCAGCAGTTTGAACAAATGCATACTTCCTGTTGTGAAGGAGCTCATGTTGAATTTCAAGCACTGCATTAGTACTGAAAATGATGTGGCTTTGAACTGGCTTCCACCCACCTGGAATTCTCGATGACTCAAACACATTTATTACAAGATTCAAGTGGCACAGAGCTTCCTCATAGGCTGTTCTGTTTCTGAGACCAAGTGCACACTGTAGGTTACGAGAACTCATCAATTGAAACCAACGATTCATGAGCTTCAAGAACCAGGCAGTGGTCTCAAACTCTGGCGGAACTTGTCCTTTCATCACAAGATAACTCAGAGCAGCTGAAACTTTTGGATTGATTATCTTGTGAGAAGAACTCACCTTCATTTTGCTGAAATGGGTAGCCCGTAGATGTTTAAAAGTGAGTCCAGGCACCATTTGCAGACGATCATCTCTTTGCAACTTTTCAAGCCATTCAACATGTTCAAAGTCCACAACGGTACTAGGCAGGTTGTAATTATCAACAATGTGTTGTGGCAAGTAAAATAACTTATTAGCGACAAAGCACTCTTTCAATGACTTGAATACGTGGACAGGATCAGGGACACACCAAAGTTTAGAAAGAGGTTTCACAGGGTTTTGAATGCACCACTTGAGACTGTCTTTCTTTGTGGAATATCCAAGGAGACTTAACAATCCTCTATTACCCATATCACAAACAATTGCAATCACATTGACATTCATGTCAGCTGCACGCTGCAGTAACTCTAAAACTACTTTTTTCTTCTCCATCATGTCGACTGAGCTAGGGTTTAGATGATATGCGGCTATTTGCTTCATCCGTTTGTGAACTCCTCTAAGTACAAAAATTTCCCCCTTCTCTGCCAGTCGTTCATGGTGGCCTGGCAATGTCCCATAACCAATCATTCGCTTGAGACTACCATCGTACTCGACCTTCTTTTTTGTGCAAAGCTCATCAAAGACTAATGTCACATCCCTGTCCCTCTCATCAGTGAAAGAATTCATCTTCATACACAATGGTTCCATGAACTCCGACAGAATTCCTGGGGCAAATTTGATATGTTGCGTAGCAACTTGCAAACTACGGATCGAGGGCAGGTTCAAGTCCTCAAACATTGTCCTTACTCTGTTGAACCCCGCTGTTCCACAGGCGAACCTCAGCTGCAGACCCTTCTTGATGTCCTGGGTTGTGAATGACATACTTGGTGGCCTGTTTTCTTTGCCTCCGGCAACATTGGACTTCAACTTGTTTTGCATGGCTCTTCGCAAACCTTGAACTTCTGCCTGTAAGTCACAGTTTTCCTTCACAATCGACAAAACCGTTTGCCGCTCTTCCCAGGCAATCTGTTGACCATGGACTCTACAGTGTTCACTTGCAGTTCTGGCGTAAGGATGGTCACGGTGTGATGTTTCAGTAGCGTCACGACAGGTACAGCAGGGAGAAGAGCTCTGAGGAACTACCTCAGGAAAAGGGCGACCAGTCTTACTGTTTATCTGAAGAGGCAAAAAGTGCACCTGAAACGAAGAGTGAGGATCACAAAAGAGTGCATTCAAATGCATTCCAAATGCAGCACCAAAGCCAAAACTTACGTCGCAGACGCGTGCCCCCTCGTAAGGAACCCAGTCCGGTCTCCCGATTGCCGCCAACCACTTTTTCCGCAATTCAGCATCTTTCGGAAATCGGAACAAGGAGTGCACTTTCTTCCCGTTAATGCACCCTTTCGCACAACACCTTGGACCACCCATTTCGCTAAAATCTTGCCGCTCCTTTCCCTGTCATCTGTAACCTCTCCGACTTTGGCTTGGGCTTGCGCCGGCGGTCGCTTGTTTACGGGTGACTGGAATTCTCATACAGCGGCCGCCCGCTTGCCTGGCGCAGAGTGCCTTTGCCTCCATCGGAATACCAAGCGCTCCTCTGCGCATCTCTGACGGGAGGGTCTCCAGATCAGCCTTGTCCAGGTCAGGGAGAAGTCGGTAAGTTGTCTCCTGTATCATTTTTGATGCAGAATTTTGTATTGCCCGCATTGGTTACAAAAATTTGTACAAGTGGTATAGAATTTTGTAAGATATTTTTTACATTGGACAGAATGCTAAGACAACAAATGGAC
Source organism: Stenchaetothrips biformis (assembly GCA_030522485.1). Lineage (NCBI taxonomy): Eukaryota > Metazoa > Arthropoda > Insecta > Thysanoptera > Thripidae > Stenchaetothrips > Stenchaetothrips biformis. The sequence continues at coordinate 5,427,915 of CM060089.1, read as the reverse complement.
TGTAAACATAGCACGACAATCTTTGAATGTGCTATTTATGAAATTAAATAGTCTTAAATTAAAATGTAATCGCAAATGTGCCACATTAGAAAATTTACAAACAACTATAAAACTTCAAAAAATAATAATTTTGTGCTGCCGGTGGCGAGGTGCCGATGGGGGTCTCGTCCCTCTCCATGACGCTGGTCACCTGAGGCTGGCGGCCAGGCACTCTGTCCGCGCCGCGGTCGCGCGCGGAAGACTCCCGCTCAGCCCGTCGCGACAGTGGGAGCCTCTCCGCTGCGGGCCGCAGGCTGCGGAAGACACCCGCTCAGACGTGACCTTCCCTGCGACGCTGTCAGGTGCCCTCTGCACGCACCCGTTGAGCGTCAGCGCGGCCTGGCGAGGTACCGCTCACTAACCTAACCTAAGGCACACTCGGCTTGGAGATGACTGCTATGGGGGCTTCCCTTTGCGGGCACAACGCCCTTCCGGCGGCACCCTTCCCACAAGGGCACGCCCTGGTCACTCTGCGTGTCCATCTACCATCATCATTTCCATCATACTATCAGTTAGCATCATCATCATATCAATTCTCTAATTGGCCCCTATTAGAGAAGACGGAATCGTACATAAAACGAAACCAAATGGAACGGAAAGCACTCCGGACACCATCCCGACCACCTACGAAGTACGAAGGCTCAAAAAAGACCCGGAAGGCCCCGCGGGGGGACGCCGCCCCCTTAAATACTTTTTGAGAGGCAGCGTGTGTACCTTATAATCATCTAAACTAACGAAACTAAATGGTAGGGACTGCACGCACGATGCCATCACGACAACCCTCGCGAAGGCCCCAAACACCCGACAGGCCCGAAGGAGGCCCCGTATCAGAATTTTTGCCCCGCTAATGCAGGGGAGTCGCGGTAAAAGGAGCAGGGTCGGAGAAGTAGCAGGGTATGCCTGGAGGTGAAGGCGCAGGGTTATGGAGCCTCAAAGTAGCAGGGTCGCCTGGCCCAGCTGCACATGTTGTTGACCAGCTCCTTCCTACAACTAAATGGTTCCGTCCCATTCTAACCTAACCTAACGGGGTCGCGACAGATCTTATCCTACTCCCGACGGTCTTACCCTACACGCGACAGATCTTACGCTACTTGCGACAGATCTTATGCTATGCTGCACGCGCTGGGCCAGGCGACCCTGCTACTCTGAGGCACCAGGACCCTGCTACTTTGAGACCCGACAACCCTGCGCCTTCACCACCAGGCATACCCTGCTACTTCTCCGACCCTGCTCCTTTTATGCGTCCCCATGCAGGGCATAACAAAAATTATCTTCAACTAGTGCAGACGCTATGGCGATGACGCTCTCTCTCGCTCGATGTGACGCCGTGTGCTTTGGGCGGTACGCGTCAGGTCGTCACGCTTCGTCACGGATGGGGGCACGGGGCAGCAGGGCACGGGCGCCCCACGTACAAGAATGAAAACTTACTCAAAGAGCTAGCCATACTCGTGAAATAGTGGTCGGTTTTGTCGTAGTTCAATGTATGACTAGCACGCTTGGAGCCGGCTCATACGTTAAACTATTACAAAACCGACCATTAATTCAAGAGCATGGCTAGCTCTTTGTTATTCTACGTGGGGTTTTGAGCCCCGGTATAGTGTCCGTCGCGACCGTAGCGTGCTACGGGAGACGATGTCGTACGATTACAACCAACACGCCATCTGACGGCGATTCTAATGACTATGTGAGCAGCTTGTCCAGACCAAGGGAGAGGAGCCCCTGCAGAGAGAAACAGGCGGTTCGGGGAGCCCCGGGGACAAATGTCATCGAACGACCGGCCAACACCCCGCGGGGGCGTGTCCGACACGGGAGAAGAACAACAAGAGGTAAGTCAAAATAAAAATACGTATTCATTTATATCTTCTTCGTTTATAAAACGAAAAGCCTCTTGCTTAAATTTAATTGTTACAAACAAGATTTTACTACATCACAGGTACAATGTCTCTTTGTCTTTAAACCATTTTAAGAAATTGTCAGAAAACATAGAAAATCACTATAAAAGTACCAACATAAATCCGTACAAACAAGATATTATAAAACATTATTTAGTGCGCGTACACTTGAGTAAAAAAAATACCAATTGAGGTACATTTTTTAAAAAAAATAAACAAAAGATTGACTACAAGACCATTTAAGGCCTCTTAAATTTGAGGATTGAAGCCCACAATGTTAAGGCTGCAGACAGATGTTCTGGAGCCTCTACCCAGGATATGATTCCAGACTTTGCCATTCTGTAGAGAACCGGTTGGTCACGGTGCAGATTCTTGAAATGGTGCTGCATTTGGACACTATCTTTAGCCCCTTGGAGACGGTAATCTTGGTTGCAATGTACGCACCGCTTGGGTGCCGCCTCCCACGTGATAGGTGTTGTAGCCGGGTCTTGACGCATGATGTTGTTCGGTGCTGGGTCGATCCACACTTTCGAATTAATGTCTGTGTTTTGTCCCAAAACACACAGGAGGTTCAGGTTTCTCCTATGCGACAACATGTTCAGTAGGCAATCATGCTCCGCTGAACCTTGGAGGAGGTGAAGGGTGTTCCTGAGTGCTTGGTGGTGAACAACAACCTTCTTCTTTTTCAGCGCTTTGCAGAGACTATTGGTTCGGAAGAACCATTTCTTCATCCCAATAAAGCAGCCGCAAGACATTGCCTCCAGAGCCTCATCTTGCAGCATGCCCTGATCTGGTCGTGGAATCCGCACAGGGGTGAAGCAAACTGGACAGTTTAGATTCACCATTGTACTCTCCACGACCAGAGCAAGGGATGCTGCAAATGCCTCAAATGTCCTTGCACACCGTCTGTTAAGAGCTGCGATAAAACAGAGTTCATTAGGGTTTTGTTTCCACGGCAAAAAAACGTGTCTGAGTAATACCGGCCCACCATACAATATGAGCCATATTCGCAGGTTGGGCACGGGAAGCCGAGACACATTTTTGCCATGTGAAAGCGTTCCGAAAGTATTGCACAATGCTACATACCTTCCAAAGTGGTCGCCTCCGCAATTAACCCTACCCGCTGCTTAAAGGTCATCCCGGACACCTCGTCTATTCGCTCCAACACCAGCCTCGGTTGGCGCAGCAACACCGAGCCGGGCCTGGGACCGCCCGAAATTGACGACGTCTGCCGCTCCTTCGAAGGTGAGTCTGTGAATTTCATTTTGTATTAATACATTAGCGCTTGTTCTGCATGGTACTTTAATGGCTCACCGCCTTGTGACTTTACCTTCTGTCCCTTGGTCCTGCGAGGAGTGTGTTTTCGGGGGGGATCGTGAAGGCCCCGGTGTGGCACGTGAGGGAGGGCCGCCCGCAGAACCTAGCCCTTGCCGCTCCTTCGGCGGAGCGTGGAGCGGCGGCTGCTGTTGCTCCAGCTCAGGCTGGGAAGTACCCGGCTGCCGCGTGTCCTCACTGCCACCGGCTTGATACTTGAGGCTCAATTTAGTGATGCGCCCCCTCCCACGCGCTTTTAAGGCTGGTCGCACTCTCACTGCGAGCGGGAAAAAACGGCCCAAGTTGGGGGTAGTGAGGTCCATTGGTTTCTCAGCATCCTCCGCCGGCCGTTTGTTTTCTTGAGTAAAGACAACGACATCCATAAGGTAAGTTAACAAGTAACTACTTATTTTTATTTCAGGTTCCAATCAATTTAATCTACTCACGAGGTCTTGGTTCCAACTCAATTATTGCTGGTTCTTGAGGTTGTGCAGGACGGGAAGCAGCACGGGCAGCGGGCGGTGGACCGACTGGGCTCCGATGGTTTAGGTGGACAGCGACGGTGAGCATTTCCATGGGCACCTCGGAACCAACGGATTGTGTGTTCATCTGCTGAATTTCCACGTGCACCTCGGAATTCCTCGTAAGGTCCAGCGCCGCAGCATTTTCGGTGGACACGAAATGCGTCGCATGATCAGGGGCCGTCACTGCTGCCGGTGGAGGTGCAAGATGTTGCCTCATCCGCTGATCCAGCTCCTCTGTAAAGACAACGACATGAGGTAAAAACAACCTACTAATACTTTTTTCTGATTTCAGGTTACACTCTACTTGGCCTTCATACCTATGCTCGGCTTCACATCCAACTCCTCTGAACGACGCCGGGGCGTTGCTTCCTCACGTCCCATTACTCCTAAACTGAGGTCCACAGGGGACGTCGGTTCGCAGTCTTCATACAGCTCCACCTTCAGAGGTATTAACAAGTCACCCATGTCGGGCGCGTCCTCCAAATGGGATTCGTCGGTGTCCATCTTGGCCGGAAAGGTAACGCGGCTTGGGCCCTCCGCGCCACTCTGAGAGGGTTCCCAATCGGATAGGTCGTTCTCCATTCTGACCGGCAAGGTGACGCTATCCGATTCGGTTGAGACCTGGTCGTTGGATGGCCTCCCCGCCGACGCTTCTGCATCAGTCCCGCTTCCTTCATCCTGTAATATAAAAAGACATCTTAAACACCATTAGGGAACCTTATTAAATACCAACTCATTTATCGTGTCTACAGACCAGTCCAGCCATGAAGTGTAGTCCTGGGCGCAGCAGCCTGGATGCCGGAAACATCCTAATGGTTGGCCTCGGCGCATTCTCCGCCGCAACTAGCTCTCGGAGTGGTGCAGCCTGTCGGCCGACTGTTGAAAGGAACAAGGTAAGTTAAGGTAATGTATGCTCATTTACAAGTGCATTGGCCTCACATGTCACGTTAAATTTCTCGATAAATTCTGTATTCCTTACTGTCTGGAAAGAGCTCCTCCAGGGCAATTGCCCCGTTGGGATAGGAAATTGCGAATTGCCATGGAATTGGAACGGGGGGAAGCGGTACTTGGTGTTGAACTGGCACCTTAGTAATGGTCCTGCCCCAACCAATGAGCAGCATGGCGTGGAGCCACGCAAAGAATCTGACTATCTCTGGCTGGATGCCGTCCTGCCAAAGATTTTTCGAAAATGCGTCTTTCACTTGACTCTGAAAACAAATCGCAACATCCATTTTATTAAAGACACAACTTGTCGGATTCCCATAAAACAGATAAAATCTATACCGTATTTACACGCATATAACCCGCACTTTTTTACCTCGTTTTGACACCTCCAAAACCCGCTGCGGGTTATATGCGTGTGCGGGTTATATGAGTGCACAAAGGTGAAAAATCGTATTGAAGCGCTCTAGCTACCGGGGAGTGGAGCGGGGAGGGTGGGACGAGGTAGAGTGTGCGACACTAGCGCTAGAGTTGTGAACTACGGTCATTTGGCGGCTGCAATAATGACAACGAATATAATTTCCAATAAAATGTAATACTGGCAATAGTCGTAGAAAACATTGAATAATGGGCAGAAATATAAAAATACAATGCTTCTTCATAGCATTATTTAAAAGCAAAAAAAAAAACTTTACAGGGCTAAAAAACAGTTCAAAATGCATTCATTCGTCGTCTTCCTCGCTGTCGTCGTCGCTGGTCTCAGATGCCGAGCCCGGGTCGTCCGCTTCGTCACTGTCGTCGTCCTCGCCGCCCTCTTCAACAGCGTCGGCGTCGTCTTCCCTCCACAGGTCGTCGTCCTCGGTGCCGTCCAAGGCGTTGCTAAGGCAGCATTTCCGGAACGACTTGGAGACGACTTCTGGCGACAGCTCGTCCCATGCTGCCTTGACCCAGCCAGCAAGCACGAAGGGAGAGGCCTTCTTGATGTTCCCGGTATTGGTGCGAGGCAGGTCGTCTCTGGCCAGCCACTTGGTGTACCGCTCGCGTACCAAGGCCTTGAACGGCTTGTTGATGGACACGTCAAGGGGCTGGAGAACCGAGGTCATCCCACCGGGAATCACCACCAGCTTGGACTTCAGCTGCTGGATTTGCTTCTTCACGGCGGCCGTCAGGTGACCCCTGAAGGCGTCCAGGACGAGCATGGAAGGGAGCTTCAGCAGTGCTCCAGGCCGTTTCCCCCAAACGTTCTTCAGCCAGTCGACCATAAGCTCTTCCGTCATCCACCCCTTGCTCTGGGCCCTGACAAGGACGCCGGGGGGGAATGACTCGCCGTTCTTGGGCTTCGGCACAAGTTTCCTCTTGAAAATGAGAAAGGGTGGCAGCTTGCGGCCGTCCGCGGTGACAGCAAGCATGACGGTCACTCGCTGCTTCTCCCCACCTGTGGTCTTGAGCACAACCTGCCTGTCTCCTTTGTCTTGTACGGTGTAGTTCGCCGGGAGATCAAACCAGATTGGCGTTTCGTCTGCGTTGCCGATCTGGCCAAGGAGGAAGTCCGTCTCCTTTCTGAGGGCGAGGACATGCCTCTGATAGGCCACCAGCTTGTCATCAAAGTCTGCGGGCAGTTTCTGGCAGATCGACGTCCTCCGCCGCAACGAGAAGCCCTGGCGCCTCATGAACTTGTCGACCCAGCCGCGAGAAGCCTTGAAGACAAGCCTCGAGATGCCCTTGGCCCTGGCCAGCTCGTTGGCTTTGGTCATGATGTGCTGCGCCGTCACGAGCAGGGCGTTGCTGCGTCTTTGTCTTACGTAGTCGGCCAGCTCAAGCTCAAGTTCAGGGTACTTGCCGGTTTTTTTCCCTCGGAAGGCACGCTTGTCCCTGTTGCACTTAAACAGCGTCACTCTCTTCTGCCGCCTGTCTCGGACACAACTTTCATCCACACCAAACTTCAGCCCGGCTTGCCTCTTGCCGTGCTGGTCTGAGTAAACGATCACTTGGCGTTTGAAGTCGGCCCTGTACGATCTCCTTTTCTTAAACCGTTCTTCCGCACACAGGTCCATGTTGATGCAGCCACAAAACACCACGCCAAACTAACAGACGAAGACGCGACGCCAACAATCAACCAGCGGACTTGTTTACGTCGCTGGGGCGGCTGAGGACACGGGGAGGGAGGGGAGGGGGCGTAAGCGGAGCAGGGGTGGGGGGCGTGGCGCGAGAAGCGCAAGGGTAAAAGGCGACGGTGCTGCACTCTGTCGGTTCGTGGCGGCTCGCGCCGCCAGTTCAAACAGGGGGTAGCCGTCATCTTTGTACCCTGTCGCGGGTGCGGGTTATATTCGCCAACAAACGATTTTTCACCTTTTTGGACGCTCTAAAACCCGCTGCGGGTTATATGCGTATGCGGGTTAAATGCGTGAAAATACGGTATGTGTCGGGACAAGCAATGAAGGCACTTACCAAGTATTTGGGTGCGGCGCCAGTCTTCTTCCCCGCTCCCGTACTCCTGTCAACTGGAATCCCCCCTATACTCAAGATCACACCATGCACCGCTTCTCTGTGTGGTAAATCTAGGGCGTTGAGGGCCTTCCAGGATGGCATCATAGCATCTAACTCTGCAAAAAAATAAAATAATTGTGATACAGATCCACAACACTTATTATCTTCCCTCCCCCCCCCCCCCCGGTGACGAATGTCACCGTACGAACGCACGGCACCCAACACGAAGGCCCACTCCACGGGACTCGGGCAGTCCGGGTCGTCAAGGCCCTTCCCTTTGGACGGCGGACGCCGCCTTGTGCATCGCAGGCCCCTACAGACACAAACAGGCGATTCGGGTGGCGCCCCCGGTAACGATCGTCACCGGACGACCTGCCACCACCCCGCGAGGGCGTCAGGGAATGGCAACTCTTCAGAGAAGGCCTATACCTCTAAATCGGCTGTGACGTAGGCGACGCCCCAGTACTGGCAACCTAAAAAAATTAATGCGATGTTTTTTTTCCTTTTAAAATCTCTTTGAGAATCATAATGCCCATAGTATTAATTTTATATCGCGATTAGATTGAAAGTAGAGCTACCCTGAAAATTCCAAGCTGTGACAAGATGATTTGATTTTTGTTGGAAATGAAAAAGTTTGGGCCCTTAGCAGACGAATAGCAGTAGGTAGCAGACGGATGGCAGAAAGTATTTATTTACATATTGAATGTTTGTTTTGTTTCTGGACTTGTATTAAATTCCGTAGTGTCATTGTTTACAATCTGGACTTGGTGCTATCAATCCCCGAAGTTACCAGTGTTTCCTTTGTGTGCTTATTTTCCTGTTTTGAACTTGGTGCTCATTGTAAAATTGTGTATAAATTTCTTCCTACTAAATGTCATTATATAAAGGACTGAGTTAAGGAAATTTAAATTAAAAATATGAAATTTGCCACAAGAAAAAAAAATTATTTAAGAAAACTAAAATAAAAAAAAAACAAAAAACAACTTGGTAAAAAAAACTGCTCCCTCGCTCATGGAGCCCCCCCTCCTCGGTTGCCTCCTCGGTTGCCTCCTCACTTCTTCTTTGGGCCCCAGTGGCGGCGGCGCCCTCCAGAAGGACTGTGAAACAAAAAATAAACAGGATTAATTAAAGAAGTGATTCAAAAAACTTGTTTGTATTTATTATCCCTATTTATTCTACCCTATGGAGATCAACCAAACACTACAAACTTAACTGTGGACTGGTACACATTTACAAATCCATGCTTACAAGTACACACTTACAAACACATACTTGACAAATACAGACTTACATGTGCACACTTAGCAAGTACACACAGATGCATATGCATAGCATGGAGTTATTCAGCGTCAAGCATGCAGTTGTGAGTGTGCACTTGCCAAGCATGCATTTGTATGTATGCACTTGGCCAAGTATGCGTTTGGAAATGTGTGCTTGCAAGCATGCTTAAGTGTGAACTAGGCAGACAGTTAGGTTTACATAGTGCACTAAACCACTTAAAAAATGCCAAACAAAATTGACCCTACTTACCCTGGGTTTGCTGCATTATGCAGTATCTCCCTGATCGCCAAGGCCAAATAGCCACGGCCACGCCGTCGGCCGCCACCCCAACCCCGCCGGCCTCCGTCCCCTTGCCCGCGCCCGCCTCCTCGGCCGCCTCCTCGCCCGCCTCCTCGGCCGCCTTCTAGCTCCGCCCGCATCTGGCGCAGCCGCTGGACCTCCCTGTCCAGGTTATCCCTGGCTTGGGTGGCTTGAAGCTGTCAAGAAAGAGAAATGAAGACAAGTAAAGACCCTTGCAAAAACAATATTATTACACCTTAACTCCGATGTGTGTTACAAAGTCGGTTGTGAATGAAATATCTGTAATTTTAAGTTATTTCCTTTTTTCAACCAAGCTACTTTGAAACTAAATAATTTGAGGTGCGATAAAAATTAACTTAGTCAGGTTGTCGTTCCATAGTTTCACATACCAAAGAAAGCGACTAAAAGTTGAACTCCTCTGCCACTTCGGATTGTGACAATTTGGAGCAGCAACCTTACTTTGTTAAGTTTGGTCGTAGGACAGTTCTAGATGATGCAGTTACTACAGACGTTATAACACACATCACAGAGTTAAGGATACACTCGATACTCAGCTGCATTCCTAGCCACATGCTTGGCAAGCATGCAGTTGTAAGTGCATGCTCACGAGGGAAGTGTCCCAGGTGTTACATCCAGATGTCAACCACATTTTGGAAATATTTTGTACTAAAAGAAAATTTATTTTCCGCATAAAAGTTGCTGCTGAGATATATTACAACACCCTTTAAAATTAGTTCAAACTTCGAGAAAAACTGTAAAAGTGGTCAAAACAGTTTGAACTCATTTTAAAGGGTGTTGTAATATATCTCAGCAGCAACTTTTATGCGGAAAATTAATCGTTTTTTAGTACAAAATATTTCCAAAATGTGGTCGACACGTGGATGTAACACCTGGGTAAGTCTTACCTCCTGGAAATATAGCCGCGCTGCGGCCTCTTCTGGCACCACTGGGGCCTCTTCCCCGCTCGTTGTTGACGGCCCGCTGCTCCCGCTCGTCCCCTGCGTCGCCTCCCCGCTCGCCCTCTCCTGCTGCTGGTCGGTCTCCATCTGTAATAGAAAAATATACCTAATTATGTTGCTACAAATATCCTTCTATTCTTTAAATAGAAGGGTGGGCTGAAAAATAAAAAAGATATTAGTAAAATGACACAAAATTTTTAACACATTTTTTTTAAAGAGAGAACCCGCCGCCAAACCCTCAGACAACCACCTGAAGGGTGGCAGTCCTACTCTTCTCTCAGAAATGAATTAGCCAATTTTCTTTCACCAACACGAATGAAGGAGACTGCCAAGTTTTAGTTGCTCACAAAAATGTGAGCTTGACAAGAAATGGCTTTACTCTCTCATACCAAGGGGTAAAAATACATGTCAAATTTCTCTTGTTTCAGAATAATGAAACATGAGCTTGGCAGTTTTTAACATTGACAGTAAACCCTTGGATTTTAATGCCTTTATCGCCTTTTCTTCATAATGGGCTGGGGACTCAAGTCAAAACTTTGCAACAGTTTCCGCTTGGCATTTGGCTGCCTGTCAGGAAGAGGAGGCTGTGCAGGTGCACTTGGCACCGTTGGAGTTGCCACCAGCTGGAGCCTTGGACCAGGCCGTGCAACAGGATGCACTGCTTGAGGAGCTGCTTGCGCAGGACGAATTAGGCCTCTTCCAATCACATGTGGAACAGGTGAGGGGATTCTGGGCACCACAGTGCAGCTTGATGGTCTCTGCTACGGAATAGGGTTGACTCTTGGCAGAACAGGACTTCGATAGGCTTGCTGCAATATTTGCCGTTTTCTTGACATTGGCTGCTGGACAGACACAGGAGGCTGTGGGGCTGGAGTTGGTATCCTTTGAGTTGCCACCAACATGGGCCTTGTGCCATCATGGCCAACAGGGTGCACTGCTCGATGAGCTGTTTGCACAGGGCGAAAGTAGTAGACACACCCCCTGGTCCCTGGCTGACCCCCCGAGGTCACCAGGTCCCCAGGTCACCCCAAGAGGTGTAACCTAACTAAAGAATTTTTTTTTTAAAAATTTGTCAATTTTTTTCTGGGTGAGGTTACGATGCGAGCTCTAACCTAACTTAACCCAAGGGGTGGGTCTCACCTACCCTTCGAGGCCCCAAGTCACCTGACTGCCGGGAACCAAGGGCAACCCACTGTGCGCTTGTGTGTGCGGAGCGCCTGGTGGATAGGCAACCCGCTGCGCTCTGTTCCCAGGTCACCCGCACGCCTAGTGGCGGGGGCGGGCCTGCTTGCTGTCTCCCGTGCGCAATAATCAGACGTCTATCATTGTCATTATTTTTAGGGAGTTTTGTCATTTTCTGATTTTTTTGTGTTTTTTTCAGTTTGTTTTTTGCAGCGTACACTCAATTAGGTGAGTTGAGGTACACCTGCATCCACATACCCACACGCTTAGCATTGCGTACTGCACAATTTTGTGCGCTGTGTGACCCTTCAATATCGTTGTGACACGGTGCCCATACCTTCGGTAGTTTTCTCAGGCTGGGGCATCCTAATTTCTCGACATCAAACACGCGTTTCGTGGGAAAGAAGAACTCGACAATTCTCTTTTTCTCATCACCCTTGACGTAGAGGAAATCGTATGATGCCGCCATCTCGCTCAGTGTTAGAGGGAGTCTGTCATAGGGCGAGAAGCCTGTCTCCCAGGGCAGGGAATGGAGGCGTTTGACAACATAGTTGTTTTGCCTCTTTTGCTTCTCTGGGATTGCATCCCCGGGGTAAGGTGGGAGGAAGGTGGCCGACTTGTGGACCTGGGCCGCCTCGTTTTGTTCATAGAACGAAACTTCTTTGAGCACATACTCCCCGCACTTGCCCCGGAGCATCTGAATGTCACAGATAGCGTAAGTCATGGTGCTGTGTTGATGTGAACTGGTCTGCGTCTAAATGAAGAACGATGTCCTGGAGGGCGCGCTCCCAGATTTATACCCTGCCGCCAGCGCTGCGTGCGCCACCTCACGGCAGGAACACGAAGTAAGTGGTGAAAAAGGCGACTTCACCCAGTGGGTATTGAACCCGTGTCTCCGCGCTGAGCTCACGTAGTGAGTGTATGGTCCGAGTTTTGATCTGTGAGCGCCGCGCGCCGAGCGCAGAGCCAAGCACAGAGCCGTACGCATAACGGTCGGTTTGAATTCTGCCGCCGCCGCACCAGTTTCGATTGGAGGAGCGGAACCCTTCCCTGTACTACGCTGGGCCACGCCGCCTAGGCCTGGGCGATTAATCGACTAATCGAAAATAATCGCGATTATTTTGATAATCGGACGATTTTTGCGGACCTCCGATTAGCGGTTCGGTAATCGGGTGTATGAACGATTAATTAACGATGACCGATTATCAATTAATCGTCGCTTTATCGATTATTAGTAATTTGGTTATCGTGATCCCTCCGTCCGGTCGTTCGAACAAGCAGAGCCAGGATCGATCGCGCGATCGCTGTCCAGGGCAGGGCTGGACGGGGCAAGGAAAGCAAGCTTGTCAGAGCGAGGCGTTGGTCGTGATTCGCTCTCCCGCCGCCTTGAGCCTTTATTTATAAATTCTAATTAATCGGCTCATTTCGATTAATCGGCATGTTCCGATTAATTTAAAGTCGATTAATCGAGATTTCTCGATGAATCGTTAGCGTTTTCGATTACCGATTACCGAACCGCTAATCGACACTAATCGCGATTATTTTATTCATCGGCCGATTACGATGAATGCCAATAATCGCCCAGGCCTAACGCCGCCGGTGCCGAGCCGATCGCCGCAGCCCCTCCCCTCCTCCCACGCGCCCAGTGTGCCGGACGCCCTGACCGGCCACAACACACGTTGTCCCTTTTATTTTCCGCATGCTGACGTGTGTCCGATATCATTTCTACGGCTGAAATATTTTTCTAGAATTACTGAGAATACTCCGCTCGGTCAACCCTATCGCTGTCTGAACTGTCAGAGCGAAACTGTATTGGTCCAGATCCCCCATCCTCCAAACCTCCCCTCCCGCCCCTCTCACTTCAAGCCGTGCCGTATGCAAAATGTGTGAAACACCTGTTGTCATCGCATCAAGACGATGTCAAGTGACAAGAAATAATATTTGAGAGATTTTCACATCCTACATTCATTTACATTCGTCACGAAATCGAAAACAATTTGAATTTTGGCCGGCCGTTAGAACGACCACAAACCCCTGTGGGCCCCGGCCGAGCCACAGGAGCGGTGCACACTTGCACCGCGCGACCCTTCCTCCCTACGGCGCCATGATCGCGGTCGTCGCTCGACTCGGACGGGGGAGAAAGACTCCTAAAACGACAGTGACATAGACGCGCCTCCGCCACCGGACTACTCAGGGGTTCCTTCTGAGCCCCAGTCGACCCGCACGACTGGTGAACACGTTACCGAAATAAAATTATCCAAAGGATTGACATAGTAGCTTACCAGTTACGCCCGAGGTCATCCTTTATTTTGATGCCTAGCTTCTTAACTGGGTCCCACGTCTTCTCCATGATGTCAGCATTGCATTCCCACATCTCCGTCATGGCCGCCTTCATGGAGTTGATGTTGTCATCCGTCAACTGGTGATTGGTTGGGATGACATCTTCCGTGATGTCATCAAGCTTGGGGCACCTGATTTCCCGGCTGAAGTACTTCAGAGCGCACTTCTGGTCGTGTTGGTAGAGCTCCCTCAGCTGGAATAGGGACACCCTTGTCTCGCAGTAGAAATCTTTCTGCCAGCGATTGAGGTCCACCTGCCGACGCTGCCTCTTTGGTCTAGAAGCCATGTTGAACCTGCCAAACGAATAAAATTTACATGAAAATTGTGTTGTTTTGTATTAAATTTAGTACCTTAATATTTATTTCCTTTTCCTATCACTGGGTATTTTGCTCTATTTAGAAGGTGGTGGCACTGTTTGGCTGTATTTTGCACTATCTCGTAATTATTTCACCCCGCGTTGTGTTTACTGTAGGGTTTTTATTTCTCTTACGTTGGTAACAACGGTCAATGGTGTTTTTTATTTTCTTAAGTTGGTAACAGTGAGCTTTTGGCGGTTATCGCGGTCCGCGTGACGCATTGTTAACAAAGACGTATTGTGCAGTGCATAACTTTTGAGAAATTGGAGTGTCTGAAAATCAAGAAACAGCCATGCATCTACTGTGCTGCTTGTGTAGCGGGAGGCCGTTTGCTACTGCTACACCAACGCAAATGGTGGCCCATCTGCGTGGAGTTCATCAAGCAACCCTCGAAGACGCCAAGAAGAGGTTAGCAACTATCCAGGAAGCTGCAAAGAAGGGCCGTCCTATGCTCAGCCGCTCCTGCTTAGAACACCTCAGTAAGCTCACCTCTGCAGATGACCTGAAGGATGCTCTTGGACTTCAGATAACTCCGGATACCACCAATGATGGAACACAAGCCGTAAGTGCACCTAACTCGCTTAACGCTTCACGAGGAGAGAGAGAGAGAGACGACAGACACAACGACAAGGGCTGAGGGTGTTTTCAGTAGGGTGGCTTTGAATCCTTGAAGCAGGGCGGTCACTGTGGTCACTTCGGGTTCCTTATAGTCCATTCGCTTAACGATTCGAGGAGGGAGAGAGAGAGAGAGAGAGAGATAGTCGATTCGCGAGGAGCAACGACCAGGGCTGAGGGTGTATTGAGTAGGGAACCTTCAACCCCTTGAAGCAGGGCTGTCACTGTGGTCACTTCGGGTTCCTTACAATCGTTACTGCATGGCGGTGACTGTGGTTACTGCGGTACGGCGCCCCACCTTATCGCTGTTTGATTTTGAAAAAAAAAATTGAGCCAGCCAAGCGGTCTTGGCTTGTGAGGTTGGGGGTGGGGGGAGGAGTTGCTGTGAGGAGTGAGGAAGCCGCGCGGCTGCGGCGGCGCCGACGACGAACCGTTAGCCGGCCAACGAACAATGCAGGCCCCCGTCAGACTTGACCACGACCGTGTCCAGCGTTTGAGGTGTTCGTGTGGTCGGTCGCCATCTTAACAATGTCATTTACGGATGAACGACTGGATTTTGAGCCGTGGGAGAGTAGCGTGGCTAGTTCTGAAGATTAACTTGAATTGAACGCATCTGGCAACCTGTTCAGGGTAAGTGAAAAAAATGTGTGCGTGTGCAGGTGTCTGTTTTTCGCTGTGTCGGCGTCGCGTGTGCTTGTTTGCGTCATGTCGTATTCTCGGTGTGCCGGTCTGTTTTTCGCATCAGAGTCATGTTCCTTGTGCTCGTCTCGGTAAATCCTTTTTGTGTCGGACATATTCTTGTGTTAAAAGTGCTAGAATCATGAGATTTAGGCTTGGCGTCCCACTGCGCCATGTGCTCTGGGTCGTTGGCCTGTCTCAGCCTGTTCGGCTGGTTTGTGTGTAAAATCAGTGCTCTCTCGTTTTGAATCTTAGGCGGGACGCTTCGCGTTGGTGTCCTTGTGTAATTTTGGGTCAAAAAGTGTCGGACTTGGCCGTGATGACGCCGCCATGTGAGCGTGGGAATTGGCCTGCCTCCGTGTTTTGGAGGCTTTCCGAGGGTGTATTCAGTGATTTCTCTGTTCGGATCCTGTTCGAGACCCCTTGCAAGGGTCATCGTCTGTGAAATTCCGAAAAATTTGTGTTAAAAATACTCAGGAGTGAGTGGTGTGGTGGCGTGGGTCAAGAAATTTATGTCATTTGCGTGTGTTGTCAAATGTTCTCTCATGCAAAGCGAACGCGCGGCGGTTCGCTGTTGTCTGGGTACGCTATATTTTGATTTCTGTTCGATTTGAGCCTGATTCGCGAGGCGAGAAACTTCAAATCGTGGCGCTCAGTGGGCTGGGTGGGGTGGGGGTAGGGGGTGACGTCACAGCTTGACCAGAGTCTGTCGTGCCGTGTCATGGGCGAGCGAGACTTGTTTACTTGTCGATGCACTTTCCGAGTTTTCTTTAAGGATTTGTCAAAGACCGAGTGAACATGAACGAGTGATGAGTGGATTTCGTCCGTCTGTCTGTGGAAACGAAAAGGGATCTGTGTCATTGCGAAAAAATGCTTTGATTCGCGTGTTTGGTTTTGTGTGAGAGGTTAGGTTTTCTGACTGTCCTGTAAAATGTATCTTTATTGTTTCAGGACAATGTAGGGATATTGAGGGAGCGAAATTACCGTGACTCTAATCATCGTCGTGTTGAAAGTTCTATCTCTCTTAGATGTAAAGAATCGTTTAAAATGTTGTGCAACATTTTCAAAATGATGTCTGTTTTTTTCTGTTTTCAGTCTGTGTGGGATCGAATTGAACCACGGCGTCGCCAGCCCCAGGTTGGAGCGGCGAGTCGTGGGGCTGCTAGTGTCGGTGTTGCTTCAAGTGATGAAGAAACTGAACGATTCAGTCGATTTACGGCAGAGCGCCCTCCTCCTCTTCCCAGCAAGCAAGGTGACCTAGAAGAGCGCCCTCCTCTTCCCTGCCAGCACGATGACCTAGAAGAGGGTGACATTGCGGAACACAATGATGTGGTGGATCATGGACCTTGTGTTCGCACTTCTCAGTGGGGAAGAGTGTGTGCTGGTCCTCTCCGTTCTGGTGCTCGTCGTGCTGTGGCTGTCCATGATGTGCCTGCCCCAGTTGCTGTGGGGCCTCCCCCTGCTGGCGCTGTTTGGCGTCGTCCTAGTGAGCCTCTCGTAAGCTGTCTTTGCTTTATATTGTTCAGTTTACTTTCGTAATCTGTACAGTAATACAGTATTTTTCGTGTGTTTTTCAGACTAACGTTCAGAAGTTAGAGGCGGCACGACGTAGACTTAGGAAACTTTAAAGTTGATTGCAGATTTTGTTAATTAGACTACTAAGTTAGTTATGTTTGTAATCAGTATTTGTTTTTTTTGTTTTTTTTTTGTTTTTTTTTTAAACGAATTTGTTAATTGGACTATTAAGTTAGTTACGTTTGTGATCAACATTTGTATTTTTTAAAAAATAAAAAAATAATTGGACTTTTTGTTGTCATCTTTTTTCACAAAGTTTTTATAAAATTGAGAACCCAGGTGATTTAGAGTTATATACATTTTTATAAAGAAAGTACAAATTCGTTATAAATTGTATAAAGCAAATTTTTATAAGATTGTACACAGACACCCGTATACAATTTTATAAGAACCATATGAAACTTTATATAGTTGTATAAAGACAAGTATATAAAATTTTATAAAGCTCTTTTAATAAAAGTTTTTACACATTTGTATATAAATTTGTATATGAATTTATAAAGGTGTCAATGAATAGGAGCTTGTAGGAGCTTTATACAGGAATGGAGAAATTAAGTATGGCATAGCAGTGATCAAAAGACATTATTTATTGTTCTGTTCCTTCAGTCTTGAGTATTATAATTCTCTAAGAGAAACAAAAGAGCCTTGCAAGTTGTACAGATAATTCAAATTATTTTTGCCTTTTTCAGCATGAATAAAAAATTAAACCGTGCTTCACAAAGACAAGACAGTTATATCTTAATGTATAATCACAAGAGAAACGATTTTATATCTTATAAAAGAACGGCTCAACCGACCTGACTGAAATTTTGCAGGGCTACTAGGTATGTCCTTAGCTCGCCACACGCTAAAATTCAGCTTTATATCTCAATCCAATCAGTCGTCACAACGAAAAAACACTTAAAAAAGCGGCAGAAAAAGTGCAACTTTTTAGTGACTTTATATTTTAAAGACATTTGTACATAGATTCGTATGTTTTGGAAGGTGCTGACGACGAATCTGAAATCCATTTCGACCCCCGACTTAAGTTTCAACCGTGCAGGGACCTGAATGTTGAATAATACAATTATTTGAATATATTTTGACCATCACGTGGTGCTCTACTCATTGCCTCAACATACCTTAAAATAGCTTGCCGAAGGCAAGAAGGGAGCGCCGCAGGCCAAGGTAGGTGTAACGCCAGGCGTGGATTGTCGTAACTGGCGCAGCATCGCGTAGCCTGTTACGTCAAGACACGGTCTGGCGTACAGGCGTCTGCTAGGCAGAGTGTGTGGCAAAGACTTGAAACATGAAAGGAACATGTAGACAACAAAAACGACTTGGCAGCAGACATAAAAGAATAGACCATTCTAGTCGTGACCGAGTGAAGAACAAGAAGAATAACAAAAGTGTAGTGTTTTTGCACTTTTACTTCAAATATTTAAGGTACTTTTCTTGGCAGAAGTTAATAAAAATATTTTCTAGTAAATGCAACATATTTTAAGCGAATGTACGCTCTTTCAATGCCCTAAATGGAGTGTTTTGTGATTCTTCTTGTTCTTCACTAAGCCACGACTAGAATAGTCTATTTATCGGAGGAAGATACATGGCAATGAAGCATTGTTTTTTATCGGACTGGACAAATGGAAGACGAGCATCGGAAAACACATGACAGTGCAAGCACACAGTGGGCTGGGCAGAGACAAGTCATGTACTTTGTATTAAAAACTCGTATTTAAATTTCACTGTCACTGGCATGGTTCATCGCAGTGTCAATATTCTTCGAAGGTACACACACACACTGGGCACTCAATAAATACACTCTAAACTAGACAGTACCGTAAGGTACAGTCGGCTTCGCCATATTCAACTTCTTTCTTACCGACCCTCGCGATGCTTGGCCACTTTAGAAACCCGAATGCGAATACAAATGAGTACTGTGTGATGAGGGGCAAATTCGAACCTGGTGTGTTTCCAGAATGTGTGGGAGTACTTCGTTTGAAACTTTTATGTTTTGTCAACAATTAAGATTGAATGATTAAATTACTTTTTAAGTTTGTTTACAAAACTTGGTATTGTTTTATTTGGTAGAAAGAGCCAGCTTAGCAATGACATCACAAGCTTTAAGGCAATGTTAAGGTTTAAAAACACTTTACAGTGGGAAGGTTCTGCTCCTGACAAGCTTGTGATGGATACACTTGATACACAGAAAACTAATAGATTAAATGTAGCATTAAACATCTAAGTAATTAACATATTACAAACAAAATTGAGTCACAGCTTAAATCACTTCAAATAACTTAAGTTAATATTTCAATCAAACACATCAAACATATCATACACAATGCTAGATGTTTCCTTACTTTAAACATAGGCACACACAAACACAATCATATAGTCATCAATTTAAGTCATTGAAATCACGATTAATAGTCGTTGTTAATCGTGGCGCAACATCTATAGTTATTAAGTCACGTTAATATTTAATCATCGAATTAAGCAAATGACAAATTTGTATTTAAACTTAAAACATAAATTTATACCATCAGTATAAAATGGTGACTGCAACATATTTTCATACTCAAAAACTTTATCAAAAACTATATTGTATCTTCAATAAAAAACACGACATAAAACCAATCTAATAACAGGGTGATTTTAAAATATGAGTGAAAAACGAATACAAATTTTACATATCACAATACAATATATGTAACTTGATCTATCAAATGGCATAATTGATATTTAAAAGCTGTAACCTACTTATGGTGTACACCTGCTTTGAAGTCACATATAACTAGTTGATGTAAGTCAACAGAAACATATCAAACACAACAGCAACTGGTAAGCATTTGCACAAATTGAAATCACAATTAGTAATTTTAGTAATTGTGCAAATTGATATGAGCTTTTCTTAATAAATGAAGTTAATATTTAATCATTGAAATAGGCAAAAGACAAATTTGTAGTTAAACAAATAACCATAATTTATAACATCAGTATGGTCATAGATGGTGAAAGAAACACCTGTTGATACTGATCTACAACTATTTGTCAACAAATATATTCCTATGTATCAACATAAAACATAATTTGAATAAAACAAGTCTATTAACAAGTTGATAGTTCAATTGAACAGTACAATACAACCAACTGATACGCCATTGCAGAGACACACTTCATTTGGCAGGCTTAAACAAGTTGTATAGGCACAAAGCTTTCAGTGAAACAGGTTGAAAAACTTTCTTCACTTTCCTGGCTGCATACTTGTCAAGTCTTTCTTGTTTTGTACTTTCCTTAATGAAATCAATAGACGACACATCAACTACATAAGGGTGATTTTGACCATACAAAGAAAACTTGAGGCTCACACGGCACATTGGAATGTCAAAGTGACACAAAACAAACATTGAAAACATGTCTAATATTTCACTTGTGACCATGCCTGCAGTGTTCAAATTAAATGGCACCTGAAAAACACACAGTATGTTAAGTATCAATACAAGTAGTTAAAGCTGATAATATACGCAAATTGATAATAATACCTGTATAACTTGCAGAGCAATATTATCGATCACAATAGAAACAACATTAAAGTTCACACCAACTGAAATGTTCCCCATTTCAAAATGTTGATTGACTAGATTTCCATTACATTTCACGAAGATGTCAACATCTGAATAGGTGTTTGTATTCTTCGCAATGAATGATGCATATCCTCCTAAAGAATGAAAAGATCATATAGGTATTGGGAACTTTTGTTTACACTGACAGCACATTATGTACATAATAGTATAATAAGAAAAGCTTCATTGAAACATACAGTGCAAAGTATCTAATGAAGGATCTCATACAAACAAAACTCTAAAGTGGATTTATACATTACACTACATACCAGCTACTGACCACACATTGTGATTGTCACAAGTTGAGCAGATAATGTTGAATATATTTAAAGCATTTCCTACTTTTGATCTAATGTTAGGGCAAATTGTGCGATGATCTTCCGACACATTTCCTACACTCATAGGACCTTTGACGTTCAGGTATTCGTTGCACATGTGAACGATTTTGTCATCAATCAGTGGATACAGTCCGTTATAGTATGCCATATCTGATGGATTACTGTCCAAATAATACTAATAGAAAACAGACAATCTCAACCGTCGTCGAACTGTCGTGACCACCGAAAGCTTGGCAAGAGACACAATGGCGGGTGGCTGGTTGCCTTCGCCTCCGCGCAAACAAGTGTAAAACTACTTTTTTGCTATTATGAAAACCAGATACAAATAGAAGTGAATGTGTTGTTAATAAAACGAAAAACAAAATAAATTTGTCTTTTAATGCTGAATTTTCATATTAAAGCACCAAAATTTCTTCAGAACAATTCAAATTGCGAGCCAGCGGAAGAAAACTTGCATGCTATTTCAAATAACTTCTAAAATTGGCCGCCAGATGGCATTGCAAAAGAGGAATGCCGTATCACAAGGATCGAATGCGCATGCGTCGCGTTTTCAAAACAGTACTACTATAGTCAAAATCAAACACATGACAGTGCAAGCACACAGTGGGCTGGGCAGAGACAAGTCATGTACTTTGTATTAAAAACTCGTATTTAAATTTCACTGTCACTGGCATGGTTCATCGCAGTGTCAATATTCTTCGAAGGTACACACACACACACTGGGCACTCAATAAATACACTCTAAATGAACATGGCAACTATAAAATAAAACAAAATAATTTTCATTTCACTGTCTTTGGCATGGACGAATATATTCTGCTACAGCAACTTAAAAATGTGTACATGTCGCTGTCTGTCTTTCAAGGCACTGGCACTTGGGGGCGGCTGGCTGGCTTGACTTGGACGCAGTGGCGGCGGCTAGTGAGGGGGCAACAACCTACCACATTCGTTGTACAAAATTTGAACACATTCCCACATTCTGGAGGCAAAAAACGCCTGTAAGTAGGCAACATTAGAGGGGGCCACTGGAAGGTGAGTATGAGAAATTCGATGCGTTCGGGGTCTCAGTTTATGAGTTTTGGGTAGAAAACATGGAAACTAAGTGTCCCTTCGCTGTGCGATGTACCATGGCCGTGCCCCAAGGGCCTAAATGCAGCATGTCAAATTGCGTTTTTTTCGATAAAATATCACCGCCTAGTAGGTAAAACGTGATTTTAGGACCTGAAGACGAAAATTTCGTCCGTTTTGCCGTATCTCGAACCGTTTACGCGCTACAGGCCGCGCGGCGGCGCACCGCCCGGCCTGCAGTGGCGCGCAGGCAGGCGAGACGCGCCACGCGCTGCCACGCCACCGCTCTGCTCCCCCCACCACTGGACAAAGGTAAACCATGATTTTTTGATTGTTTATTATCAAAATTAATGTTACATTTTGCATGAAACAATAGTAATGTAAAATTTTACATTGCAGAGTCATATATTTGTGCTAATGCATCTTTGGTTTTCTCTTTTCCAGGCAATGATTTCCTAAAGTCATGAACATTTAAAAGCATTTTCTGAAAACTTTCCTCATTTTTGGTGGTAAGAGAGCTGTAGTCTTTCATGAGTTTCACTGCCCTCTCCCCGATATTATTAACACTTTTAAGGTGGATAATAATTTGTTTGCATAGCTGATAATCCTCCCTCCCCGCCCACTGTTCAACAGGAACCCTTAAAAAGTCTGTTTTAACATCAAGGATATTAAAGAGCCTTAAAGTGTTCCCTGAGACGAAATCAAGCAACTCAACATTATGAACATTTTTGAAATCAACGGCTATCTTTTTGGGGGGCTCCTGTTCACTAATCGATCCCTGCAACATTTTTTGGACAAGTGCATTCCTATTTTCAAAAGACAGTTCTTCATCAAATAGAGCGAACCCAACATTTACTTCAGTCAGGTACCAAGAGTGAAACTGAAAACGCACTTGAGCTGCAAGCGCCACTTTCTTATTAACTTGCTCGTACGCTTTCAGGTATGATCCTTGCGCGGCGCGGAGACGGTGTCCGGGGCGCTGAACCAAACCTTGACGTACACCCTCACGATGAAAACCGCCACGCGGAGGAGCCCGTTTGCTTCTGCGGCCGTCAGCGAAGGAGTGAGCTGTCGCCGGGAAAGGCACAGCTTGAGGCAGTACAGTGCTTTAGCCATCCAACGAGCGCTGCTCATAGCTCCAGGGCGTTTGAATTTTACCCCGGAGGGAGGCACTCCTCCGAGAAATATTATGGTGAGGTCCAGTAGCTCCTTATAATCGTTACGGGGTGAAAATTGCTGCAACAGTAAAAAAAATGGTCTCCTGATTCGTGTACAAATGTTACTACTTCATGGAATGCCGCCTCGAGCAGTCTCTCGAAGTGGTGCCGACAGGGAAACCAAATCAATTTGCGTCCTAGATATTTCGCAATCAGAACGGCCGCCCCACCAATGTGACCTGCAAATATGACAAAATAAAAAACACCGAAAACATTTTTGCTTAAAAGTGAAATTGTGTGACTGCTTTTTACCGGAGTTAACAGAGGTGGTATCGAAGGCCGCCGCTTTAATATTATCTTTGATTTTCCAGGACTCCAGACCATCGGCGACAGCTACTTACGGCACTGCCGTCCTCGACACACATACAACCGAGCACCTGGTTTGTTGTAACACCAGTAACTACAATGGCTTCACGGCCTTGACGCCCATCGCCATCCAGAGACACGAGTTCTTTGCCGTCCCAGTGCACGGTAAGGACCAGATCCGGTACTAAATCTTGCTTAATTTTGTCCACAGTATAATTCCGATTCGCCTCTCGTTGCCTTCGCTCGGTTGATCGACTTATATTGCAATCTTTTACAGGAACGCCCAGCGCTGACGCAACCGCGGCGACTACTACTGTCGCCTGTCTATGACTTATTTTAGCCGCATCGATTGCCTGTACAACTTGAGGTGTCCAGATATTTGTCACTTGGCACGAATGGCGCGGCCGTTTCTTCTCTGGGGAACGTGATTGACTTTCAGGTTCATTATTATTACAATCAGCCGTGTCGGAATCAGAATCAAATTCCACTTTTATGTCTAAAAATAAAAATAAAAATATCACCCATTGACTAAAACTGACTAATTATTATTTACAAAAATAAACAAAACCAACTTACCAAACTTTTCTTTTTCTCTTATCTTTTCTAGTTTTAATTTTTCATTCAATTCAGCCTCTCTCCTTTTCAGCTTTTCTTCCTTCTCATGTTCCTTCTTAGATTTTTCAATTAAATGTGCTTTTAGTTTCTTGTCTGTATCTCCGACGTAACGGAGGCGAGGGCCACGCTGGTCCTCCAGAAATAAAATATCTTCTTCTAGCGCAAGCTTCTCAGTGTCACTTTTGGCTTCCCCAGCCTGCTGTCGCATGACTTCAATAGCATCATTTTTTGCAAGGTCAAATAGGGAATAAAGCATGGCCTCTAAAGCTATCTTTCGCTCTTGTCCCTCTTCCGTAAGCCTGCGGTCCTTTCTATGGCGGTTTAAGCCTCTCAACTTATGGTATGTGCCCTCAATTTTCTCTATTCCCCTTATTTCCTGGATTCGAGGAATGGTCGTCGTATTCCATATCACGGACACTTTTTAAGTTAAAAACGGAAAAGTTCCACAGGAAGCCCAGATCGGGTACAAAATCAGTCAAATTAAAGTTTAAAAAACCCAATTCCTAATTACGCCTCACTCTTTTTGAAGACCCTTTACCACCAGTAGTGCCACTGCCTGTGGAGTTTGTAGCATTAGTGCTGGCAACGGATGCACGGGTTGCACGTGTGTCGCTGCGCCGCGCCGGTGTATTCCCCACGGCCGAGGCACAGGCGCATGCGCACGGCTGTAGCCGTAGCCCAATGGAAAGGAAGAAAACAAGTGCGAGCGGCAAATTCGAACCAAGAGCACCTCAAAAACCCAATTAAAAGTCGTTGTATCTTAAATAATACCCGTTTCCGTGTTTTAATTGTTCAAATATGCTAATATCTCAAAAATACCGAAAAATACCAATTTTACTGGGGTCTGCGTAAAATACGGTATTTTACCGAATTTTACCGTTTTTTACTGGTAATATTACCGGCCTTTACATCCCTATGAGGGACACGCCCTACCAGCCACCCAGCGTCAGCAGCCGGTCCGTGGCCTCCGCGACGTGCTGAGCGGCCTCGTTGGCGACCTGCATCTGCAAAATGAAACGAAAAATGTAGAAAGACGAGTTTCGCGTCGTGTCGTGCCACGCGAGCGAGCGCGCGCGCGCCTGGTGGCCTGCGGGGGAGGGAGAGAGTCGTATTACACCTACCCTGGCATCCAGCACCATCTCGCCGGCTCCCCATTTCCCTAAGCTGGGGATGTGGTCGCAGAGGACGGTCGGTGGGTCCAGGGCGGCGACGTCCTGCACCGCTTTGATGCCCATCCTGTCCATGTCAAGCGGGCCCGCTCCACGGTGACGTGGCGCAGGGAAAGCAGCGGCCGGACGTCGGAGCAGGCGTCCTGCAGGAGCTCAATCAGCGGTCCAGCCAGGGCCGGGTACCACCACAAGAGGTTGGCGTCCTGTCGACGATCGGGAAAAAAAAATGAAGAACAAACGATAAAATGACCCAAATCAACGCGTTGAACGGATCCCGCACGAACGTCATTCCTACCTTGCAGAAATTCCTCAAGTTGGAGCATCTGGCCGCCATGGTGGTCGACAGGTCGAGGGCGTTCGTCCTGGTGCCATGCCTGACGCACAGTTGCTGCAACCTGTCCGGGGCCTGGAGCAGGTCGTGGAGGAACAGGGCTGATCGAACCCGCCGCCAGCGCGCTGACGAACCGCCTGTTGTCGTCGTGTCCCGTCGCGCTCAAGCAGCCCATGGTCCAGCGGGCCAACTTCCCCTCGGTGACCCCCGCGGCCCTGATGACGGCGGCGTCGGGGTGGGCGTCGAGGTCATCCCCTATGACCCGCGCCACGCCGGCCGCCGCTTCCGGATCCAGCACGTTCCGTGAAACAGGGTAATTTAGGGCACTTTTGAGAGGTATTTTTAAAATTGTGAAGGTTGTGGAGCGATGGTAGGGGTGGTCATTTATACATAATTTGGAGTCATGATTGGAACAAATCGTTTGATGTTTGGGAGAGTGGGGTGGAGCTATTTAGGACGCTTCTTATTGTACGTCTAACCTTGATCCTTTATCCTTTTTTGTTTTTTGATAATGGTACAACTCAAGCCACACTATATCACGCGAAGATGAGTCGTGGATCTTCCTCTTGAAACTGACGTACATGGGAGGCAAGTCTTATGCACAATTGGGAAGATACAGGGGCTTTCTGGAAAACTCTGCATTCCGTGGCAACCCGGCAAGCCATGCGGCCGTTCTCAAAGTCAAAGTCCCGGTAAACATGATAAAATTTTAGTCACGAACCAATAATTGACACTACGATAGGATGTGTACATACTACACATAAGAAGTACAGATGTAGCCTTGGCCCATTTTTATAATAGTCAAAGTTCCACAAAGCGACTGCTGCGGCAGTTGAGTATTATCTGTGTTAATCGATTATCTCCATCTTTCAGAAGAGCTCTGAAGAGCTGAAAGAAGCTTACACCACTCCAGCCCTGCGAAATTTAAAGTGTTCAGAACAACCCTGCTTGCCCTTGCGTGCCATTTCAGTGCCCGAAATTACCCCTAAAAGTAACATTTTTTTTAGTTTTGAGCCCCTATTTACCATACTATTTGCCGCAGGTGATTGAAAATTTGACACAGCATGCTAAAAACATGCCCAAATCGAAAAAAAAAATACCTTATGCACCGTTTGTGAACAGGTTTGGCTTGCCAGTTGAAGTTTTCACGCATACACTGAATTTAGGTAAAAAGTGTAAAATACGAAAATCACTGTATCTCGAAAAGATTGGATCTGTTTTGGTCTCCAGAGGAATGATCCGACGGTTTTAAGTGTGCCGAATGCGATGCGTGCAACAGGACAAGCCTCCGAGGTCGCCGCTAGACAGCAGCATCATCGCAATGCTTTCGGGCAGAGATGCCCGAAATTACCCCGGGTGCCTGAAACTACCCCGTTTCACGGTTCCTGGCGTCGGTCAGCGGCATGGCGATCTCCGGCGTGACGGTGAGGTACAGCACGGCCAGGGGGTCGCCCAGCGCCATCGAGCTCTGCCATCGCCGGGCCTCGGTGGCGAAGTCCTGGGCGTCGGTGAGGGAGAGGTAGCCCGCCACTGCCGCCGCCGCGAAGTCCGTCGTCTTCATGGTCCAGTCGAGGACGACCACAGCAGCAGTGGTGTCGGACGGTGCGGAGGCTGCGGTGGCGGCGGCGAGACAACCGAGGAATGCCGCTCGTCGTTCTCAATCCAGGGGCGTCCACAACACCGTCTGCTGCCGGCCATCATGACGGAGACGACACGACGCGGTGTCGATGCGCTGGTCCGTGTCTCTGAGCACGTCACCGACATCTCGGGGAAGGCGGCCTTCTGCCTCCGCGTAGTTCATCACGACCTCCACGTGGCCGCCGTTGATGAGCACCTGGTTAAGAAGAGAGAGAGATTGTAAGTCATCGTTAGGGGCGGTCATGGCGGGTCCACAGTTGAAAATGAAAAATTGCTAGATCAAAAAAGGGAGCCCGTTCAAAGTTAGAAATAATGCCGTCAAGTAAATCTAAATCGGACAATGCCTAGGGGTCCCACATCCACGGTTTTTGCTCAACTTAGGCAACACGCAACGCCACGACCCTTTCTTCGCGAATTTCCAGCTATTTGGCCAGGTAAGGGCTTTCCCCTCGGGCGGATCGAGTCTGGCGGTGTCTACATTCGTTCCCAAGTCGGCGGGGAACCACGACTACGCCAGGTGAGTCAAAGGAACCGAGGTAACAGGTAAAAACGGCACTTTTGCGATTCTTGATGAAAATGCACGCGTTTGGCGCACTTTGCGTGCGTGCACACGCTGAGGATCGCCACAACCTTCCGCCTCGCGTCACACACACTCCCCGCGCAACCTGACTCGGCCTCCAGGCCCACCCCTACCCCCTCAGATATATTGGAACAATAATTTTGGACTGGTTTTAGGCGTGATTTGCGACATTTTACAGCTCTTTGCCGCCATTGGGGCGTAGTTTCAATAATCCGCCGATAGATGGTGCTGCGCGAACAAGCATCCGGTGGTTTCTAGCAGTGCTGAATTAATAAGTCTGCGACGAAGGCTTGGGCCCCCTATTTACAGTTGAGGTTCGAGGAGTAGTCGTTATAGATCTTCTTTAGAGTTGTTTACATTTTGACACTGTGTGGGTCAGAATGGTCAAGCGGAAGAAGACCACCAGAGCCGCGGCTCGGTGCCCTGTCATCGGTTCTCCCGAAGAACTGCCAGGGAGGGCGCTCCCGACCGCAGGGGCGGTTCTGCGGCATTTCAGGTGGGAGTCCCAGACATGGAAGCTGCACAACAAAGAGGACGCGCCGGTTAGGAAGGTCGCCCAGCTCGTGTCCCAGCGGGTCAAAGCGATCTGGCAAGCGGCGTCCAGCGTTGAAATCCTGTCTGATTTGAGTATTTGTATGAAAATCAGCCAGCTTCACAAAAAGTACCAATACATTCAGAAATTCAGCAGGGTGGAAACGGTGTCTGTTCGCGCCAGGATTGCCAGGATTGCAAGTTTTCAAGAAGAGATGAAGAAGCTATTTGACATCGCTAAGTGCAAGTGCACCCCACACCATCCGCGGTGCATCTGTGCGGCGCCGAAGATGCCGCCCGATGAAGAAGACTTTATTCTTGACCAGAGGACCGCGAGGGCCTGAAAGATGGGGCTCTTGCAAATATCTCGTCACTTCATCATCTCCAGAGCTCAAGTTGGAGTTGTTGCAATCTCGGAAATCATCAAACCCGTCGTCGCTTCCTGACTCCGTTGGTTCCGGCAACATTTCATTTGAGAACTCGGCACACTTTTGCCAGACAAGTTCATGTACCTGAAAATTATCATAGTTTTAACCAGGATATTTCGGCAAGCTCGAAATTTCATAAATCTTGTGATACTCACGCGCAGTCTTTCCTCAGGAGTAACGAAGGATAAACCCTTGAAATCAGGGACCAAAAAAGCTGCCATGAAATGGTCGTCTTTGACGTTCCAATGCTCTTGTAGAAGCTCACTGCAGCGCAAGCGCAGACCCTGCACCATTACGGAATCCAAGGGCTTTGGTGAGCAGTGCGCTACCAGCTTCTTGAAGCTCAAGACACCAAAATGGAGAGTTGCATGGTTTGCAGCTTGGATGCGAGTTGTCTCTACTTGGAAGGGTTTCAGAAATATCAGCAGTTCCTCCAACTGTACCTTGGAAATGTTATCAAGGTAATTTTTATTTTTTCCCTTCAGAACTTCAGAAACCTGTATCAATGGTCATACTTATAATCTACAGTTACAATGCAATGATAAGTCCGTTTGTCACTGCTTACCTCATCAAACTGGCTTAGAATAGACTCAAGCCTTGGAACTTTTGAATTCCAACGTGAGGCCATTTCTTGGTGAAGCTTTCTTTGGAGGTTTGGAAATGAGGTTGATTTCTTAATATGTTTCACTGCCCTCTTACATTTGTCAACAACATGCAGAACCTCGGTAATTGCTAAAGAAACCTTGAAATTACTTCGGAAGGCAATGATCAGCGGCGAGTCGCCCTCTTGGGGAGTTTGTAATTTCAAAAGAACAGGAAAGTCTAAAGGCATTTAGTGTATATTGGGGGGTGCGGCTCTTAGAGCGGTTCTCCAGGGTTGAAACTGCATCAATTGCAAAGGCAATGTCTGCTTTCACCAAACCGCGGAGCATATCCGCCTTGCCAAACTTATTCAACATTTCAGTAACCTAAAGAAGAACAAAAAAATCTTAGAAAACTAAGAAAAGAAAAGGCAAGAGTTGTGCTTTAGTAGACCGTGTCTCACCTGATGAAATGTGCGCAGCAGCGTGGAGTAAAGAGGAACCTTCGACTTGTAGACTATCTTAGTTGGTTTAAAAATCAAATTCTTCAGTTTCTTGCCAAATTTTTTGTAGTTTGTTTGCTCGTTGATGAACCAAGTGACTACTTCGTCAAGTATATCTCCTATTTCCCCACAAAGGTTTTTGCCGTGAAATTTTACAGAAAGGCTATTGGTTAGTACTAGATTCAGGGCATGGGCCATGCAGTGATCCCGCTTGTAATCCTTTAAAGCCAACTTCATATTTGATCCATTGTATGTGGTAAAAGGTATTTGTTTAATAGACTCTGGCACTATTCCCAAACTACCAAATTCTTCTGGAAGTTTTTCATTAATATTTTGAGCAGTATGGACTCCTTCAAACTAAGAGCAGAAAAGAGTAATACTTGCATTTTTATTTTCGTTGCTAATGTAATGCACTGTGACAGCTATATAAGCAATTTTAGTAGAATCATCAGTGTACATATCAGTCGTGGCACTAGCCTCTTCTTTATCAATGCTGTCTGATCTGAGGCATTACCTCAAGCCTAGCTTTGTCCGCCCGAACTTCCACGTTTCGGGCAGTAGTTGTAGGATGAGGAATTATATCAGAAGGCGTTATTCTGGGCTTTTCACTGGCAAGTCTTAAACTAATTGCAATCAGGTTTTCAAATTCTTCTCCGGACAGCTGATTGAAAGAGACCCCTGACGTCACGGAGTAATCAACCAAACCATCAGTAAACTCTCTCTTTGCGCAGCGGGTGGGAGTGGGGGTAGAAGAGCGGGATGAACCCGCCGACCCTGGGCGGGGGGTGGGGGATTCACTGCGACCTTCCGTAGGAGCCACCATAGAGGAACATTTTTCACTGTGCCTCACCAGTCTATTTGTCGCCTCTTTTTTGGCGTGACGGTAAATCTCCAGGCATACCTTGCACTGCACCCAGTCCAATTCAGTATCGGTCTCCTTTCGCACAACAACACGAAATGTCCCCTCATGCTTTCCCCCCGCCCAACACTTCCTGCTCACAGGGCGCCTCTTTGTGCCTGCCTTGTTTCGCACTATGTATTCTGCTGTAGCACATATTTGTAAGCTTCTTGTGTAAGTTCCATGGTTTCATTTACGGCTGGGGCATACTCCTCAGGCACGACTCCTGGTATGCCCTTCGCCGGACGTGCATGTGAAGCAGAGGGAGGGCCTTCAGCAGATGCACCCCTTCTTCCTTGATTTTCCATACAGTGAGAAAGTGACTGTAGAACACTAGAGTATCCGCTTTCAATTTCTTGATCTTCAGAGACTACCTTTACACAGGTGTATCTTTCACAAACTTCTGAGGTAATTAACTCATAGATCTTCATTCCAGGTGCCTTGGTCTTGACAAAGTAGTGTTTTTTAAAAAGTTTATATGAATTGAATAAATCTTTCATTATCCACTTTCTTAGGGCTATAACGTCCTGCGCATCTGCAATAATGTCAGCTTTTTGCGCTGACTCCAATTTCTTGATGATACTGAGAGGGACCTTATCCCAACGCACTTCATAGTTGAAAGCTTACAAGATTAGATGAAAACGCTTATGCAATAAGTTTTGGCTATTCAACACGATTGTAGGTACCTGCTTGGGCAGGTTCTTTGTCCCAATCCATTTCAAGCTCATCAAGTGCCACATTTTGTGCTGTAACACAAGATCCAAAATAAATGTTAGCTGTTTAAATGAAAACATCCTTGACAATACAACTATCTGCAAATAACTCACTATCTGATCCAAGTGACTGGAGGGCTTCAGCTGCTGCGTCAGCACTGAGGCTGGATGACGATGACGCTCCAATGTCCAGAGATCAGACGTCAAGAAACCGCATTATAATCTACACTTTAGTCCTTTTCATCTTAAACTGAAAGAACGAAGACTCACCCCAATTTTCTTGTTGAATGTTCAATAGTTCAAGTAAATCACTGATAGAAAATATTTGTCTAGATTTTAACGGTCGCCGCGCTTTGCACTTTGCATCTTGAAACGCAGCCGCCGGACAAGTCTACCAACCATACGTTGCCAATTTTTTTTAATATATAAAGTCAGTTTTACTCGCGCTTTGGTTTAAAAGCAGCAAAAAAATATTCTTTTTCTGGAAAATATGTAGATTTTATACTTTTGAAATGTGTTTCGTCCTGCTCATAAAATGATAGTTTGTATGTCTTTGTCTTTCGAACGTTCGTGTCCTGTATTCCCGCCACCCTTTCACAAAACGCCAAGTGAAGAACATAAGGAATAAGGAGTTCCGGAACCAGTTGACAAAATCGTCTCTGGGGTTTTTACGGTTTTCTATCATGAAAGTCAACTCTTTTTTTCATTTTAACCAATTTTTAAAACGCAAATGAAGCAATAGAGAAAATCAACTCACCACAGGAAGAAAGACCAGATGAATCGGCCAACAGCAAACAGGAGTGCACCCAGGTCTCGGTAAAAATCACATCAGGCTTCCAAACAGTCCCAAATCCAACGGTACCACCAACAGAAACCATCCAGGAAAAACTGGAAGCACTGAAACAAAAGCAAACAACAAATGAAACAAACCAGCAGCCAAGCTGCAGTACAATGAAAAAGAGAGAAAAAACTAAAGCAACAAGGTGCAACAGATGTCACTCAAGAGGACATACCTCCACAACGTGCAAAGTCACCAAAATCAGAAATGAGAAGTCAGACAGCACCCAGAATCTTCAGAGCAAAGGAAATAAATACTTCGAAAACCGTTCGGAAGACCAGAAGAAAAACGTTGAAACAAGGACCTGAAACAAACAAATAATTAAAAACGAAATAACCGAGCAGGGGAGCGTCAGGCTGGCCCCACCAATTAAGAGACTAACTACAGTAAACCAACAAAACAACAAAGTTACCATAAGTAAACCCAGAAAAAAGAAAAGGAAGGATAACACTCACCAAGAAACGGGACATTAGTTAGGCCAAACCAACCTAGGGCAAGTGAAAATACGTGCAAAAATCAAGACCAAGGCGTGCCAAACATGCAAACGAGCAAGGGAGAAAATAAAACAAGAGCACACGTGCAACATATCGTGTAATAATTCATTCAGAATCAGTTAAGTAAATAACAAGTTTAAAACTTGGAGACGCATGCAAGTGGGACTTAACCACAATTAAGGCCGATAAAGACCAAAAGTTTAACAATTTAGAAATTTAGAAAGAAAACATCAAGATCAGGGAGAACAGATCAGGAAGATCAGGAATGAACAAAACCCAGAACATAAGAGAATTAAGACCCAAAGTAATTACACATAACAATACGGATCAACTACTCGCTATCTGAGGGGACATCAAACCCACACTCAGAGCATTCACAGCAACCATCAGTAACCATAAAGTTCAGGTTACCATCAATGCCCACACACAGAGAACATGAACAACCTACGAAATGGGCAAACCCCGCCTCACGCTCCCACCTATCTAAGGGGAAGCGAAACAAGGCAATACCGCTGGGGGGTATACCCGGAGTAGAAGAATCAGACTCTGAGTCACTAATATCAGCATCATAAGCCCCAACACCAACATCGGGCAACCCTCCGTAAACTTCTACGAAGTCCACAGCAAGAGCGAAGTCTTCAGCGGCGGCAGCAGCCGCACGTCCCTGATCCCTGGCAATGCGCTCAGCTTCCAACTAGACGAATAATAAACCCAGTCACACAAATAACCCATAAAAAAATTAAAAAAAAATAAAATTACGATTTCAAGAAATCCTGGTAGTCACGAAGTTAATTTTATATTTAAGTTCTGGTTTAATTAAGATAGCTAAGGCTAGGGCTGCGTTGTGCGTAGTTCTGTTTATGTGTGTCAGACCATTATAAATAATACTAAAACTTACGTAAAGACCAGCTGCGTATCAATTTGTGTCAAAAACAGACATTTAAGACAGTCTCATAATACCTGAAGGACGAGTTATTCACAGAAACGTGCAGTAAAATAGTCCAGTTCACCCAGTTCACCCAGCTTTAAGGTTAGAAAAAAGCACAGCCCCCGTGTCCAGATCGTTTCGCCTTAGATTTAGAAGTACCATCAAACCTCGCTACAAGGTGCAGCTACACGCCCACTGTTTTCGAAAAGGGACTTATAGTCACACTCAAACTACGTTAGGGATAGTTTTTTCACAAATGCATTTGCACACACGGTAAAAGTGCCGCCTTGAAATCCAAGGGGATGCCTTGTTTTAATTTCCAAGGGGTTTGAGTGAATTTTCAAAATAGTCCAAATTGACATCACGTTACAGAAATGGATTCGTCTCGACAAGACAAACAAAAAATGTCAGCACATGTCATAGGTTTGGATGGGAAATAAAAAAGTTATTGAACCTCAAAGTTTGTAACATAGCCAAAAAGTAGTGTTGGGAAGGTGAAAAAAAAACATGGAAAAGTATGTTTTTTTCCAATGTTTTTTTCGTTTTTTTCCAAGGCCATAGTTTTCGTTTTTTTTTTTCCAATTTCGTAAAATTTCTCTAATTTTGGTTATTTTAACTTTTTTTCTTCTCATATTGATCATTAAAATGCATTCGGATATTGAGAAACATTAAAATTTAACTAATACATCACCCATAGTAGCTCAAAACTACCAAAAGGCTGCGTGGTGTGATAAAGTTCGGACTTACAAGGATGGTTTCCAAATATAGTGACCACTGCAATTACGCCAGTGGTTTTCAACCTTGGGGTTGCGATCCCAGGGTCGCGGAAAAATATACATTAGGATCGCGGCTTGGTGCCTGGGGTCGCGTGGGGAGGGAGCTCAGTCATTATAGACCAATCAGGAGAGATGCTGCATCGAACTTAGACGTACCAGCCTGGCTCGGCGATACCCCGCGCCCAGGCTGCTGCTGAAGACGGTCGGGCAGGTGGGAAGACGGTCGGTCGCCGGGCCACCTTGTTGCCAAAGTATAACTGCAGGTGCACAACAGCT
Source organism: Stenchaetothrips biformis (assembly GCA_030522485.1). Lineage (NCBI taxonomy): Eukaryota > Metazoa > Arthropoda > Insecta > Thysanoptera > Thripidae > Stenchaetothrips > Stenchaetothrips biformis. Next base: position 5,393,598 of record CM060089.1, on the reverse strand, counting down.
TTATTGTCCCCGGCGAGTGAATGACACCTCGACCCGACCCACTGTCTGGGCGCCGCAGAGCAGCCGAGCAGCTCTGCTTACCCGGCCGGCCAAAAGTCATTTTCAGATGTTCATTTTCGTGCCAAAATGGCTATTTTTGACATCACTACCAGAATGCGTTTCAAGATGAGCTGATTATTTCAATATAAGGTGTTAAATGAACTTTCTCGTGATGCATCAAACTAGTCCTAGAAAATTTATTTTTATATGCATATATTTGAAATTGAGTCCCCAATAGATTGGTCAACGTTCCAAACAAATCCAAAAACGCCCTGGAATTTTTTTATTTCAGAATCGGCCGTCTTGCCTCTTGGCTATTGTGTCGAGGGCCTCATTCACTCCGGGCTGCGCCGCTGCAAGAGTGCTGACACGGAGATTTATTGCCCCTCGACCCAATATAATTTTTTTTTAAAAAACCCAATTTTTGATTTTGAATTGAGTGAAAATGGTTTCCCTGGAAAGTTGCGACTCCAGTGATATTTTGAAATTCTTTTCTACGACAATTTGAACCGGACTTTTAGACCAAATCCAGTCCGCCTTTATCCCGCCCTGGACACTGCTCTGGGCTCCGGGCCCAGGCCAGCCTGTGCGCTTTGGTGCATGCTGCCCCCCTTCCCTCCCCCTGTCGGCACGTGCAGTTATGGTTTGACAACAGCGCAGTCCTGCGTCGGTCCATCTGCCGAGAAGTCCGCCCGTCTTCGGCAGTCATCTGGGCGTGGGGTAGCGCCGGGCCCGGCCGGCTGGGTTCGATTCTTTTGCAACTCATAGTACAGGGCCCGCGTAAGTATGTAGATATAACGTCCCTTGTCCCCTCATGGTTTTTTCGCCAAATCCGAGCTTTCTGACTCTGACTGATACATTTACAACTAAATTAAGCTTTTATTTGAATTTTTCAAATTTTTCCATTTTTTCAGGAAAAAAACATGAAAAAGTATGTTTTTTTCCGGCTGATTTAATTTTTCCGGAAAAAACCAACACTACCAAAAAGGCTAACTTTGTACTTTTGAAGTTAAATAACTTTTTAATTTGCCATCCAAACTTATGACATGTGTTGACATTTTTCGTTTGTCTTGTCGAGACGAATCCATTTCTGTAACGTGATGTCAATTTGGACTATTTTGAAAATTCACTCAAACCCCTTGGAAATTAAAACTGGGCATCCCCTTGGATTTCAAGGCGGCACTTTTACCGTGCAGGCACGCAGTTAAATGTCTTATTTCACTCTGATTCAAAGAGTTTAGAACATTTAGGGTTGGTATTTCTGAAAACAACAGGGCCTGCGCGCAGCGGCGCAGGACACTCTGGCCAACAATCACCGACCGACCGGCCGATCCAAATGGCCACGTTCGAAAACAACGTCTATGCCATTGTTGGAGCTCTTCTAGCTCCAGCAAAAGACAATTTTGATTCGAACGCGCTTTTTCAGGGGAGCGATCGTTTTTGGTGTAAGCTGTACAGAGCCGAAAAGGAGCGCTGCTATTGGTTGGATTCCATTTCCGGTGGCTCGCCTCCCCCCTCTCCTTCTGTTTTTCGCTGACGAGTCGAGTTTTGCCATGGTAACGGCGATTTCAACTCAAAATTCCTCAAAATTGGCCCTACACTTTTTAACCACATTTCACCACTGAAATCAGGGTACAAAGTTCTACCACTCTGCCAAATCTCATCAAAATCGTATAGAAAATTTCGGATTTGCATAAGGGGCCAGACTGACAATAAAAATAATAATAATAATAATAAAAAAAAACAACCCTGGTGAGGCTATAAGGCTACTTCGTGCCTAAAAAAAGGGAGAAGAAGACTCACCTCGTCAAAAGGGACATCAACAAGGGGAAGTGGATCATAGTGACCCATGGGAACCCCAATGGCAGGACCCCAACCCGGTCCACGCCACTCAAAGTCCCAGGCAGGATCAGGGAGAAGGAATGCATGCATCTCCCCCAACGCATGCAAATCAGGAACAGGGAAGGGATCGAACCCATCCACTTGCTGCCCAGGAACTAGAGAGCTCAAACGAGCGATCACCGAGTGTCCGAATGCACGAATGTCCGAAGGCGTTTCGGGTCCGGCCCGTCCGACTCGGAGGGACATCGAGTCGGGCGAGTCGGACTCACCCCGGCTCGGCTGGCTCGGGACCGACGGCTGCGGCGTCTCTCGGTAGTGTTCGGGCTTGGTTCGGGCCGCCCTGAGCCGAGGCCGACTTCCAAGTGGCGAGCCGCCGAGCCGGCCCGAGCCGGGCGGCCCACCGGCCGCCGCCGCACCGCCGCACGCGCACGACACGGCGCGCATCGGACGGTCACGTGCTAAAACGTGTCTGCCATTGCCGGGAAAATCAAAATAGAAAGTAAATCTCTCTTGCGTGGAGTATCGCTCACGCTTCGGTTCGCCATTGGCTATTGAACAGCTGTCTCAGCGTCCCGTCGGCGTCGGCCAAGCTCAGAGGACGTATTAAAGTAGATAATGCCAGTTTAGAAGTCAAGTTTTATATTATTATATTACAAATAACAAATATATATGTACATAAATATTTACGTAAATATTTATAAATATGTCAACAATTTATTATAAAATATAAGTTTAGTGAGTGTTGTAAACACCACAACAAAAAATAATCTTTGGAACAAAAACAAAAATTTGAATACATGTCTTAGATTTCCTGAGTTTACGTTTCGCCTCGTATTCTCAGTTGCCGAAGATGATGATGCAGGAATAGGATAGCATCGAGAGTAGGGCAGGATAGCTGTGTCCGCTTCTCATTCACAACGAAACCGGCATTACTAAAGTGCCTTTCGCTAGCTGCGCTGCTGGCTGGAATACATAAAATGCGGCGAGCAAGCCTCTGTAGTTTGGGATAAACTGCGCCCTGAAATATTAAAAAAAAAGCACTGTATTGCCATGTTTTCCGTGAGAAGGACGCAAAGCACAATTCAATTTGAAAAAACAACAACAAGAACAAAACCAGCCTGCAAACGCCAGGGGGAGGGGGGGGGGGGCTAGGTAAGGCCAAGGCAAGGCAGGCAGTCCGAAACAAACACATGAAGTGTTGCCTACAGCCTACCTTCTCTACTACGCGCTTACAATCGTTTAAATAAGGGAAAACTTTATATTTGTGTCCCGCCCAACCTCAGTTTGCCACCAATGCAGCAACTCCTCCGTCGTCGGCTTCATGTTGCTGGAAGGGTCGCCACGGATGTAGCGGTCCAGCTCATCCTCCAGCGCCATGAAAGCCGACGCCTCGTCGTCGCTGTCATCGGCGGCAAAGTCGCCATAGTCATCATCGACTTTCGACTTCTTCGCTGCGGGCCCAGCCTTTCGTGCATCACGCTGCCCCGGCATCCTTGCCATTTCGGCCCTGACCATGGCGTGCACCTGCATTCGTGAAAAAGGCTGGCTTTTAAGACAAAATAGCGTGAAATGTGGTGGGGTTTATGAGTAATGTATTCGTTAGTCGCGTAAGTTCAAGCGCGCTTAATTCAAGTGGATCAATAATGACACTAACCGCGTTTCTTTCCTCAAAAGAGAGCATTTTCAGCGTGCGAAAGCGTGGGTGCAGCATGGTGGCGAGGTGGTGCGTGGGCGTTACAACAAGTGAAGACCGCAAATTGTAGGCCACATTGCGTCTCAGAAGGGCAAAAGCACGCAACTCCTGCTGCTGCTCGTCTCGGTCATCCACACTGTAAATACGACGATGAGGAAACCTCAGGTTATGCACTTGCAGAAGAGAGGGTGAGGCACATTCACGCCCTGGAAGCTCAGTACGGTGCGCAGTTAGGTACGTACCCTTGCTCATCGTCACTTCGAGGAAGCACGGCAGGCTTCTTGCAGTGTTCAACGAGGCGATGCTGAGCTAGGGTCACGAGAGGCAGGGTTGGGTATTTCTCGCCCTCAAGTTTCTTAGATTCCTCGGCGAATGGTTTCAAGAAATTGATCAGGGTTTTGATCATTCCCCGGTCTATGCCCTGCAACCTCTCTGAATTTTCTCCTTCCAGAGCGACGACAATCTACAAGAGGCGAAAACATTATGAATAATTTATCAAATAATTAGCCAAAGGATCAATAGAAAAAAAAATTGTGACAGGTTGTGCCCCTCCTCCACCCTCCCCCGGGGCCTGCCCAAACCCCGGGCCTCAATTTCTAGCGCGGCGCCCGCCTTGTCCGTGACAGAAAACTAGAACAGGATTCGCGCCGGCAGGGTAGGCCACACATCCCACCGGCGCACAGTGGGCCAGGAGGAAGGCCGTTCGAGGCGGTCACAATCCCCGACGGGTTTTGAGCTCCAGAGCCGCTAAATGGGACTCGAACCAAACGTGTGACCCCACCAATGGATTGCTCTCCGAACTGAACGAGGAATCCATTGGTGGGGTCACACGTTCGGTTCGAGTCCTGGTTAGCGACTCTGCAGCTCAAAACGCGTCTAGAGTTTTGGCCGTCTGCGCCGGTCTTCCTGGCCCACTGAGCGTGCGGCGTGTCTCTGTCAAAACTAGGGGCGTGACAGAAACTTACCTCGTCCCAAGCCTCATCGACGGAGGCCAGCATGGTCAGAACACTGTTCCAGTGCACCTCGCTCTCCTGTTTCACTGTCTTGCCGCCGAGACGCTGCAGAAGGGTACCCGCTTTGAAAAACTTGACCAATTTCTTGCACTTCTCGATCTGAGCAAGAAGTTCCACTATCTTGATCTCGTCGGCAAGGGTGGCCCCCATGGCTGACACCATGGCAGAAGCGCCCTCTGCTTCCGCGGCATGCAGCTGGAGGGCAGGCACCGTGCCGACGGTGACGTCCGTGGACTTCTCTCGTCCGGCATCAAAATCAAGAGGGTGCAAGAACTCTATGACTTCGCGGATTTCCTCCACGCTGATTCCGTCGAGACGGTCCCCTTGGCCTTTATGGGCAAGGTATGCCACGACCTAATAAAGACAGATAAATAATTAGCTGTTCTCAAAGTTTTTTCAGGACTCGTATTTCAAAGCGGTTTTTTAGCGACCAATACAAAGTCAAAACGCCGGAGGACGGAAACGTAGGCAACCCTTCGTGCAGCGAAGAGATAGTGGTGCTCCCGCTCCCCCCAAACCCACCGCCGCATGTTATTTTCTGCATTATGCACGAAGGGTTGCCTACTTCAGGGGGCACTATCTTGTGGGTTGCCTGATCTGGCGATTGCCGTGCGGGCGAATCGACAGGGAGAAACCACTACCCCCGCCCTCTAAAAACAAACAAAAAAAACTCAACACTGCTCCCTGCCCGTGCCCCGTGCCCCACCCCACAGTGGGCGTGGGCCAGGCCATCAGAAGACCGGTGGAGGCGGTCAAAATCCCGGACGGACGGGTTTTGAGCTTTAGAGTCGCTAAATGGGACTCGAACCGCACGTGTGTGTGACCCCACCATGGATTGCTCTCCTAACGAGGAATCCATTGGTGGGGTCAAACGTTCGGTTCGAGTCCTGTTTAGCGACTCTGGAGCTCAAAACGCGTCTACAGTTTTGGCCGCCTGCGCGGGTCTTCTGGCCTACTGTGCGTGCACCCCTTTCCTCCCTCCCTATTCCCTTTCCCAACTCACGTCATCAAACAGGGCGGTGACAGAAAGAAGCATCTGGGTGTAGCTGTTGATGTGCCTCTTGGACTTGACGAGCCCCCTTCTGACCCGGGCAAAGCGAGGGTCTCTCTCTTTACCGCGGCAGTCTCGGATCCACCGCACGGCTCCATCGCATGCCTCAACTATCTGCAAAAAAACACGGGTTAAATTTTGTGCAAAGCGGACTCAAACGTTAAAAGTACAAGACTGGACTGACCTCATTCGCACGAGGGGAACTGGCCAAGCACCTTGCTATCAGCTCATGGTACTTGAGGCTCATCCCTGACTTAAGCGAGATATTGAGGGCATGGCAGGCACAATAATGGCGTCGGAATTCCTCAAGAGCCTTGACTATATTGGAGCCATTATCAGTGACAAATGTCATCTTACTCAATTGCTCCCTTGTGATGCCAAGTCGGGCGAGCGCAGCCAGCAAAGCCTTGAGGATATTTTCACCTAAAATAAACGCAGTATTATAAATTACGGAACAATTTTCACCCATGCTAGAAATCGTACCATTTTCTTATACACTACGAATTTTTACGTGCTGCTTTTCAAAACATACCGGTCTCGTCGTCATTGAAGGGGATGGTGAGAAGGTATTCGCTCTGTAGCTCCCAGTTGTCATCAATATAGTGCACTGTCAGGCTGAGATAGTGCTGTTGCGTCTGGCTCTCTGTCCAGGCATCCACAGTTGCAGCGCATGCGCCCTCCTCCATCGCGGCGCGAATCTTCGGGATGGATTCTTCGCGTACTGTAGCTGCATCGTCCCGAAGATCAGCCGCCAGGGCAGTGGAGCAGGGCATAAGCTCGACAGCATTTACAGCGCCATACCGGTTGCCTATGTCGACCATAGCCTGCGCGAAGTCGACCATGCCTGGTGACGTGACACTGTCAAAACTGAGCATGCCCTCCGCACACGCCTTTACAGACGCCTTCTTGGCACGTTTTTTGGCGTCTGCGTTGGGGATGGGCCGCCCGTGTGGAACGCAAGTCTGTAAATAGGCCGTTCGTTTGGCGTTATTCACACGGCCTGAAAACTACCAAAAGAAGGCCAATTAACTCCAAAATTTAACGCCAAAATAACGGCAAACTTACTCCGGATAAATTTGCCGAAAAACCGTCGTTAATTTGCCGTTTTTCGCGAGTTAATTGAACCACATTAACGCCGGAAAAACGGCAAATCAACTTCACAGGACCGGACGCCGAGAGGCAATGTTGCCAAATCGTCTTGTCGCGAAGGGCGCATGCGCAACCCAGGAGTGGCGCGAAAATTCAAATCAGGCCAGTTTTTGTCCTTCCCTGCGTGTGTTTTCTTTACTTTTTGGAAGAACGCTGAACTGACTGGGCGCGACCAAGAGAAGGGATGCTTTCACAAGTAAAAATGGCAGGACAAGGTATTTATTCCAAATCGTGCAAAAATATATATTTATAAATACCTAACACAGTATACAGTATACCACAGTTTAACACAGTATAACAAAATAAACTTTTAATTTTTGTCTCAAAAAGACAACATAATAAACTTAAACTTTTTTCTCAAAAAGACAACAAAAAAAAACTTCAAATAATATCAAAGCTTGATGTTTGCAACAACAACAAAAAATAATTTACATGCTTGCTAGATGGACAAGTGTTTCCACGACTGTGGTCTCAGACTCTTCATTGTACATAATATATCCGGGTGAGGTCACCGCAGTGGCTCTGGGGGCTCCGTACATGTGGTCAGTCACGAAGGCAGCTGGTGATGTTGAGGTGAATGAGTTGAATGAGTTGTGTGGTGGTGTGTTGTGTGAGATTGTGATATGGGTGTGTGTGTTGTGTGGGGGTGTGTTGTGTGGGTGTGTGTTGTGTGGAGGGGTGTTGTGTGGAGGGGTGTTGTGTGGGGGGGTGTTGTGTGGGGGGGTGTTGTGTGGGGGGGTGTTGTGTGGGGGGGTGTTGTGTGGGGGGGTGTTGTTTGGGAGTGGGTTGATGTATATTGCATATTTTTTTCTCGTGTTTGTGATGATGTCTGCGAGTGTCTTTTGAGGGTCAACCCCTGTCTCGTGGATGTCCACCCCTGCCTGTCGCAGAATATAGCCTGCACAATCTGCAATAAATAATTTTTTTTGGTTAGAAATTTCCCCAAGGGGGAAAATACAAGGGGGAAATAATGGACCAAAAATTGAAATTCAAAAGTTTGGCTTTAATTCAAGCCATAACTTACTAGTGATAGCCGGCAGGTAGAAGTCAGGTGGCCCAACAGTGCCTCTTAGACCAGTTGCAGAGAAGCCATCCTCAATCAATATTGCATCAGGGAGGGTCATATGAATCAATTTTGTGACCAACATGTGAGGAGGCTTTGTTGGGTCTTTGTACCTTAGACGTAACATGCTGAATGAACCCTTATTGGCAAACACACCCGAATCTTTAAATATTTCAGTCTGAGAAAAAAAAAAGATAATTAATGCAAAGATACATACATAGCAGGACAACATACATCACTGGTAAAACTAAAGCGTAATTGTATGCTTCCCTCAATCAAACAACTGTGGTTCAAAACTACGGTTAAAAAAGCAAAGAAACGCCTTTGTGTTTAGATAGGCTGAACCTGGGCGTTTGAGCTGGTTACACTTGAAAAAGGGAGCTATACCACGCTTTATTTTTATCAGTGCAGAAGTGGCTTTTTTAACTACCTTGCCTACTGCTGGCCCCTTAAAGCAGGGTAGATCTTCTACTTTGTTTTTCAGTGCCCTCAGTTCCTCTACACTTCTCTTTTTAGGAAGGCAGGATCGTTTTCTTACTGGCTGGCAATTTTTTTCAACAAATGTATCTGCACAAAATGAATAGAAGATTGAGCGAGCCATTCATAAATTTAGCTTGTTTAGACACATTTTTATGGAGTTTTGTAGCAGTGTATACCTTCATTTTCAAGCAGGTCCTCAGCCCTCTCCTGGAGCTGGAATTCTTTTGCCAGAGTTTCCCTGTCTTGAATCTTCTTAAGTTCTTTTTTTCTGTCCAGCACAAAAGTGCCCGGGGCAGCGTTCTCATCTAGTATCTCGCCGGTGGACGACACTTTCATTTTTTGCAAGCGGCACTTGAAACCTGACATTGAAAAAACAGACATACAGTAGTCTTAATTATTCTAACCCTCAGTAAATCATGGGTCTGGAGCCGTGAGGGCTCAAAAGTATATTTAAGCAATGACAACAAGCAAAGCAATATTTAAAAAATTATTGAAAATTTATTGAAAATTTATTGAAAATCTATCTTACCTTTGGCCAAAATTTTACCAGGAAAAACTTCCTTTTTTCCCTTGGTAACTTCGATTTGAAAGCGCGTGTCAAAGTCTGCAGTAGAAGTTGATGCGACATCCCCCAAAGGCAAAATATCATCCTCCCTCACTAAATTTGAGGAGGGAGGATTCGTCGCAAACACTAAATAAAAGTCACGGCGCGGTGCCATCCTTTAGATAACTATATAATTATTATTTAATAATGTACTAAAATTGAACTAGCTGCCGGCTTGAGCAGAAGACGACAATAATAACCATTGTGCAAAACTGCAAACATACGAAAACGTTAACAAAAATAAACAAAGCAGAATTTCCTGTAAAAAGCACAGTTTTCCTCATCGTCAAACCCATAAAATTGAGCTTTATATTTTACTTTAGAACAAACTACTGAGAACTGGACTGTTTTTAGTTTTTTCAAATGTCTACAAAGCTTTTGAGGTTGGCAACAGTGCATAGCAGAGGAGCCGCTAGCAGAAGCTGTAGCGGGCGCCGACGTCTGTTTGTTGTGGCTACCGCGAGCGCCGCGAGCCGACCGCAGGCCGGAATGAAATGTAATTTTAAAACAGGGACAAGTCAAAAACTTGAGACATGGATGGTAAGAAATATTCAAGACGAGACCTGCTGCTAATGCCGGACTCAGATGATGACATGGGCCTTGACAGCCAGCCTGAGGATATTGAAAGGTACAAACAATTCTAAAGACTTAACCTCTTTCGTGTTGTGCTGCAGAAACCGTCCTGGTTCTTACACACATTCCCTTATTTCAGTGAAACATGTCCTGGTTCTGAGGGTGATGCAGAGCCGTTCGGAGATGATACATACTTGTCAGTTCTTGGTTCAGACCCAGAACCTGTCCCGCATAAAATTCCACGAGTTGGTAAGGTTTATTGACATTTTTTAAGTACGCACTTTACACATTTAAATTTCAATTAATCCTTTGTTTTGAATGATTTTTTCTTAGATTTGAACGTTGCTACTACTGATGTTCCCAAAGAGAGCAAAAAGGCACGGTTGTCATTTAACGAAAATGCCAGTACCTGTACGTTTCAAGCTGGATTTTTTTAAAGCTTATATTTTACTTTTTATTTGTGTTATATTTTAACAAATTTAATTACTATTTCAGCTGCTTCTCTCCCTGAATATGATCAAACAACACAAGCTACAGAGCATGAATGTTCAGATTCTAGTGAAGAAACTGATTTATTTATCAAAGAAAGAAAAGCTAGGCAGTGTTTTAATACACAGTCTTTAGTAAATGAACGTGCCAGTACTTGTAAGTTTATAACGACCTTATTTCTTCTTGGAATTAATATATCCTTGTTACTTTTAACACCGTTTTTATGATTCCAGCTGCTTCTCTTCCCGAAGATTATCAGACAATATTTGACAAAGTAACTGATGCAGACATTCCGAAGGAGACATCATCATTTTCTGAGGATATTGACACACTCTTTGACCCTGGTGGGTGCAGTTTTTTCTTTAATATATTTATTTTACTCATTTATATAATTCATGGAGCATAAATTATAATGGCACATTATTTTCCAGCATACTTCTGGCATTGTAATGAAAATGAAGAGGAAGTTAGGGAATGTACAGTGCTCGCACCTGACTTCACACCTGACCTCGAACCTGAACCTTTGTGTGACTCAGAAGAGGAGGAAGGTACTCAAGACACTCCAGCTGGTCAGATTAGACCAGAAGCTCCTATTTGTGAAGGCGCTCCAATTACTGCGTGGGAAAGTGTTGTCTGCTCTCTTACATATGCTTCAAGTGAGAGCACCAGTGGAGTTGGATATGATAGACTTCTCTCCCTTCTTGGACTTCATTTGAAACAGCCAAACAATTTCATAGACAGCAGACACTCAGTGCACAAGCTGCTGCAAGACGCCAAAATCCCAGTTGACTTCCATTACTTTTGTACTCTTTGTTATTCAACCAGGAAATCTTTGACAGATCTCTGCACTTCTTGTACTGCTGAAAGTCGTTCTGTTGACTATTTTCTTAGTTTCCCACTGGAACCTCAGATTAAAAAATTGCTTCAAAGACCTGACTATATTCAGGACATCAAGTATAACTTGATTAGAGTTAAAAAAAATGAGAGAAATATTGAGGATATTTATGATGGCCAAGCATATAAAGCAGCTGCAAGCCAACGCCAAACAGACAGCGGCATTCATATTGTTTTTCTGTGGAATGCTGATGGAATCCCTGTTTTTGAATCTAATACATTATCTTTGTGGCCTTTTTACCTAGTCAATCTAGAGTTGCCTCCTGAAAAACGCTTCTTGACTGAAAATCTAATATTAGCTGGGATTTGGAGCAGTCGTGTGAAGCCCCACCCTAATGTATTTTTAGTACCAATTTACAAAGAATTGGACAAGTTAAAGAAAGGAATTGAAATTTTATGCCATGGAGACAGTGAACCACAAAAGGTGACCTGCACCGTGCTATGTGGTTCTTGTGATGCGCCTGCAACTGCATCATTCTTAAACATGAAATCCCACTCGGGATTTTATTCTTGTCATCTCTGTCTTATAAAAGGAGCTCACCCAGGCGACAGCACTGTCTTCCCCTATGAAGAAAACATTCCAGCAAGAAACATGGATGATTATAAAAAACATGTTGAATTAGCTGTAAAAGATAGAGTTATATTTCAAAAGAAAATACGGAATGAAGAGTTGTACTGCGGTATTAAAGGACCAACTGTTTTATCAATGATTATGGATGATATATTTTCATCAATGGCTGTTGACTCTATGCACTGTTTGCATCTGGGCGTAATGCGCCAAATGTTAAGGCTTTGGTTTGATGGCAAATATAAAGACAAATGTGAACTATTTACTCAAAAGCTATTGGAACTAGCACCGCCTGAATATTTGCAAAGGATTCCTCAGCCAGTTGAGAAATTAGTTCACTGGAAAGCTTCTGAGTTTAGGTCATTTCTATTCTACACATCAGTTGTTCTTCTAAAAGATGTGTTAGATGAGGAAGATTATGGCCATTACTGTAAGTTTGTAAAAGGTGTCTCCCTTCTAAACACAAAAAGTATAAGTCCTGAAGATATGGATGAAGCTCAAAACCTGCTCGAACAATTTGTGAAAGATTTTGAGTCCCTCTATGGTGTAGACAACATGTCGCATAATTTGCACATGTGCCTTCATTTAGTGGCATGTGTCAAATTTTTGGGGCCACTGTGGGCATTATCGTGCTTTAAATTTGAAGACCTCAATGGAAGACTCTTGAAACTTTTTCATGGTACTCGACATGTGGCTATCCAAATCCACAAAAATTTGGGAATATTAACACAGCTTCCCATCATGATTCAGAGCTTAAAAGAGGGTCCAGCCAAAGAATTTTGTAAAAATATCAAATCAAAACATCGCATCAAAATCAGCGAGACAATATGCCCAGGAGTCCAATGTGTTGGCCTTTTCAGTCTGCTTAATGTAGAGACTGGGTGGGTAGCAGGAGCCCTAAGAAAAGACAATCTTCTTAACAACAGATCCGAAATTAAAGTGTTCCACAGGCTGAAGAAACATGGTTTGATGTATTCATCAGTGGCTTACAGGAAAAGTTCTCGGGTGTCTTCATATGTTAACTATTTATCTGGCAGTACTCCTAAACAGGGAAAAATTCTATTGTTTGTTAGAATTAGTTGTAAATGTGAACAAGTATGTTTATGTCACCACCAACATTTTGCCATTGTTAAACCAGTCTCCAGTGTTCCTTATACAAGTGGAGGCATAACATTTCAGCATATATATAAGATAGATAACTCTGGTCAGGCAGAATCATTTTTCAACTGTGACATTGTTTCAGTGCTTGATCTGAAAGACATATTGTTTAGAATGTACAACACGGAAGGCCCATTTGTTGTGGCTCCGTTAAATATTCATGAGTTGGAATAAATAAGTCAAATGTATACATTTGTCCTGTCATTTTTACCTGTGAAAGCATCCCTTCTCTTGGTCGCGCCCAGTCAGTTCAGCGTTCTTCCAAAAAGTAAAGAAAACACACGCAGGGAAGGACAAAAACTGGCCTGATTTGAATTTTCGCGCCACTCCTGGGTTGCGCATGCGCCCTTCGCGACAAGACGATTTGGCAACATTGCCTCTCGGCGTCCGGTCCTGTGAAGTTGATTTGCCGTTTTTCCGGCGTTAATGTGGTTCAATTAACTCGCGAAAAACGGCAAATTAACGACGGTTTTTCGGCAAATTTATCCGGAGTAAGTTTGCCGTTATTTTGGCGTTAAATTTTGGAGTTAATTGGCCTTCTTTTGGTAGTTTTCAGGCCGTGTGAATAACGCCAAACGAACGGCCTATTTACAGACTTGCGTTCCACACGGGCGGTTGAGCACCTCCTCACCCTTGCAGCGGAACCGGAAGTGGCGGTTCATGGTGGTGGTGCTGCTTTCATCCGAGGCGCGGAAGGGCTCCTGGCACTGGTGCACAAGTTGGCCCCCACAGGATGACCCGTCTTAGCCTCCACCACCACCTCGAACACGCCCCACACAGGGCTGGACCGCTTGCCCTCCTTAGGGCGAGTGGTGTACTCTTTGGAGGCAAGCTTGGCCTTGACGCCGTCCAAAAAGTCAACCTGCCTCCTGGCATCGTCCAACAGAGCGCGCATTTGCTGGAGGAGGGGGTCAGGCTCAGCATCGGCGCCTTCTTCACCATCACGTTGACGTCGACGTCGACGACGAGCGCTGCCGTCCGCCGCGCCCGCGCCAGCCTGCTGCTCGGCCCTCCCTTGGCGTTCTCCACCACGGCCAGCGCCTCCGTTGACCGCGCCGCCGTCAACTCCTCCTGCGCCTGCATCTCCATCTCCGCGACCAAGGCCCTCGCCGCCGCCAACTCCGCCGCCACGTCCACGGAGGCCAGCACCTCCACGAGCACCTCCGCCAGCACCGCGGCCGCCCCGAGTCCTTGGACCTTGCCGCTGTCCCGGTCCCTGGCGTCCCCGTCGTGGTGGTGGTGGTGGTGGTGCCCGTGCCTGCGCCTGCACTACGTGAGGGGGAGGAGCGTTCACGTTAACCACGGGCACCTGCAGTTCATCGCCTGGACCACGTGCAATGTTGATTAGTGGGGGGAGGGGAGGGGTACAACGCGACGGGTGGCACATCACTTTCACTATAGTTACACTACCTTCAACTGGCGTGGGCGGCACTATGATTACCAGTGGCGGTGGCTCCTCCTGTTGCTGCACTTGCACCAGCTCCATCTCCATCTCCATCGTGCACCAACAACGTCAACACTCCGCCCGGGCCCGGCCCGCCGCCAGTGGTGTGCGTGTGTGAGCGATTATCAGCGTAGGTCGTAAAACGTGTCCTCGGCAATTCCCTTCCAAACCACAAATGTTTTTTCATGTCCATAATTTTTTTTGGTTGTCTTTTGTGTGTCCCTACTTGGACCCAACAGCATTTTGAACATTCACATAGTTATCTGGTGTCGGGAAGGTAAAAAACACGTCGAAACGTCAACTCCGTCACGCTCTTACATGCCAAGGCGGTTCAAAAAGAAGCGCTGTATCACTAAACTATCATATTTTGAGATTTTCGGTCTTACCAACTCTATTTACAATAGATTCACTTTGCATTTTCTTGAACAAGTTGATCTGAGTAATGCGATTGTTTAGAAATATAGGCTGCATAATGTCGTTCTCCAGTTTTCGGCGTCAACTCCGTCACGCTCGTATTTTGCCCTCAATTTCTTCTATCAGTAACTCTAAGTTACACGGGAGGTTGGTAAAATGTTCTCTAGCCTTTGTCCGACAGCTGAAACCCGCTCAGAAGGCGGGAGCTCCTGATCTGAAGGCCGGAGGAGGATTTACACTTTGCTTTCTGGTAAGTTACCTTTATTCAAGTCATCTCCGTCACGCACTTTATCTCTTCATTTGGCATGGATTTTTTCAAAGTTTTGACGTGGATAAGTGTCAAACCATGTCCTGATGAAAATCCATTAGGAGCAGTAACCCAAACTCACACCGGCTGTACGCTGTGGGTTGCCAACCAATGTCTGCCCAATGACACAGAAAGTCAACTCCGTCACGCTTGGCTCAAATCATTAAAAACTGTCTAAAAATGGGTTGTCACGCCTCAAGTAAGAACACAATCGAAGTATTTCAGTAATATCTTTGTTTTGTGCCCGTATTTTCACCAATGCCATGTTTTAAAACACTTGAAATGTCTTGAATGTAAACATAACCCCCTTAACATCTATGTTACTTCATATATTCGGATTGCTTTGTTCTGAGTGCAATTACATACCTGTCTATATGCACAGCTTGATAAATTATGCTCAGGTTAGTGGTCTCATTAATTTTTAAAACATATTTTGCTGTTTTCTTTTGTAGGTAATTTTGACCTGCTCAAAATTAGCCATGAGATCGAAGAAAGCTGTTTTGACCGAGAAAAGGCTCCAAAGAAAAAGAGAATTGCAGACTGCCAGAAAACAGCGACAGAGAGCCAGACTTAAAAACAATGTTGCACTTCATGAGGCTAGCAAGCAGAAAGAGCTTGAAAGATATCTGAAGAGAAAGCTCGAATCCAAAGTAAAGAGTGTATCATTGATGTCGCCCAAAGAACTTAAAACAAAAAGAGCTTATTGGAGAAAACACAGTAGTAAACACAGAAGAAAGAAAAAGGAAGAGAGAGAACAAGTATATGAACATATTGGTAAGAATTATTATCTTACATAATTTACTATCAATTTATGTTGTATATAGTGTTATAATAAACAACTTTTTTCTCAGACAAAAAAACAAGAGGTAGAAAGAAAGTTAAGTCAAACAGAAGTTCAGTTTACAAAGCATTAAAGAAATCAGAAGAAAAAAATGTGGTTCTTCAGAAAAAAGTTTGGGCATTAAGGAAAAGAGCTACCCGAAAGAAGAAGGTATTGTCGCCTCCCAAGGAAGCCGATTCTCCCAAAACAAGAGTGGAGAAACTAACTGCTGGTGAGCATTTGGGGGAAAGTGTAAGGAAGAAGCTATTATTTAATGAAGTTATTGAAGGTGAACTCAAGAAATTTAGTAAATCTAAAAGTATGACAGATAAGCATGTGATAAACAAAATTTTTGGTGGAAAAATTATTAAGAAGTACAAGCTGCTCCATATGACAAGAAGTTTCCTGTCCCCAAGCCTTTTGAAAAGGTATGAGATGACACCAGAAAAGAGGGCTGAGTTCAATAGAAAGGCTAGTCTATTCAGTCAAAACCGCACCCACAATGTGATAAGCTTCTTTTTAAGAGATGACGTTAGTTCTGTGTGCCCTGACAAGAATGCTTATGTTTTCAACTATAAAAAGGGCAAAGTCAAGAAAAGGAAACGCTATTTGAGGGCACCGTTAACCGAACTGTATGACATGTATTGTAAAGCCATCCCCAAGCCAGTCAGTTACACTACATTCTGCAGACTAAAGCCTTTTTATTGTGTCATGCAGAAGAAAAATGAAAGAAACACATGTTTGTGTACTACATGTGAAAATATGAAATTGTTGGTAGAAGCACTTCACAGATCAAAAATATTGGAAGATTCTTCTCTCTCCAAGTTAGTATCTCAAACCTGCTGCCCTTCAACAAGTGAGGAGTGTTTGCTACGGACATGTGAAAATTGTGCCTCAAAGTCTGTCTCTTGCAGACACAGCAAAGATTTATTTCAAGTGATTAAGTATGAAGAATGGCAAAATGTGCACAACATTCAGAAAGACAAAGATGGTAATGTAATAAAGAAGACTCCTAAGTGGAAAAAAGTTAAATGTGCTGAAAATTATTCTCTTGTAATAGAAAAGTTTAAAAACAAATTTACATTTTACATGGCCCATATCTGTAGAGATTTCCATCAGCAGTCATATTTTAGAGAGAAAAAATCCAATCTTGAGCCTGGAGACCTATACTTGCACTACGACTGGAGTCGAAACTATGATCTGAAGTGTAACCGAGAAATCCAATCAGCCTTTTTTGGAGCATCCAATGAAGAAATTTCACTTCATACTGGTATGGCCTACCTTAATGGAAAGCAGCAAAGTTTTTGCACAGTTAGTGATAATAACAAGCACACAGCACCTCATGTTTTAGCCCACATTATCCCTATCATCAAATTAATCATAGAAGAGAATCCAGGAATTTCCACATTGTATTTTCAAAGCGATTCTCCCACGTCTCAGTATCGCAACAAGGACATGTTTTATCTTCTGACTCAATTTTTAACAACCGAGTTTCCCCAAATCACATGTATCAATTATGGTTATTCAGAAGCTGGGCATAGCAAAGGGCCTGTTGATGGCATTGGTGGGTGGTGCAAGAACACCCTGGATCAGGAGGTACTTTGTGGAAATGATATTACATCGGCTGATGATGCTGTTGAAGTGCTGAGAAGAAAAACTTCACGAACCAAAATAATGCTTATTGACTATGATGCGCACTCTGCAATTCAAGATGTAATTCCTCAAACCTTGAAGCCATTGGATGGAACAAAATCGGTCCATTCATTCTCCTGGGTTAAGGAGCGCAAAACTCAAGTTTATTTTGCCTCGTTAAGCTGCAACATTTGTGCAGCCGGAACCCAGTGTACACACTATGGACTTAAAAGCAGTCCGTTGAATTACGCCCCCACAGAAGGCACCACAGAGAGTCATGATGAAGGTGGCGTAGATGACCCAGACCCTGAACCAACACGGAAATCTCAAACAAAAAAACCCAAAAAACAATCAAAGAAATACCAACTTAATGATTGGGTTGCAGTTAAGTTCAACAATTTTTGGTATCCAGGTAAGTCCTCTTTAATGCATGTTTGCAAAAAATGTACCAATTAATGAATAATTTAATCTAATGGCTTTCTTACCTACCCACAGGTGTGATTGAAAAAGTGACTCAAAAACTACTTCATGTTAATTTCATGGTGAAACACACAGCCAAAGATGATCTGTTTTTGTGGCCTCCAGAAGAGGACAAACAGCGAGTAAAGAGAAGTGAAGTCCTATTCATTTTGAATACACCACCAGTACCTGTAGACCGAAATCATTTTTCCATTGAGGAAAAAAATGAAATTGATTTACTCCTTGAAAATCAGTTGTGATCAATATTTGTGATTTTGAAATAACTTTTAATGACTAAAATTGTATCTTATTTTTTAATTTTATTTTCTGTTGTACTTTACAAAAAATAGCAACTGTTCTGTGATAATATTTTGTCTTCATAAATTGTTAAGTTAGTTGTTTAATTACATTGGAGTTCCCTTCCTGAGTTTAGTTCCAATGAAACTTTACTTTATGCTAATGTAAAGAATAATTTTTATTTAAATTTTGTGACTTAAGACTGAACTTTTTTTTTATGTGGAGGTCATTGTTTTTAATGACTTTATTCTCTTTTTGCTAATAAATCAAATGAAATCAACTTTGACATCCTTTATCTAGTACCCAATGACTGACTACCGCATTACTTTTCGTTGGGGGGGGGGAGGGGGGTAGTTTTTTTTTAAAATAAGCAACATTTGGGTTTTAGCGTGGGAAGTACATAAATTTTAACTCCTAGGTTGGCTGCAGTGACTGAAAAACACAGATCTGTGCAATTTCAAAACCTGCGTCAACTCCGTCACGCGTTCAATCTTTTTAACGCTGTAAATCTTAGGTGCGTGGACGAAGTGCGTGCCCCTTTTGGATTTTCACTCTACTGAGTGCCCAAGACCACCGGAACTCAAAAAAACGCAAATCAAAACACTTTCAGATTCTGAAGTTCGAGTGGGCGAAACTACGACCTACGCTGATAATCGCTCGTGTGCGTGCGGTGGTAACTACAGCGACCAGCCGCGGCCCAGCCCGAGCCCGGCGGCTGGGGCGGGCGGGGCCGGGCCGGGCCGGCCAAGCCAAGCCACCGGTGGCGTAGGCAGGCACGTCGCGCTGCGGTCGCAAAATTTAGCAGACGGTGATCCGTGTTTTCTACAGCTAGCAGAGCAGAGCCAGCCAGCGGTGGCAGGCCGAGGCCGCGGTGGTCGTGGGCCGCCCCTGCCGCCCCGCTGGCAGCAGCAATTGTGTACTTGTATTTGCGTACTTCAGTCGTGGTGAATATGGATGGTAAACGATACAGAGCAAAGGCAAATGTATTGTAACATCGCGGGGCACGCTCAAGTGCGTTGCTGATAGACATAAGTAGCAGCGCGACACGACGGCGTCATTTCTATAGACAGGGAGTAGCGCCAGCTCGGCCGCGGCGGAAGACCGGATGTGGAATTCCCTTCTGTTGCTTGGCTGGCGGCGGCGCGCGGCGCGCGGCGCGGGTTAGCGATCAAGCGGTCGGCTCGGAACACCGAGTCGTGTCTCCGAACACCGAGTCAGCTCGCCTCGGGCGCGGGCCGGCCGGGTTCGGGCCCGGCTCGGCCGGCTCGGTTCCGAACACCCATAGGATCGCCTGGCTCGCCGGGTTCGGGTCCGCTCGGGAACCGATTCTTGCTTCGGTTCTAGCCGGCAGACCCACTTCCCCCCTCCCTGCGCCAACAAAAGCCAGCCACTCGGACTGTGAGTGTTCGCTCGTTTGAGCTCTCTACCAGGAACAAGCTGCAGGCCCACAAGCGGGTGATGGGGCGGCATCAGGTAGTGAAGGACTTCAGGGGCAAAATGCCCAGCGGGAAAAAGGGGGCCCGGGAGTTCAATCTTGGGAAAGGAAAAAGGGGAGTTGAAGGACAGGACATAACAAGCCCAAAACTAAGAAACATAAAACCAACTTTCAAATACGCGCAACCCGCACGCAACACAAAGGAAGTTGGGCCAGGTTTGAAGGAGCGCCACTGAATCCCACTCCTGAACTTCAAAAATCCCACTCACAGGGAAAACAATTTGCAGAAACGGAGGGAGCCCCCCCGCAAGACCCACATAGTAGCATGCTTCACACAACTAAGGAAGAAAGAAACATGAACGCCACCAAGTCATGCACAAAGCCCACACAGTGAAAACTCCAAAAGGAACATAGTACTTACATAGGCAGCATGCCCCCACAGCGAGTCGCAGAAGCACAATACGGCATAAGCCATGAACCGTAGAGTCAACAGCACGGGCGGATCCATAACGAAGCCTCAGACACCAGCGAAACCAAGAACAGACGAGCCGATGTGCACGCTCGGGACGCTCACCACAGAATGAGACCAACGCCGCCGAGCCAGGGGACGCCAGGCCAACAACGCGACTAGGCCAACCAATCAAAACGCACGAATACAACACACGACCCGAGCGACCAATCATGGACCAGAGCAACGGCACGGACAGAAGCGCGAGGACGCCGGCGACGCCGGCCAGCGCGTCAACAACGTCAACAACCGCGCCGCGGCTAGCAACCAGCCGGCGACAGCGGGCAGCGCAACGCACGTTCTCGCCGCGACCCCAACGCCCCACGCAACAGCGGCAGAGCACGGTACTGCACCGCACTAAGAACCGGCGCAAGGGGTATCGCCAGGCGCGGAGCGCGCGCCAATTCAAACAGACGGAGTCCACAAACACTCTAGCCGCTTGGAATAAATGTCACAAACGATACATGTCATAACCCTGACTGTACAAAAACAAGAAAGAAGTAAAACCGTTGCTAGACACAGTGTATCCCATTCATTCAGAGAGGAAAGGAGACTTAAATCAAAAACAAAAAATTAATGCGCCTGATCTACAGGACCACTATCGACTCAGCTCGAGTCAAACGAGACAAAATGATCTTCGTCATGCTGAACATCGCTTTCCTGACCATCATCGTTGCACTACTTCATGAAACAACGACGCCGGCTCGCGCCAATCATCTACCTGGAAGGCAACATTGCCGCGGGAAAATCGACTCTGGAGGGCTTCTGCCGAACTGACGGCGGCGTGCGAACCGGACATGCGAACGAACAAGCTGGCGGGCGAACGCCTCCGCGGCGCGAATGACAAGATGAACGAGCCAGCGGCGCGATGAACGAACGTGGGGAATGAATCGAGCGGGAGGCGCGAAGGGAAGTCGCGAACGAAGGGAATGATCGAATGAACGCACGAACGAAAGGAATGATCGAATGAACGCGCGAACGAAATAAATGATCGAATGAACGTGCGAACGAAAGGAATTATCGAATGAATGCGTGCGAAAGAAGAAAAAGGGATTGCGTCAGAATAAGCATAAGTCCTCCGTTCGGTGTAAAAACGTGGACTACAGACTTGTGACGACTCGAGCCAACCACTTCAAAATGGATGATGACTGTAGATGTGCAGGTATGTATGTTGGTCGTCTTCTTAAGCAACATTCAAGGCTCGATGGGGGTGTCATAATTTGTTCACAATGGTGAAAAGGCTATTGGCATTCAAAATTGGTGGCTTCAAAGTTAAACTCGCCCTCAATATTAATTTTTGCAGTGAATTTTTATGGTATATATCATATGTATAAATATGTACACAAATGCATACCCCTTTGTGCCCCTATGTACACATACACCCAACACCCAAAGTGACACTTGTGTTTGCAAATTTTCAAGCTTGGGATGTAATCTTAAATGCTTCTCATTTACTAATTGTACTTTAAGAAGGCAGTAAGCTATGCAACCCTGAAAATTGTCTACTTCGCATTTGTTTACTCATATCTTTCTTATGGTATTATTATGTTGGGTAGCGCAGCCAGTTCTTATATAAAAAAATATTTAGTGCTCCAAAAAATGCTGTTAGGCTACTCTCTAATTTGCCTACAAGAACCTCCTGTAGAGGGCACTTTATAAAGAACAACCTTCTTACTGTGCATGGTATTTACATCCTTGGATGTATCCTGTATGTTGTCAAAAATCATTCCCAAATTGTAATTGTAATATCCTAAATAGTGATATACATGCCCACAACACCAGCGGGCAAACACTGATATCTATTCAAGTGTTTTTAAAACAAAGGCTGGAAAAAATAACCCATTTCATATGGGTTCATAATTCTTTAATAAGCTACAAACACAACTTAAAATGTGGTTTTAATTATACTTCTTTTTTTACCTAATTTTCAGAGCATCGGGAAGCCAAACGCTATGTTGTGGAGATGAGGAGGCAGATCAGGGACCTAGTGGATGTGCAAAGAATCCCTGATGAGATGTTCAAAAGAACTTTCAGGTTCACTAAGCCTTTATTTCGCATGTTGATGAGAGAAATAAGACCTCATCTCAAAAATGACGAAGAGGTGTTGGCCATCCCAAATGAAATTAAGGTGTGTAACTCTTTAATCCCATCCCAAAAATTTGCATAAGTATTTTTATAATGTTTCAATTGTTGTTGTTATAGGTTCTCAGTGAACTTCATTTCTATGGTCATGGTTCATACCAGCATGCAGTTGGATTGAACTGGTTAACGTGCTTGGGCAGAAGCACTGTTGGCCATTTCATTACTGAGGTGACAAATGTATTAAGTGCACGTGATATGCAGCGCCGCTGGATACGCTTTTCTCAAAACAGACAAGAGAGAGAGACACTATCAAAACAAGGTTCGTACCAATTTCTTTGGCATTTGTAAATGCAAATTTTTGAGCTATTTTCCATTATATTATCACTTTTGTATGGCCAGTCACACGATAATAATATGAATTGAATTATCCAATTTTTAGGAATGAGCAAGCTTTTGGAATACCTTGAGTACTTGGTTTTGTTGACGGAACTGAGGTACCCATAGGAAAACCATTTAAACCCCTGAATAGTCAGGCATTGTGGACCCACAAGCATCAGTATGCACTTAACTGTCAAGTGGTAAGTAAACAACCCAGTATGATACTACATTGAGGATGAAAATAAAAATGTAACCAATACTAACAACCTTCTCCTCTTGAGATTTTTGAGTCAAACTTAGTCATACTTAATGTCAATGCACAATATCCTGGATCAACCAATGATGCTTTCATCTGGAGGCACTGTGCAGCAAAGCAAAAGATGATTAGAGCTTTTGAAGAGGACCAATCCTCTTGGCTATTTGGTATGCATCAAGATAAGAGATAAAAGTGGGTGTCTTTTATGAGAATGATTTATTAAGTAATTGTTTTGCCTTGATGACATTCCAGGAGACTCTGCATATGGATGTGCTCCTTGGCTGTTGGGCCCACTTCACGATGCCCCAGAAGGCTCACCAGAAGCCTACTATACAGCGTAGGGCTCTCACGGGTTCCCGGGTACCCGGGAAACCCGGGAAACCCGGGTACCCGCCCGTCCGGGAAATGCCCGGTTCCACGGGTTTTCCCGGGTACCCGGTCCCGCGGGTACCCGGTTCCGCGGAATTTCCCGCATTTCCCGGGTCCCGTACGCAGCGCGCTGTTTTTGAACGAGGGCGCCGGCGCGACCGGAGAGCACTTCCCGGCCGTCGGGGCGAGCCAGGCCAGGCCGGGCGTGTTCGTGTTCCCTGGCTGCGCTGGCTTGCCTGCATCGATGCCCGGCTGTCGTGCATTTTCGCGACCACTGGCCGGCCAATCACGTCTCGCTATTCGGTGTCACACGAGGCTAGCCCGGGCCGACCGACGGCCAGCGAGTCATTCGTCAAACCGAAACGGCTGAGTTTGTTTTCGAGACGATTGTGTGTGTATTTCGATGTCTGCCGAGCGTACGCGTAGCTGGGTTTGGGATCACTTTAATGAGCCCACCACTGATGATCCGCGACGTGCGGAGTGCAAGCTGTGCAAGAAAAAGTAAGTGTATGCTGGATCTCCGTCGGGGCTTGGTAAACATCTGCGATGCCTGCACAACATTCAAGAGCCATCTAACGCTGAGAATGACAGGTGAGTCAAAAGTTCTTTCGAAGTAGTCGTCGTACGTAGATGTGGTCGTTGTGGACGTGGTTGTCTTGAACGTGACCCACTGCAAAAAATTTTCTGAAATTTAAGACATAAAAATGTCTTAAACTTAATTATATTTTGAAATGATATGAAAACTCAGAAAAGTTTGTGAAAAGTGCTATAATTTATTACATTTACCAAAACTAAAATGAAAAGTAAGAAATAGTTGGTAAATTTCAAAACCATTTTGAAAACTCATAAACTGGGTTTGTCAAAACTAAGGTTGCCTTTCAAAAGTAATAATTCGTCTCTTAAAATCCAGATGACTTATGACTTTTCACGACTAGATTTCTGAAACTGTTTCAAGTAAAGGTTGAACGCTTCAGCGAGTGCGATCACATTCAACGTAAATCGAAGGTTTAGTTTGATAAATTCCCGCAAACTGTTGACAAGCTACTTCTCACATGGTATGGTCCACAGTCAGCCGCTGGGTCCAAGGCCACGTTTCACAGACCTGCCGCTAGGTGGCGCTTGGAGCGCCGTGACCATTTCCCGATTAGTATTTCCAATTAATATTTCTAAAATACCTTCTTTTTGCAAATGATACTATATGTTGCGTTCGTAAATATCTTCTCTATCGGTTAGCTAAAAGTATTTAACAAAATATTACACTGATGTAGAGAAAAACGCATTTTCATGTTGCCACTCGCTGGCGTCTACGGTCGGACCTGAGGTTAGGTGCACGCACAATCCTCCTCCGTTGTGTGGTACATCCCACCAGTGACGAAAGCAGGGAGAGTGGTCCTCTTTCTTCAACATCCTATTTTCGAGTGCTGATCCAGTTCTGGTGCATGATGCACGTTGTAATGAAGACTTCCGTCACACATGGTATCTCGGACGTCAGTACAGTCGTTCTTACCTCCCACTTTAGTCTAATATAATTATGAAATATAATAAACAAAATTCTATGAGTTTTAAAAAGATGGTTATTAGTTTTAAGAGGGCCTGGTGGTGTCCTCGAGGTCCCCAGGACACGTGGAGTCCAACGCCGAGGTCGCCGACTCTCTAGGACAAGCGGTTCTGGAGATATGAGGACGTACCACAAGGAGTCCGTCAAAGCAACTTTTTAGTCGGAGGCCAAAATCATCTTCGGCCTCTAGCTGCCTTCCACTTGGGTGTCCGGGACTTTTGACTTCGACACTGCGTTGGGGTGCTCCCGGGCTACCAGGAACCCGTCAGCGGTCGTCGTCGGACCTCTAGTGCGCCCAGGATGCCGACGAACGTGGGTGCTGTGCCGCCACACGGTTCAACACCGTTGCCGCCACCACCCAGGTGGTCCATGGTGGCGTCGAAGGACACGCCGGCGGCGTCAGCCGTCCGGGCACGCGGGGCGTTGACGGACACGTCGGCGGCGTCGGTGCCAACGGCGTCGTCTCCGGCCGTCCAAGCACGCGGTGGTGTCGAAGGACACGCCGGCGGCGTCAGCCTTTCGGGCACGCGGGGCGTTGACGGACACGTCGGCGGCGTCGGTGCCAACGGCGTCGTCTCCGGCCGTCCAAGCACGCGGTGGCGTCGAAGGACACGCCGGCGGCGTCAGCCGTCCGGGCACGCGGGGCGTTGACGGACACGTCGGCGGCGTCGGTGCCAACGGCGTCGTCTCCGGCCGTCCAAGCACGCGGTGGCGTCGAAGGACACGCCGGCGGCGTCAGCCGTCCGGGCACGCGGGGCGTTGACGGACACGTCGGCGGTGTCGGTGCCCACGGCGTCAGCCCCCGTCGTCCAAGCTGTTGGTCGCGTCGGAGGACACGGCGGCGGCGGTGGCGACGCGATCGTTCAGGCACCCGGCCCGCCACGGCGCGCCAGCGTGCCAGACGTTCGTCGGCACCCTCGGCGCACCGTTGGTCCGACGGCGACCCCTGACGGGTTCCCGGTAGCCCGGGAGCACCCTAACGCACTGCTCAAGTCAAAAGTCCCGGACACCAAAGTGGCACGCAGCCAGAGGCCAAAGCGGCCGTTCGAGCCCACCGCGGCGGCGGTGACGTCGGCCGTCAGGGCATGCTGTGTCGGCGTCGGTGCCAACGGCGTCGTCTCCGGCCGTCCAAGCACGCGGTGGCGTCGAAGGACACGCTGGCGGCGTCAGCCGTCGGGGCACGCGGCAGCGGCGTTGGCCCTGGCCGTGGTGGCCTTGACGGACACGTCAGCGGCGTCGGTGCCCACGGCGTCAGCCCCCGTCGTCCAAGCTCGCGGTTGCGGCGGAGGACCCGGCGGCAGCGTCCGCGGCGGCGGCGACGATCGTTCAGGCACCCGGCACGCCACGGCGCTCCGGCGTGCGTGACGTTCGTCGGCATCCTGGGCGCACCGGTGGTCCGACGGCGACCCCTGACGGGTTCCTGGTAGCCCAGGAGCACCTCAACGCAGTGCCGAAGTCAAAAGTCCCGGACACCCAAGTGGAAGGCAGCCAGAGGCCGAAGATGATTTTGGCCTCCGACTAAAAAGTTGCTTCGACGGACTCCTTGTGGTACGTCCTCGTATCTCCGGAACCGCTTGTCCTAGAGAGTCGGCGACCTCGGCGTTGGACTCCACGTGTCCTGGGGACCTCGAGGACACCACCAGGGACCACCTGGGTGGTGGCGGCAACGGTGTTGAACCGTGTGGCGGCACAGCACCCACGTTCGTCGGCATCCTGGGCGCACCAGAGGTCCGACGACAACCGCTGACGGGTTCCTGGTAGCCCAGGAGCACCCCAACGCAGTGTCGAAGTCAAAAGTCCCGGACACCCAAGTGGAAGGCAGCCAGAGGCCGAAGATGATTTTGGCCTCCGACTAAAAAGTTGCTTTGACGGACTCCTTGTGGTACGTCCTCGTATCTCCGGAACCGCTTGTCCCAGAGCGTCGGCGACCTCGGCGTTGGACTCCCCGTGTCCTGGGGACCTCGAGGACACCATCGGGGACCCCCAGGTCGCCAATCCGTGGACCTCGGCGTCAAGGCCTTTGTTTCCAGACATTATCTGGAAAATATTTCCAGATATTATCTGGAACATTTTATTTCCAGATATTATCTGGAAATGCCGTTTTTTTTTCCAGATATATATCTGGAAATTGACTATTTCCAGATATTATCTGGAAAAAGTAGACATTTCCAGATATTATCTGGAAAAAAACGGCCATTTCCAGATAATATCTGGAAATGCGAAAAAATATCTGGAAATTTCCAGACATCGGTTTCACCGTGTCCACCTATAGTTCAGATCTGCACATTGCACAACACTAAAACTGCAGTTTGCACTTGCAGAAAACTATACTTGCAGTTGCAAAGCAAGATTTTGTTTTTTCTTCAGTTTTTTTCCTAAACGAACTACAGTTTACCAACTACAGTTTTGGTACTACAGTTTAAACTTCAGTTTAACTAAAGATCCTTCCACCCGGGCAGTCTTCCCGCGTAGCGATGAACGCCGATAGCACTTCTCCAACCGTCGGCAGCGACAAGCCGGCAAAATCCGTTGCCACTACCTCCAGAACGGGCACTCTCACCCTCCGAGTCCGAACTGACATGGTAAACCACAATAGAATACACAGCGAAACGCGTGCGCGCAGCAAACAAATCAGCTGATGAATGGCGCGACAACAACAACATCGGGCCGGGGCGGGAAAGCCGAGCGAGCCGAGCGACCCGGGCCGGCGAGCCGAGCGACCCGGGCCGGCGAGCGGCACTCGGCACACCGCAGCGCCACCCGCCGGCCACCCCCCACCCCTTTCCCCACCGGCCTCGCCTGACCGCCCCCTCCCCAACCCCTTCCCTGCGCGCACTAGTCGCTCGCTTCGTCTCTCTCTGTCTCTCTCTCACACACATACGAGACACTCTATGAACGCCGCTTTGTCTCTCGCACTCATGGGATGGCACGCAGGTGTGTGAGTGAGAGAGAGAGAGAGAGGGGGGGAGAGAGAGACAGAGAGAGATAGAGAGAGCTTGCAGAGGGTGCTTCAACCATTTCCTCAAATTTGTCGAAAAGAACTATCGAATTTCCCGCCTCTGTGCCGCCCTCTACGGCACTCCTGTCGCGTCCCTGGCGCTGGGCTACCTTTTGCCAACCCTCTACCTTCTTTTCATCCACAATAGTGCGCTATGGTGGGGCTATGGGGCTCAGAAATGTGGAAAAACTTAAAAAAAAGACAAAAAAAATGACAAAAATTTGCCGAAATTTGACTATTTTAGAGGTCTGGGCTCCGAATGAATGGGTTCCGATAGGCCCTGGTGGTACAAAATGTTGTCTCTTGTGCCGAAAAAGTCGATACAGCGATAGGGACCCCCACCCGAGCTCATGGGGTGGAAAAATAAATGTTTACATCTTTAACACCTTCTTTTTGCCGCTTTTTTCCATAAAACGGCTTAGAGGGTGATGAAGATGACGTCTGATCGCAAAACCCGATACGAATCTGAATTCAGCATTAAAAAACGAAACTAGTGAGTGCTACCGAAAAGTTGAAATCGAAAAACGTCTTTTTTCGACGGCCTCTAACGTGTCGTGCGCCGCCCACCTCATGCAGCTCGTCGTCACCGACTCACTGAAGGTGAACGAAATCTTCACCAAGGCCTGCAAGAAAGCCAAGAAGGTGGTGGCGCATTTCCACCACTCTACCACGGCAACTACGGCTCTGGAGAAGGCGCAGGTCGCGGCCAACATGAAGGAGTCCAAGCTAGTGCAGTCATGCCCCACCAGGTGGAACTCAACCTATTTCATGTGCGTGAGCTTGGTGGCATCGCGCGGCCCCATCTGCACCACCCTGTCGGACCGCACGGTGACTTCTGCCAAGAAGTCCAGGGCGCTACAGCTGTCGACTGAGTACTGGGAGGAGCTGGAGGCGATGCTGCCCGCTGCCCGTCCTTAAGCCGCTGCAGGTCACCACCACCGTCCTTTGCGCGGAGGACAAGGTGACCATTTCCACAGTCAGACCAGTCGTGCGCTCCTTAATCGACGGCTTCTACAAGGTCAACGACGACGCTGGGATGGAGCTGGACCCGTGTGAGGAGCGCGTACGGGCTTTCAAGACTGAAGTGAGCCGCTGTCTCCAAGCGCGCTTCCAGATGGGCGAGTCGCTGGAGCGCCCTGCTCTGGTCCACCAGCTAGGGTCCTTCCTTGACCCGCGTTACAAGGACTTGAGGGCCGAGCCGTCGGCTGCCGAGGTGGAGAAAATCCGCGACGACATCCAGGAGAGGCTCGCACTCGAGGCCGTGAAGACGGCGGACAAGGACGTCGCCGAGGAGGCCACGCCGGACTCAAGCACGGGCCTGGACTTCTTGTTGCTGGGTGGTGCGAGTAGAGTTGTGGGCCCACGCACCTGGCAGACGGAGTACTCTGAGTACTTGGCGGAGCCACAAATCCACCACAATGCCTGTCCACTGGCGTGATGGCAAAGCCACGAGAAGCGCTACCCCACCCTGGCTCGGCTTGCGCGCCGAATACTTGCCATACCTGCCACGTCGGCGGGGAGTGAAAGGGACTTCTCTACGGCTGGTTACACCGTGAGACCAAACAGAAGCAGTCTTCTTTCTCAAAATGTTGGCATTCTAGTTTTCCTATACCAGAACAGGAAAATTCTGTTCAAAATTATGTCTTCCTTGTAAGTAATTTATAAAATATAAACAATTGAATAAATAATGTAAATATAAAATTATAAGTAATTAATTAAGTGTGGCCCTCCGAACAGATTCGGGTGACACGCGCCAAGACACAAAACAATACGCTCGACACACGCACACATAAACACACAACACACAAAGAACAATTACTTGTTAGAGACTGGGCATGCACCGCTACGGGTTGCAATGATCCTGGTCCTGCGACCGCGGAAATTCCCGCGGTTCCCCGGGAATTCCCGCCAACCCGGATACCCGGGTACCCGGGTCCGCAGGATTTCCCGGGAAATCCGGAACCCGGGAAAACCCGTGGAACCGGCTCCTACCCGGGAGCACTGATAGAAAAAAGTACAGAAATTACACGGAAAATGTCTGGTCAATTTTTTACCTGGACCGTCCGTACCTTGCCAACCACGGAGGTTCTGTACATGTTTTCTGTAGCAGTTTACATGAGATCCTTATGGGGACCACAGAGAACCAGTACGGAAGGTCCGTGCCTTTTCTGTACCCCATTTTCTGTACATTTTCCGTAACAAAACACGGAATTTTTTACAGTGAGTCCCGGGTACCCGCGGGACGGGAATTTGAGAGCCCTAATACAGCGCGCCACTGCCAGGCTCGATGCACCATAGAGCGCTGCTTTGGTTGCCTGAAGATGAGGTGGCGTTGTCTCTTAAGGGAGAGATTTCTACGCTTTGCTCCAGACAAGGCTGCAAACATCTTCAAAGCAACCTGCTTGCTTCACAATATGTGTCGCCTGGTAAGTTTCATGCACCTTTCAGAAGGTCCCCCTGGGACAAAAAGAAGGTGTCATCCTCAATGCCACTTTCTTTTTTTTTTTTTCAGGGTAAGTCGTGTTACTACCAGAAGGTGGCAAGTCGTCGATTTAGGAAATGAATATTGTTTTTCAGGCTGGAATTGGAGATGAGGACCTTCAACCCATATTTGGGGAGGAGGATCCCATCTATTTTGTGCCAAGGCAAAATGAAGTGGAGTAAATGGAGAGGCTTGAAGAACTGGATCCTGCTCTCATCCTTTAAGGCCACAATGACGAAGCTGTTGTCCGAATGGGCACTGAAGTCCGCCAAAGAATGGTTCAGTTCCTCGATTTGCAACGCAATGGACATGTTTAGATTTGTTAGTACTAAGAAGTAAATATTTGCTCTGTTTTAGCAATTTCAGTTAGGGAATATGGCTTTATAAGTTTAAATAAAAAGACCATAATTTGAAAGCTTGTGTGTGCATTTAAAAATCATAGAAACCACAATATTACACTCTACAAGTACTCAATACTAGAATTTCTTATAGAATTTTATCAAAACTTTAAAGTAAGTACACCAATACTTCTTGCAAGTAATTTGATCAGTATAGCACAAGACAGAAGTATCACAAATGTCATCTAAGGAATCTTTAAATCATTATACTTCCATCACAACTTAAAACTAGTATGCACTCCAATACTTCTTCTTTATGACCAGAATCACATGACATAAGTGTCAGAAACTGTCAGGCTCAGGAATCTTTAAACCATCACACTTCTAACACCATCAATTAATAACTTTGAAGTAAATTTGAGTTAACGTGAGTAAATCACAAAGTCAATATTAAATTTAACCACATCAATTATAAACATATGGCAGACTTTCATCACAACTTAAAACTAGTTTGAACTCCAATACTTCTTCTTTATGACCAGAATCACATGACACAAGTGTCAGAAACTGAGGCTCGGGACTCTTCAAACCATCACACTTCTAACACAACGGTACCTCCTATCTACAAACGCTCAGAACCGTGCCCCCCTGATGAAACCGCTCATCTAGGGGTGGTCTGGGAAACAACCGCTCATCGCAGGCCGGCCGGGTTACAAGCGCTCACCTCGGAGTCGCCGCTCTGAAACAGCTCACCAGCGCCCACCCGTTATAAACCCGCACAAGTCAATGCAGGCCGTTTTTCCAGGAGAGCAAGTGAAAGTCTAAGGTCCTAGGACAACTCGGGGAAATGATTTCTAGGCCATGTTTTTGGCAAGTTAGATTCTGTAAACTGTACTCTGTCAGATTCTGAAAGAGCAGATTTTTTTAATAAGGACAGGTCCTTACAGTGACCCCTTTCGATTTCCGCGGTTTATGGCTTGGCGGATTGCTTACCTAAGTAGATGTCCAAAAATAAAATATTTGGTCGATCGAAGCCTTCTTGGCTGAGCTATGGCTAATTTGGTTTTTTTTATTAAGAAAAAGCTGGGTATTTTGGGTAATTTTCATATGAGACGTAATTTTTGGACCAGGTGGCTGAAAATTGACTCTCTTGTGTAAAATTGAATAAGGAACAAGTTGGTGTGCTCAGAATTGACCTTCGACCAATACTTTTGGAGATATCGGCCTCCAAAGTTGAAAAAAAAGGTAAAAATGTAGGAAAATACCCAAATCTTGGGATTGGGGCCACTATTAGACCTATTGGCATGATTAATGGCTCATCTTGTAGAAAAAAAGCCAAGGAATCCAATGAGCACACGCGCAGGTCTGTGGGACCAACCATTTAGGAGATACACGGCTCCAAACTTAGCCATTTTTCGTAGGGTGGCGAAATTGTAGGTTTTGCACCTTGTCCGACTGTTGAGCCTTAAGTGACACCTATCCTGCCTTCGTGGAGAGCTCGGCTTAGAACAAGGCGATAAAAAAGGCGCAACGCAGACTGATGGTAGATTGGAAAAGACAGCGGGACTGCCTGAGGTGCACAGAAAACACCGCCGAGGGCGCCGTACAGGCAGGCAACCCACCCAACACGCTGACCCGGGGCACTGGTCCCGTCCCCCTGTCTCTCTCGCACTCATCCGGCGCCCCCATTAGGTGCGAGAGAGACAGAGCGGCGAGAGCAGGACTTCCCTGCCCGATCGCAAAACATCTTCGCTGACACTCTCGAGAGGCAAGGACCAGACCCCCCCCCCCTCCCCGCCTCTCGGTCTGTGTTTTGGCGCTGGTGGAAGGTAGTGGAGGGAATGAAGTGTCCCAACCAATCAGTGTGCTCGTCCTCACTCCACCTCGATCGCGTCGCGCGGCCGCGGCCTCCCTCGACGGTGTTTTGTTATGATTTGTTTCTAGCCGGTGTTGTCTGAAGCTCGTGGCTCCTTAGTCCAACCTCGTGGATTCAAGTAGCGTGTAGCGTGTCTGTGGCGGCGCTTTTAATTTTTTGAGTTATTTACGTTTGAGAAAATGGAATCGTTGGGTGTGTTTGTTTTATCAATCAGACCTTGTTGTGTTATTTTCTTTCAAAACTTTGGTTTCTAACCTCATATCATCCTTACAGAACCAGACCCTGATAATAATGATAATGTTTTTTGCTGTGATCCTCTGAGGCGTCACAAGAGGAAAATAACCAAAAGTTTGCGAGTGATCACAGCAGTTGATTCAAAACTTCATTCAGAACTGAAGGTTGGGTTGTTCCTCTGCAGTAACTGTCGGAAAGAATTTCCAGGTAACCGCTGCTTTTATTTTCAAGCTCCAACTCCAAACTGCAATTTTTATATAAGTCTACATGAAGTTCTACCTTTCTTTAGATATAGCTACTTCTTCTATTCCAAGGCCCCAGCCGGAAGGAGCACCAATATGTTGTGATCCATTCGCAAAACATTTGCAGCCCGTCTTCAAAAATTTGAGAGTTGTCTCGTCAACTGAAGGGAGTGACAACCCAAGTCTCAAGGTTGGATCACATTTATGTGACAACTGCCGGAAATTTTATCCAAGTAAGGAATGTTTTTAGGTGACCACACAGATGAGTGTTTCTTTTATTACTTTATAAAAATATTTACCTCTCAGGCTTGGGCACTAGCACAATTCAAACTGCGAATAAGTTGGCCAATGGTAAGAATATTACTTCAACCAACCAGTGCTTAAACGTTTATTCTAAGATAACTATGTCAATGAAATTGCATTGCTCATTTTGACCCTTTTAGAACCTGATCAGGTCTTCTGCTCCGACCCTTACAAAAAAACATAAGCTGCCAGTTAGTAAAAATTTAAGAGTTATCTCTGCATTTGATGTTCTACTTAACTCAAACCTTACTGCTGACTTACACTGGTGTGACAACTGCCGAAAAGAATCACACCAAGATGCTCATGGTATACTATATTAGCAGATCCTACATGCCACTAAAATTATTGCTTTGAGATTAACTTTATTAATATTCTTTTTTTAATTTTTTTTTTTTGTTTTTAGGTAAAGACTTGAACTCTATTGAAGTTTCACAGCCCAGTGTACCTTCTGGCATGAATCAAAGTTGTGATGGTACACGTTGCTTTCTTATTTTCCATCTCAATTACTTTTTCTGAGGAACAATTGTCATTCTCATTTATTTATTTTTTACTTTATTGTTTTAGACAAATGCTGCAATCCATTTGGCACACATGAAGGAAAGGTTATGGATTCCAAGACAGATTTGAGAAAGATTAATGAAAATGACAAAAAAAAATCCAGTATTACATGTTGGTATGCTGTGGTGTAGTACCTGCCGCAAAAGGTCTTATTGCCAAGAAACTTCTGAGGACCAGAAACAAAATGAATCAGTTGATGTTTTTGATACTATTGAAGGTAAAAATATTATTTACTATACGCCATTATATTTGCTTCAAAAATAAATTAACTGTGTAAAAATATTTTTTCTCCAGGTTTGGGATTGGCAGATATTTTTTCTGAAATTGCTCATGATTTGTCTGAAATGACAAAAGAATCAAATAGTCAGAATGTTGGGGTGGTTGTGGCCACCCAGATCAGTGGCGCATCGTGTTCTCCCAACCTTAGTCCCACTGTGCACAAGGAATCTGCCACTCGTTGCTTGACATCATTAGGCTTGTCGCCTTTGGTAACGTATGGAGTCAGAACAAAGTGTGGGACAATTGCTGCTGCAAAACGGAAGATCGAAGAAGCAACAGGTCTAGTTTCAAAGAAAATATGCAGGGCTATAGGAGTTGATCCTGAAGAATTATTAGAAACCCCAGAAGCAAGGAAAATGAAGGATTATGATGAATTATTGAATGAAGTCAAGGAAAGATTAACTGCAGCTTCTAGATCTTTGAAATATAAGTTGCTGTCTTTAGTCCCCAGTAGCATGTCTACCAGTAGGGTAGCTTCAACTTTTGGAGTTAGCAGAAATGTAGCGAGGAGGGCTCAAGAGTTGAAAGCAGATAAGGGTATTTTACCAGAAGTTGATTTCAGCAGAAAATCTGGTATCCTTGAATCCACTAAATTGCTGGTACAGGAATTCTATTGCTCTGACGATAATTCAAAAGTGCTGCCAGGTACAAGAGATTGTGTTAGCGTAAAGAAAGGAGTCTACGAGCAAAAAAGACTCATACTTTGCAATATTGCAGAACTGTACAAATCCTTTAAAGAGAAACATGGAAACCTTAAGATTGGGCTCTCAATGTTCTATTCACTAAGGCCAAAATGGTGCATTTTTGCTGGTGGTGCAGGCACTCACGAACAATGCATTTGCCAAACGCACCAAACCTTCAAATTGCTTCTTCATGCTCTAAACATTAAAATAGATTACAGAGATTTAATTAAGATGTGTGTTTGTAATTCTGAAGACAGGTCTTGCATGCTGAGAATCTGTGATACCTGTCCAACTTCACAGAGAGTGGAAAAAATATTACGAGAGCAAGTGACAGTCCCAGAGCAGCTAAATTCAACTTTTTCCGAAGACGAAGAATATGAATTCATGGAGGAAAATGTCAAGTTCCGTTAATGGAAATCAACAGATAGAACTGAGATGATCATCCAAGTTTGCAAACGGTCTGAACTGATTGAATTAGCAGCAAGGAAAATGAATACTTTCATTCCTCACTGTTTTATAGCAAGAAGCCAAAAGGAGTATATAAAAAAACTTAAAGAAGAACTCCCACAAACCAAAGCTATCATTGCCATGGATTTTGCAATGAATTATAATTGCTTAATTCAAGGAGCAGTGCAATCCTATCACTGGTCCCCAAAACAAGTCACTGTACATCCTACACTGATATCTTATAAAGATGCTGACAATGTGCTGATCCAGAAATCTATCATATTTATATCTGATGACTTGGACCATGATGTACCATTGGTGAAAAAATTCCAGGAAAGAATAGCTATGTACACCAAGAAAAATTTGCCCCAAATTAAAGAAGTGGAATATATTACTGATGGCTGTGGAAGTCAGTACAAATGTAAAGGCTATTTCAACCTTCTTTTGGATCATGAAGAGCGGCTGGGTCTTAAGGCTACCCACTCGCACCATGCTACTAGTCATGGAAAAACACGGAATGATGCAGATGGAGGATCTGTAAAACGCACAGCAAGAATAGCTAGTCTGCAACGCCCCTTGGACAACCAAATCATCAGTGCTAGGGACCTCTTTGATTTTTGTGAAAAGCGAATGAAGGACAAATTTGATTTTCAATTTGTTTCAAAAGAAGAGGTTGAACCTTATAGACAACAATACAAAGAAATTGTTGATGGTTTAGAGACTGTCCCTGGCACCCGTTCGTTCCACTTTTTCAAACCTCTTGGTAAGAGAATCAGACATGAACGTAATTTTCTTTTTCTTGGTACACGGGTGATACATTTAATGTATGTTTCTTTTTTTTCCCTGCAGGCAACAGGTTGGCTTGTTTTAAAATATCTCAAGACAAAAACACTTTCCCGTCTCTACACTACAAGATCAAATGTGTGCTTAGTACACAGCTATAGATGTATGCTTGGCAAGCACACAGCTATAGATGTATGCTTGGCAAGCACACAGCTATAGATGTATGCTTGGCAAGCACACAGCTATAGATGTATGCTTGGCCAAGCACACAGCTATAGATGTATGCTTGGCCAATCACACAGCTATAGGTGTATGCTTGGCCAAGCACACTTTTATCCCACCCATTTAAAAGGCAGGCTCCTACAGCTGTGTACTTGGCCAAGCACACACCTATAGCTGTGTACTTGCCAAGTATACATCTATAGCTGTGTGCTTGCCAAGCATACATCTATAGATGTGTGCTTGTAAGTACGCTCCCACAGCTGTGTACTAAGCACACATTTGATCTTGTAGTGTAGTGCATACTCTTCAGAAGACCGCCAGACAAGTTATTGCACCAGTAACTGTGTCAAACGGAATCCATGTGGTGGCTAGGGTGGGGAAAAGTAGATATTTAGGCCTGGTCACAGACACATATGCTGAAGAAGGAGAAGCTGACTTGTCCCTTCTAATGCCAAGACTGCCAGCTAAACAATTTAAATGGCCAAGAGAGATGAAGACAGTGACAGTGCCCCTTCCCCATATTTTGTGTGAAGTAGAACTTTCAGAGGTTGAAGAAGCAGTTCACCTCACATCAGCTGACTTGGAGAAATTGTATGATCAACGAATTTCGAAAAGGCCCCAAAATTAAATGTTTTATTTGGTCACTTGAAATATTAAACTATTGCTTCATAAATTTATTGATAAAGGGAAAAGGTTTTGAAATGTTTTGTAAACTACAGTAATATTTTGTAAATTTATTGACACTGTAAAAAGTATTTCTGTTTCATTTTCAAACATTACAATTTTAAAGTCCTTCATATTAATTTTTTTTTTTCAAATGTATTTCATTTATTCCTCATCCTTTGAAAGTCTATAGCGGGCCAGAAGAGCGGGGCAGGCGGCCAACATTCTAGTCGCGTTTTGAGCTTCAGAGTCACTAAATGGGACTCGAACCGAACGTGTGACCCCACCAATGGAAAGCGACTCTGAAGCTCTGCGCCGGTATTCTGGCCCACTGTGCGGCACCCTCGTGGCTCGCCTCAACTTTGGCTCGGCAAGGGGTGGAAAGGGCTGCATACTGATTCCGAACTCTACTCTCGCCGCTCTGTCTCTCTCGCACCTAATGGGGGCGCCGGATGAGTGCGAGAGAGACAGGGGGACGGGACCAGTGCCCCGGGTCAGCGTGTTGGGTGGGTTGCCTGCCTGTACGGCGCCCTCGGCGGTGTTTTCTGTGCACCTCAGGCAGTCCCGCTGTCTTTTCCAATCTACCATCAGTCTGCGTTGCGCCTTTTTTATCGCCTTGTTCTAAGCCGAGCTCTCCACGAAGGCAGGATAGGTGTCACTTAAGGCTCAACAGTCGGACAAGGTGCAAAACCTACAATTTCGCCACCCTACGAAAAATGGCTAAGTTTGGAGCCGTGTATCTCCTAAACGGTTGGTCCCACAGACCTGCGCGTGTGCTCATTGGATTCCTTGGCTTTTTTTCCACAAGATGAGCCATTAATCATGCCAATAGGTCTAATAGTGGCCCCAATCCCAAGATTTGGGTATTTTCCTACATTTTTACCTTTTTTTTCAACTTTGGAGGCCGATATCTCTAAAAGTATTGGTCGTAGGTCAATTCTGAGCACACCAACTTGTTCCTTATTCAATTTTACTCAAGAGAGTCAATTTTCAGCCACCTGGTCCAAAAATTACGTCTCATATGAAAATTACCCAAAATACCCAGCTTTTTCTTAATAAAAAAACCAAATTAGCCATAGCTCAGCCAAGAAGGCTTCGATCGACCAAATATTTTATTTTTGGACATCTACTTAGGTAAGCAATCCGCCAAGCCATAAACCGCGGAAATCGAAAGGGGTCACTGTAAGGACCTGTCCTTATTAAAAAAATCTGCTCAAACGAAATACGGGCAGGCTATGCTGTTTTAATAGAATTGGCTTGAAATGTTGATGAAGTCGTAAGATGGCGTTTGCATTTACATTATTCCTGTTTCTTCTGTTGATAGATTGAATGTATCGGTGAAAACTTTTTAACGTTTAACTGTGTGCAAATTCTATGTTTCTTCTAACCCATGTGTGAAGATCCGCTCCCTAAGGTGTAAATTTCGCGGGAGTGGATCCGCTCAGCTCAGCGGATCCAGTCCGGCCAGGATCCAGTATCATTTGAGGATCCACCTGAAAAGGGATCCGGTAATGAAAGTGGATCCCATCCGAACTAGATCCGCTTGGCTAAGCAGATCCACTCCCGCGAAATTTACACCTTAGGGAGCAGATCGAGTGAGGCAGAGGATCGGGTACAGAGCGGATCCGGTGTCACTAGAGCGGAACCGGTCTCACCACAGCGGAACATAGCGGATCCGGTCACCGCAGCGGATGGCCTTAGCGGATCTTGTAAGATCTTGGTGGATCCTCTAAGGAAATATGCAACCTCTATTTGGGAGACTATAAAGGGATTTGAATTCTGAAAAGTATATCCCAGGATGATGAAACCGAGTCCGATCCGAATCTGCAATCCGTTTTTCGCTATCATCAGCGGTTTACAAGATAGCGATACCATGTTGTTCGATTGCGATGAAATTCAAATGGCCCTAGTGAATTCGCTTCAATATGCCCTGTACCAATTTAGAGGTCAAAATTCCAAATGCTGTCGGTTTTATAGCCACTTCAATTTTAAAATCCCGCAGTGGATCCGCTTAGGTTATTGAATCCGGTACGGGCTGAGCGGATCCACCAAGCTCTCAGTGGATCCACCATGCCCTCCTGTCCTAAGCGGATCCTGAATAGCTAAGCGGATCCTCTCCTCAGTGGATCGTGGAGGATCCGGTGTGGCCGAAGCGGATCCACTCGGATCCTGTAAAGTCTCACCGGATCCGCTTAAAAAGAAGCGGATCCGCTGTGGGCGGAGCGGATTTTTAGACCTGGGTGGGTTCCAGATCCGGATAGGTTATAGTGGATCCACTCCGTCCTGTGGCTTTTGAATTGTCGCGCCAACTCGCGGGCAGTCTCGGAGTATGAGAAAGTCGAGGACCATGAGCAATTGTGCGACCCTTTTCCGATGTTTGTATTGACATTCGCACGGGTAATATTTTTTTTACCAGGTTAGGTTAGGTTAGGTTGGGTTAGGTTAGGTTAGGTTAGGTTACATTAGCCAGAGCCCCACTTTGCCCTAGTTCGCGCGAGTCGTGGCCGGGATGATATTGGACTGTCAAAAATGCTCTTTACACTTTATAGTGCTTTTAACTTGGGTGAAATTTCGGCACTGTTTTGGGGAATTCGCGAGTAGCTGCGAGTGCAGGTGTACCCGTGGGCCTGTGCCTCCGTGGCAGGTAGGGCGCGTTTTCGGGAAATTCCCCACGGCATGGTACTTGTCCGGGGTTTTGTAAACAAACTGTGCAGGTTGCCTGTATATCTGTCAAGTGAAATTTGTATTCTTTATTCGTTAATTGCATTTTAAGAAGGTCAGTGTAGGTTACATTAGCCAGAGCCCCACTTTGCCCTAGTTCGCGCGAGTCGTGGCCGGGATGATATTGGACTGTCAAAAATGCTCTTTACACTTTATAGTGCTTTTAACTTGGGTGAAATTTCGGCACTGTTTTGGGGAATTCGCGAGTAGCTCCGAGTGCAGGTGTACCCGTGGGCCTGTGCCTCCGTGGCAGGTAGGGCGCGTTTTCGGGAAATTCCCCACGGCATGGTACTTGTCCGGGGTTTTGTAAACAAAATGTGCAGGTTGCCTGTATATCTGTAGAGTGAAATTTGTAGTCTTTATTCGTTAATTGCATTTTTAGAAGGTCAGTGTAGGTTACATTAGCCAGAGCCCCACTTTGCCCTAGTTCGCGCGAGTCGTGGCCGGGATGATATTGGACTGTCAAAAATGCTCTTTACACTTTATAGTGCTTTTAACTTGGGTGAAATTTCGGCACTGTTTTGGGTGATTTGCGAGTAGCTGCGAGTGCAGGTGTACCCGTGGGCCTTTGCCTCCGTGGCAGGTAGGGCGCGTTTTCGGGAAATTCCCCACGGCATGGTACTTGTCCGGGGTTTTGTAAATAAAATGTGCAGGTTGCCTGTAAATCTGTGTAGTGAAATTTGTAAGTTTTATTCGTTTATTGCATTTAAAAAGGTTGAGTGTTGGTAGCATTGGCCACTCTCCTCTCTTAAGGGTCTCCGGTGGTCTCCAGGCGCTGGCCTTGGGTGATGACCTGGCAACACGTCGGCGTCTTCCCAGAGTCTGCGCGTTGTCATTTCGACGCCTCGCTCGGTTTGCCGTGTGCTGCTGCGTGGAGGGCAGACGGTAGCTGGGGTGAAACCATGTTGCCACGTTGGGCGGCGCTGCAGTCGAGAAGGCTTCATAAGCCATCCTTGTGATCCGTGATAAGATACACAATAAATTGTTCTGTTGGCAGTCACGGCCTTTCGGATACCGCGCGTTGGCCAGAGCGGCGCTTGGGTCGCATTCGTCACGGCCGCGTCCATCGCAACGCTGGGTGAAGTGGGCTGCCATCTTGTGTCGGTTAGGGACGGGCGATTCCGATTCGATTCTTTGTGGTATCGATTCCTTCGCTCTCAGAATCGGAGGAATCGGTATCGATTCCTCGCGTGCGTCGATTCCAAGGTATCGATTCTTTTTACGAGTTTTCCCTCGATTCTTCTTTCGATTCCTACGTCGGGATGCCCAACCGCAGAATCGCAAAACCAAAGAAAATATTTAAGTATTTCCGTTTCTATCTGTAAGAGATCATTAATAATGATACACTTAAAATAATATGCTGCTTATTTATTTGGTTTAGGGCTTAAAAAAGTGACGATCGTACTTTTTACGCGGGTTGTTTCCGTCCTTGGGTTGGCAGCATTGCTGATCTAGTTTAGCTCAGCAGTAACATCCTACCCCTTCTGACCGCAGTTGAGTGAGAAGTGAGATATCCGTGATCTGATGTTTTGATCTTCAGTAATTTCAAAGCGACCAAAATTATCAAATTAATAAACTATATTTTGTCCCGTTTCAAACATATTTCTTCTTTTCATCCTCGGTCTGGTCTCGTCTGGCCCACCCAAGCAAAAGTGGTGCCCTCTTTTGAATGCTAGGAATCGAATCGATTCTCAGTGGTATCGATTCTTTTTGAGCCAGGAATCGATTCTCCGATACCTGCGATTGCGACAGGAATCGATTCCCAGGTATCGATTCTTCGGAAGGAATCGCCCGTCCCTAGTGTCGGTGTATGCGGGGACGTAAGCCATCAGTTCACCATGAGCCGTGTTCAACCGGTTCCACCCCGTCGAGCCAAATCAGCGCAGTGGAATCGCATGCTCGCTTCTGCTTTCAGAAAAGTAAGTCAAATTTAATATCCCTTGTAGTGTCTAAGTCTCTAGTTATTTAGTGGCGAAGGGAGCGGGCGAGCGGACGGGCAGGCAGGCAGACAGACCTGCGCGCAGTGCGGTGTTGCCGCGCCACCGCGTTGGCTTCGCGTCAGCGCGCCCTGGCGACGGCTCTGGAACCAGGCCTCGCCCGCCTCCCTCGGGCTCCAGTTTGTATCCAGAAGCCAGCCTGTGTGGACGTCGCCGTGCCGCCGCCAGCCCGTCTGCCTCCCTGTCAGCCATTAGACATGTCCTCTTCAAAGCGTGAATCTGGGTCTTCCAAGTGGCGTCCACTTTCCCCCGTAGCTGCTGTAAGTAAGAAAACGATCCGTTAAGCGCTGTGTTCGTTTTGAGGGGTGAACTCCTAGTTAAAATCCTTTTATTTGGGCGGCCGAGCGTCACAGGCCAAGATGGCCGGCGACGGTATCTGTAACATTTAAATTTTCCGTTTTGTGACCAATAATGGTCACTCTAATTAGTTTTTTATCGAGTGGCGCACGAGCTTGGCTGGCGCTATCAGCCTACGATAGTTTTGTAGAATTATACGTCTGGTTCTTTGAGATTCGTTTGTCTTGCGCGTCCCTTGTGTCCTTCCCCCTGGTTGGCCCAACATGGCGGCAGTGCTGACAAGTTTAAGTAAATCCATTGTTCTTGAGCGAAATCATGCCTGACCTGTTTTGAACTGGGAATCGTAGTGTATTTTGTCGCAAAAGAAACCCGTAAAAACGGCTGAGAGTACTCCTCGCTTGAATAAATTTTCTTCGCGTTGATGCTCAGTAGCCCAGATAAAATGTGTTTGCTTGCAAGCTGTCTCGCGAAGTGAGGTTTAGAGAATGCGTCCTAGCACGCATGTCCTGTGTCCTCGGATTTCCTGCTAGCGTTGCATTTTTTTTAAAAATTTTCTTTTCGCGGGCTTCGCGCTGTGGACTTGGGCTGACAAGCCCATTTCCAAAGTACGTGGGCGGCTGAGAGGCCGGCTCTGGGGGCATGGGCTCGAATCTCACGGGGCAGTGTGTGCAAGTAATCAACAAATCAAATCATTTGGCAAATTTTGATGCAAGCAGCAGCCGAGCAGCGTGTTTCTATGATTAGACTCTTAACATGCTTAATATGAAGCTTGTGGCTGCGTGGGGCTGTTGCCACGCGCGCAATGTAACGCGCTTGGCTCTTGGAGAAATTATGTTGAAATTTATTTTTTAAATGTAGTTTACATAGAGTGTAAAGTACATTTACGAAGATACTTGACTGTTGATACCCGAAATCTTAAAGTAAAAGCAGAGACGGTGCACGCGGTGGCGGCCACCAGGGCCTTGCGGCCTGCCAGGCACTTGCCTTTCACTGTAGCAGCCCGCCACAGGTGGCTGTGCAAGCAGAGTTCCCTGAGGCGGCGGCAAGCCACGCGAATTATCTGTTTTAAATGTAAATTACAAAAACTGTAATATGCATTTACGAGGGTATTGAACCTTGAACACGAAAAAGGGGTTGGAAAGCCTTGAGCTGCGCAGCGCGCCGAAAAAAGGGTGTGTTTCCGGGATTTGTTTTTTAATGGGCAATTTGCCGTTTTTTTTCTTTCTTGGTGGCTTTGTGGGGCTGGTGCGTTGCACGCAATTTTTCGCGCTTGGCTTAAAGGTTGATAATATTGAAAGTTCCGTTTTAAATGTAAATTACAAAAACTGTAATATGCATTTACGAGGGTATTGAACCTTGAACACGAAAAAGGGGTTGGAAAGCCTTGAGCTGCGCGCCGAAAAAAGGGTGTGTTTCCGAGATTTGTTTTTTAATGGGCAATTTGCCGTTTTTTTTCTTTCTTGGTGGCTTTGTGGGGCTGGTGCGTTGCACACAATTTTTCGCGCTTGGCTTAAAGGTTCATAATATTGAAAGTTCCGTTTTAAATGTAAATTACAAAAACTGTAATATGCATTTACGAGGGTATTGAACCTTGAACACGAAAAAGGGGTTAGAAGGCCTTTAGCTGCGCGCCGAAAAAAGGGTGCGTTTCCGAGATTTGTTTTTTAATGGGCAATTTGCCGTTTTTTTTTCTTTCTTGGTGGCTTTGTGGGGCTGGTGCGTTGCACACAATTTTTCGCGCTTGGCTTAAAGGTTGATAGATCACAGAAAAAATATTTAAAAAGTAGCACTGGTTCATTTTAATTTTAAAACTACAAAAATTTGACAAGAATGTATTCATGACTTCCTTATTGCACCTACTCAAGGTCACTGGGTTGAACACAGTCTCGAAGCCAGTTGGCAACATAGTCGAACTTTTTAATATCAGACTTCCGTGATACAGTTCATATGTCAATATGTCCTGTATCATCGTTTGAAAGCGAAGGATGTGCAGTTAAGTCCACATTTCAAAATTACCGAAAAATACCAATTTTACCGGGGCTGCGTAAAATACCGTAATTTACCGTTCTTTACCGGTAATATTACCGGCCTTCACATCCCTAGGTGGAAGACTTGCTGAGGGCAACAACTTTTCATTCACTATGAATACAGATGCAATGAATTTGGGTTGTTCCTCAACTAGATCAGCATGGCCTATTCTCCTGTGCATAAATGAATTTGCACCCCACAATAGAAAGAAAGACATTATTTTTGCAGGTATTTGGGTCGGCCAAAAACATCCTAACATAAACATTTTTTTATCACCATTTGCAGATGAACTTGGTTCACTGTCTACAGAAGGCTTCAAATGGAAAGACGGACATGGTGTAGCACATAACAGCAAGGTAATCCCTTGAATAGCATTTTCAGATTTAGCTGCTCGTTTCAAATTTTTAAATTTGTCCAATTACTCCGCGTAATATGGGTGACATTTTGTTATAAATAACAGGGAAAGTGGCGATACAAATCGGCAACTTTGGCCCGTCCCGTACATTTTAAACATTCGGAATTGCTGTCGTATTTTAGCCCATAAAGATGCGAATCTCTGTCGGAAACTAAATAGATGTTACTTTCGTCATCAGCACCCTTAACGTATGAAACCATGTCTTCCTCGAAATAAAGATTACGGTCGTATGTGACGGAAACGGCACTCGACCGCCTAGGTGCAGTTTGCGGTTAAAAAGGAAAAATTTTGGTCGCATTT
The DNA here is from genome assembly GCA_030522485.1 of Stenchaetothrips biformis. Lineage (NCBI taxonomy): Eukaryota > Metazoa > Arthropoda > Insecta > Thysanoptera > Thripidae > Stenchaetothrips > Stenchaetothrips biformis. Next base: position 5,349,157 of record CM060089.1, on the reverse strand, counting down.
GACCTTACCGGGAATCGTAAGTAGGTCTGGGGTCAAAATAGATGCAATTTTCGTCATCAGCACCCTCAAAAACATACGAAGCAACGTTAAACTAAAAAATACGATTTCAAGAAATCCTGGTAGTCACGAAGTTACTCTTACATTTATGTTCTGGTTTAACAAAGATAGCTAAGGCTAGGACTGCGTTGTGTAGTTCTGTTTACGTTTGTCAGACCATTATAAATAATACTCAAACTTACGTAAAGACCAGCTGCGTATCAATTTGTGTCCAAAACAGACACTTAAGACAGTCTCATAATACCTGAAGGACACGTTATTCACAGAAACGTGCAATAAAATAGTCCAGTTCACCCAGCTTTAAGGTTAGAAAAAAAGTACAGCCCCGTGTACAGATCGTTTCGTCTTAGACTCAGAAGTACCATCAAACCTCGCTACAAGGTGCAGCTACACGCCCACCGTTTTCGAAAAGGGACTTATAGTCACACTCAAACTACGTTAGGGATAGTTTTATCACAAATGCATTTGCACAAACACGCAGTTTAATGTCCTATTTCACTCCGATTCAAAGAGTTTAGAACATTTAGGGTTGGTATTTCTGAAAACAACAGGGCCTGCGCGCAGCGGCGCGGGACACTCTGGCCAACAATCACCGACCGACCGGCCGATCCAAATGGCCACGTTCGGAAACAACGTCTATACCATTGTTGGAGCTCTTCTAGCTGCAGTAAAAGACAACTTTGATTCGAACGCGCTTTTTCAAGGGAGCGAGCGTTTTTGGTGTAAGCTGTACAGAGGCGAAAAGGAGCGCTGCTATTGGTCGGATTCCATTTCCGGTGGCTCGGCTCCCCCCTCTCCCTCTGTTTTTCGCTGACGAGTCGATTTTTGCCATGGTAACGGCGATTTCAACTCAAAATTTCTCAAAATTGGCCCTACACTTTTCAACCACATTTCACCACTGAAATCAGGGTTCAAAGTTCTACCTCTGCCAAATCTCATCAAAATCGTATAGAAAATTTCGGATTTGCATAAAGGGCCAGACTGACAAAAAAATAAAAAAAAAATACGATTTCACGAAATCCTGGTAGTCACGAAGTTACTCTTACATTTATGTTCCGGTTTAAGAAAGATAGCTAAGGCTAGGACTGCGTTGTGTGTAGTTCTGTTTATGTTTGTCAGACCATTATAAATAATACTAAAACTTACGTAAAGAGAAGCTGCGAATCAATTTGTGTCAAAAACAGACATTTAAGACAGTCTCATAATACCTGAAGGACAAGTTATTCACAGAAACGTTTAGTAAAATAGTCCAGTTCGCCCAGTTCACCCAGCTTTAAGGTAAGAAAAAAGCACAGCCCCCGTGTCCAGATCGTTTCGTCTTAGATTCAGAAGTACCATCAAACCTCGCTACAAGGTGCAGCTACACGCCCACCGTTTTCGAAAAGGGACTTATAGTCACACTCAAAGTACGTTAGGGATAGTTTTTTCACAAATGCATTTGCACAAACACGCAGTTTAATGTCGTATTTCACTCCGATTCAAAGAGTTTAGAACATTTAGGGTTGGTATTTCTGAAAACAACAGGGCCTGCGCGCAGCGGCGCGGGACACTCTGGCCAACAATCACCGACCGACCGGCCGATCCAAATGGCCACGTGCGAAAACAACGTCTATACCATTGTTGGAGCTCCTCTAGCTGCAGCAAAAGACAATTTTGATTCGAACGCGCCTTTTCAAGGGAGCGAGCGTTTTTGGTGTAAGCTGTACAGAGGCGAAAAGGAGCGCTGCTGTTGGTCGGATCCCATTTCCGGTGGCTCGGCCCCCCCCTCTCTGTTTTTCGCTGACGAGTCGAGTTTTGCCATGGTAACGGCGATTTCAACTCAAAATTTCTCAAAATTGGCCCTACACTTTTCAACCACATTTCACTACTGAAATCAGGGTACAAAGTTCTACCACTCTGCTAAATCTCATCAAAATCGTATAGAAAATTTCGGATTTGCATAAGGGGCCAGACTGACAATAAAAATAAAAAAACCCAACCCCGGTGAGGCTATAAGGCTACTTCGTGCCTAAAAAAAAACCCAACCCCGGTGAGGCTATAAGGCTACTTCGTGCCTAAAAAAAATTGGTCCCCCCGGGATTTGAACCTGGGTCCAAACTTCTCAGATTTGCTCAAAACCAGCACCCTTGGCTTTGTCTCGTCGCCCCGATTCCAAAAATACCCCTACATGCCCTTCTAGCTGTACCCGTTGCCGAGATCCTCCTCCAGCCCATGCAGACCATGATGCACCTGCAGCAGCCCCCGGGGCTCGGATCGGATTTGCTGCCACCGGGCGGATCTTAGGGTCACCCAAGGAGGCTGCATACCAAATTTGGTGACGATCGGACCATGCGAAGTCCTCGGACGGACGGATGGACGGACGGACGGACGAACGCACAGCAAGCATCATACTATATGCCCGTCCTTCGTATTTTTTATAATACGGGACGGGCCAAAAAGGACATCATACAAGTGTAGGTCTTAGATTTCCTGGTGTTGAAATTAACCAAAATGCTTGTCGCACACATTTATCTATGTTAAACGATATGAGGGTGGCTTATGCCAACAGGAACAATGCGAATGAAAAGGCAAGGGTTTGCAAGGGCTGCAAGGGTTTAACTCCACTTGTTAGATTGCATCCATACCTGGATTTAGGCAATGGTGTCATAGTAGATTTTTTACACAATGCCCTTCTTGGGGTAACCAGAAGACACAATGAAACTGTGCTCACCGCAACAAAAACAAGAGGAACTGACGGTAAGATAGTTTTTAAAGCAGGCCCCTTCTACATTGGTTCTCCTGAAAACATAAACACCATTAATTCCATACTAAGCAGTATCAAACCACCATCATAATTATCAAGAACACCACGCAACATTTCAGATTACAAGAAATGGAAAGCAAGCAAATGGAGGACCTTCTTATTATTCTATGGTGTTGTGTGCCTAAGTGGGATTTTAAAACAAAAATATTTTGAACACTTCTGTATGCTTTTCTCTGCAATTTTCTTAATTTTACAAAAGTCAATTTCTCGTGTTGACTTACAGACATCACACAAGTACCTTATTCAGTACATGATGCTAGTCCCTTTTTTTTTGGGGGGGGGGGGGAAATCAATGGTTCATAATGTTCATTTGTTCACACATGTCATAGACGCAATTTTAAATTGGTGTCCAGCCTGGGGTCCAAAGACATTCATTTTTGAGGGGGAAAACAGACACCTTAGTCAAATGAACACAAGTCCTGGCCACGTTGGATTGCAGCTCGCAAGAAGATACCGGATTTTTTCTTCGTTTCCTACGTTGTGTGAGAAGCTAGCATCGTCAGAAAAACCTGTTGTCTTTTTGGAAAAAATAACCAAAACTACTTAAAAGAATTTTGTGAGATGTGATGGTGTAGTACTAGTAGGGAGGGGCACAGAAATTCAGTTGGAACTGGAGGACATGGATTGTTTGTTAGCAGCTGGGATTGGGAATTATTTGAATATTCTCTCTTATCAAAGGTTTTACCAGGGAAGAATCAGGTACACAACACGGCAGTATAGTAGGGATAAAAAAATGATAATTCCTGGCTTCAAACTCAAGATGGCAGCAGAGGGTCAGTTTCAAAAATATAACATGTTCAGTTTAAAGATCATACTAAAGTTTTGATTCTGCTGCAGCTTTACGACATTAGAAGGCAGCCAGTCCCCAAGACTAGGCATTCTGACCCAAACCTGGAAGTAACCCTCTCTCACCTGAAGAGGATTGAAGGACGGGGAAGGTTAATCATCATTGATCCAGCTTCCATAAAGCAACAGCGTTTACACATGAATGTTCACCCAGAAAAGCATGCTCTTGTCCCTAGAGCCCAAAAGCTCTTGAAAAAAAGCTCTTGACGCAGGATCTCGTCATAAGAGCAAATACTCTTGGCTGAATGAAAATGAGTATTTGATCCACGGATAGCTGTATTTCCAGCTCGGGGCTGTGCCACTTCGGCTGTACTATTCTCTGAGAGAAGCTCATGACATGAGCCCATGACTCAAATGAGACGTCATTTGCCACATCGTCTCTTCGAGAGACTCATAGGCACTAAGCCCAGATTCCCATGGCATTCCATGGATATTTGTGACCACATAATTGTTGTGCTTTACAACCTCAACAGGAAGAGAGGATGAAGGACAGGGTGGGGCAAATGTGACCACCATAAACTCGTCTGTTTGGAGATTGGTCCCAAACAGAGCGAACACCTTGATTACAAACTGCCTGTCAGGCCCCTTCAGCATCTGTACATCGCACGTAGCGTAAGCCATGTTGACAGGTCAAAGAGTGAGCGACAACTATGCTCCCTGTGACAAGGATCGCTCTATTTATGCCTCTGGCGAGCGACACTGGCGCTGCCTTGCGGAAGGTGGGGGAACTAGGTAGGGCCGGCTTGCAGACTCCCTTGCGCCTTAACCTCAAAATTTATGAATCACCTAGTATGTCCATAGCTTCGAGGACTTCCTTGTCCTCCTCGTCCCCATCTCCCCACGCATTGACGCCGAAGAGGACAGTCCTACACACATCAACTCTCCTTCTCTTCGTGTTTTTCGCATGCCATAGTTTGGTTGTAGCCATGGTGACTATCGTCCAGCCTGCAAGACGGGCAATTTTGCGAGGAATGGGAATAGTTCTTTTTTGTTCCTCACCCATGACCATAGCCTTCAGTTTTTTCGCATTTTTCACAAACCAAAGGGCCCCGGTCAGCCGTCGTTCGAAAGGAGGTGGGGTTCAGCGGGGGGTGATTCCTCCGGGGGTGGATGGAACCGAAAAAAAAAACATGTTTGCCTGGTACGGGGGACGCCCCCAAGCCATTTGGCGCAAAATTCGGAAGTGTTCAAAATCCACCCCCTCGAAGGGGTGGGGCTGGCTGCAGGAGGGGATGGGTTGGTCCAAATTGAATTCCACTTGCACTGTTAGAAAGGGGCGACTCATTTGAGTCGGTCCACCAAAAATTTTGACTTTCCGAAAAATCTGTAGTGGTTTTTACGCCGCGTTTTTTACACCCTTGCGCACTTGGGGGTGGGTGCCATCCGTAAGGGTGGGCCCGAGGTGGGCCCACGGGGCCGCGCGCTTCGCAGGCCTTGAGAAGAGTAATGGGGGCACGCGTGTACAGTAAAGTCTCATTATTTGTCCCGTCACACGGGACGAGCTGAGGACAAATAACAAGCCCGGTGAGAGGCGAGGTCGGGCGGCCGCGGCCGGACCCGCCGGCGGCTTAGGCGAGCCGCTCAGGTAGGGATTACAGCGCCGTAATCCCCCGGCCTGGCTCATTTTTGAAAATGCAATTTCCGTTCAAATTTTGATCAATCTGTTTAACGGAACGTGTAGGTGACAAAAAAACAAGCTTAGCCAACTAAAATTTCATGTTAAAATTCGAATTTTTGATTAAGTTACGGCAAAACGTATTCTTTTCCAACAAAATGTTCCAATTTGAACGACTTTCACCGGGCCAACGCTAACTTGTGTTTATTTCTGGGAGACCGTTGCATTATGAAGAACACACTGCCAAAATTTCATCCCGATCCGACATCTTCAAGTGCCTGAAATCGCTTTTTGACCGGGACGCGGGGTCCCCGACGTGCCGGGCTGGCAGAATACGTTTTGCCGTAACTTAATCAAAAATTCGAATTTTAACATGAAAGTTTAGTTGGCAAGGCTTGTTTCTTTGTCACCAACACGTTCTGTGAAACAGATTGATCAAAATTTGAACGGAAATTGCATTTTCAAAAATGAGCCAGGCCGGGGAATTACGGCGCTGTAATCCCTACCTGAGCGGGCCGCCTAAGCCGCCGGCGAGTCGGCGCTCCGGCCGCCCGGACTCGCCCGGAGCCAAAGTGGTGGGGATGGGTTCAGGACAAATAATAAGCCCCAGAACCTGGACAAATAATGAGACTTCACTCTACCAAATTTCAGCATCCTTGGTCAAAAGACTAAGAAAATATCGCAGGGACAAAAAGAGCTCCGCTAATTTTTGTCGGGAGTGTATAAAGTGTTTATCTGAATCCAATACGCGGCTCCACTACTGAGTGTTTACCGCATCGACTGAACTTTCACTCGCATGTATAACTGTGTTATTCCTCGTCCGAAATACGAATTTCCGTTTTAGTAGCGCAAATTGGTTTGCCACGATGCACAAGTGCTGCCCTACAATGCTTATTTTCGTTGGTTAGCTGCAACCACTCGCGAAGATATGTAAATATTCGCGAAGAAGTGTGAAAAGAAATGAAACCTGCCCGATATTTCATTATTAAAGACATGAAAGTTCAGAACGGGATATGAGTTTTAACAACGCATTGGTTGTGAAAAGTAATGAAACTATTTCGATGTTTCATACTATTGGTTGTGGAAATTAAGAACCGGATGTAAATTTTCAAAACACATTGGTTCTCAAAATTCATAAACCTAGTTCGTACATTTCATAACCCACTTACGATATTTTAGAACAGCTTGTTATGAAATTTAAGAACCATGTGGATAGGAAATTTAAGAGCAATAGTTCTACAAATAGGTACAAAACCAAGTTATGAAATTCCAAAAGCATTTTTTTAAGAGTGGCGTGTCAAGGCCGCTGTGTCGCCGGAACAAAGGCACGCAGTACGTACTTCGTTCCTCTTATCGCTCTTCCTCCGAGTTGGTGAACACATATTTGGTCTGTGCGAAATCCCGCTAAGCAGCGCGGTATCCCCCTGAATAAAAGGTCCCGTCCCCGCGCACCTTCACTCAGTCCCACTGCCAAGACGTGCAAAGATGAACCTCAAGGTGCTAGCGGCCGCTGTGTCCGTCTTGGTGAGTCAAGATAGTGAACAGTTCGTCTTCAGACCGAAACGCGGTTTCAGTCCGGGAGCAAAGTGTCCAACACACACACACACACACACACTCACACAAACACACTCAAAATGACTTCTTGGCTCAAAATAATTTTTTTGATACAAACTTTATGTTGTGGTATAAAGAAAAATTTTCACGTATCAAGATGTTTTTTTTTTTTTTTCAAGAAACCTTTCTTTTTCTGGGTGCATTGAAGGAGTGTTGTTTTCATTCTCACAGGCGATCTGTGCCGAGGCACGGATCATCGGGTCCGACGACGGCGACCTCCCGCAGGTCGACGAGTTCGACAAGGACCTCGGCCTGGAGCTGCAGGCCCTGAGCGCCAGGCTGGGCGACAAGCTGCCGGCGCAGCAAAGCCTGGCCTTGAACCCCCTCCAGCTCCTCCTGGACGTCTTAGACCGTGTGGACACCGCGCTGCTGGCCGCCACCTCCGCCCTGAACGACACCGTAACCACCGCCACGCAGGCCGCGGAGTACGCCACCCAGGGCGCCGTGGACCGCTGGAACCAGGCCCTGCAGGTTAGGGTGGCCCACGGAAAACAAAAAGTTTCGATATCGAGTAGCGCCACACGGAATCTCAAAGTTGGTCCGGATTAATGAACTAAGCGCATTAAAAAAAAATTACCAAGTTAAAGCGTCGCTTAACTTGCTTAAAGTTTTTCGCCAAGCAAGGGAGTGTGGGGCACTTCATGGCACCTCGTGCCAAAATGCTGTGTGAAACACACCACTCTCTGTTGTCCAACCAATTTTGGTAATTTAAGGTATTACCATATGTACTTCAATGCCAAAAAATGGTTACGGTCAGATCGAAATTGTAGGCCCAGTGTGAAATCAAATTTTTAATGTGTGAAATTCACGAGCTTTTTCGATATTTGACCTTTTAAGTCCCTCGGACAATTCCTTAAAATGTTCTGGTATCCTAAAATGGTTTTCTTTATCGGAAGCTGGTATTTTTGTGAGCATTTTGCAATATTTGGATGTCACTAGCAATGCACCGATTACGTGCTGCAGCTAATTTTCTTTTAAATGTGGTGTGGGGCTAGGCTCTCCCAAAAATATGACCTATACCCGAGCGGTGTTTTTATGAAAGTACATACCAAGAAGTATCACTGTACAAAATTTGAGTGCTGTCCGATAAGCGGAACCATTGGCGCCTCCCGATGAAAGTTTTTTGTCAGTTTTCGCGCAAAACAGGTGCCGCATGTTTTCGGCGCCACTGTGCCTGGACGGTGTCGCCAGAGACCACGCCCCGGTAAGTGGTTGCTACCTAGGGTGTGAACTAAAGATCCCGCCGGATGCCAACCGCGCGATCATACCTCCACGGGCGTAGGGGCGTAAGTGACCCGAACTACGTAATTTCGCTGTAGCGCGAATACCGTGAAATGTTTTGAAACGCCGACACCGCGAGAAGGTAACGGGACCCTTATGGTATCAAACCCGCCTGGGTCTGTCCGTAACCTTTTTCCATCATCACGCCGAAAATGCGAGTGGATGGTCCTGAGCGTTGACTGACTCGTTTGAACCGGGCGCGCGAAACAATGGCGCCCGCCGGTCGAAAGCTGGTTTAGTGCGTTCCCAGCCGCCTGCACCCAGTGGCGGGCGGCAGCGCTGCGAGCGCTGTCACCGGAGAATGGAAGACGACAAGCGAGATGACTGGCCGGCCGCGAACGCACTATACCAGCTCTCGACCGCCCGGCGCCATTGTTTCGCGCGCCCGGTTCAAACGAGTCAGTCGCCGCTCGGGACCTTCCACTTGCATTTTAGGCGTGATGATGGAAAATGTTACGGACAAGGAGGGTTTGATACTATAAGGGTCCCGCTACCTTCTCGCGTTCTCGGCGCACAGTGGGCGGAAACACCACTTTCCACGCGAAAAACTCTTATTTTTGCATTTCAAGCCTGAAATTTTGAACCCGTGGGTTCCGATGGTCGCTAAACACGTCTTTCATACTTTTCAATAGAACTTTATTGAAATCTGTCTTTTAATCCAATGGAATGCTTTATTTATATTTCCAAGGGATTGGAGTGAATTTTCAAAATTGTCCAAATTGACATTTCTTTATAGAAATGGATGCGTCTTGACAAGACAAACAAAAAATGTCAGCGCATGCCATAGGTTTAAATGAGAAATGATAGACTTACAGCTAGGTGAAGCACCCCGCGCGCGCGATAAAATGTCGAATAACTGCTTTTTTGCGCTGTTTACAGATAGAAATTAGGCTCCCAAAAAGGCCACAGTGGCTATAAGTGGCTAGTTTTTGCTCGATCGTGAAGGGGACACTTTTTGGCCCGCCCTTCTATTCAAAAAATAGGGGGAGGGCATATGCATTTGCCTTTGTGTCTGTGTGTCGTCGTCGTTGTTGTCGTCGTCTGTGTACAAGGAAGGAGTTGAGCTGGAGTGACCAGATTTGGAGGGTACTTCAGGAGTACCGTCCAAACAAATAATCCGGTGGTGCAAATCCCGTCCGGGTCGCACAAGGGCTGCTGCAGGTGCATCATGGTTTACATGAGCGGGAGGGGGATATCCGCCATTATTGGTGGGTAATTCCACGTCAAATCACCACAGGCCCCAAATCCTGTATTCGCCGATTGGGACGATAATTTTATTTTAGGTTCACCTTACTACCAAGGGACCCGATACCGAAGGGTTTTGCGATAACTCACCCCGTTTGGCTGTGAGAATTTTTTAAAGTTTTCACCTTTTTTCAATGCTATTAAATTGTTATGATTTATTCTCGGGCCGTAAATATTTTGGGAAATTGTTGAAAGTACCTACAGGCATGCAAAAAGTGACGAGGAAACCGAAAAAAATACTTTCGATATGATGGGGTTAATATTTAGGTCTACATTAGACGTTATTCGTGAAAAAATTTCGAAAAATTGATTTTGTGAAAATACATCATATTAGTTTTGGAACGATATTTTGCTCAAATGACCCCTTGACATTGTCAAACAAAACCCCACACAGGGTATGGATGGCCAGCCCCAATCTGCTGAGTTTTGATTTTTTTCAATCTTCATTATTTTTTGTAGGCCGTATTTCGAGTCGTACGCCATATCACATGATGACGACTTTTATTCGCCTTTTTAAAAGGATTCGATTCCACTTATCAGAATTTTTTTTCCTTAAGTTTGAAAAAAAAATGTCGGAACTTAGTATTTTTTTTCGAACTTTCGGACATTTTTTTTCAAACTTGAGGAAAAAAAATTCTGATAAGTGGAATCGAATCCTTTTAAAAAGGCGAATAAAAGTCGTCATCATGTGATATGGCGTACGACTCGAAATACGGCCTACAAAAAATAATGAAGATTGAAAAAAATCAAAACTCAGCAGATTGGGGCTGGCCATCCATACCCTGTGTGGGGTTTTGTTTGACAATGTCAAGGGGTCATTTGAGCAAAATATCGTTCCAAAACTAATATGATGTATTTTCACAAAATCAATTTTTCGAAATTTTTTCACGAATAACGTCTAATGTAGACCTAAATATTAACCCCATCATCTCGAAAGTATTTTTTTCGGTTTCCTCGTCACTTTTTGCATGCCTGTAGGTACTTTCAACAATTTCACAAAATATTTACGGCCCGAGAATAAATCATAACAATTTAATAGCATTTAAAAAAGGTGAAAACTTTAAAAAATTCTCACAGCCAAACGGGGTGAGTTATCGCAAAACCCTTCGGTATCGGGTCCCGTGGTAGTAAGGTGAACCTAAAATAAAATTATCGTCCCAATCGGCGAATACAGGATTTGGGGCCTGTGGTGATTTGACGTGGAATTACCCTGGTGCTAGCAGGGCACATAGGGGTATTTTTGGAATCAGGGCGACGAGACAAGATGAATGGACCTGGTCCCGACCCCATCGGCCGCTTTTACAAGTTGGCCAGATCAGGATCTTCAAAAAAGGGGGTCGACCGACTAAAAAAATTTATTGCAGATTTCGATTGGTCTCAGCAAGACCTTTTCAACGAGGGGTCGGAAAGGGGGTCCAGGAGCCCGACTTCGTCTATTAGTCACATCAGGATCTTGAAAAAAGGGGGTCGACCGACTGAAAATTTTTACTTAAGTTTTCGATAGGTCTTGGCAAGACCTCTTCAACGAGGGGTCGGAAGGGGGGTCCAGGAGCCCGCCTTCATGAGTTATGTGAAAAAGTGCGACGGGCTCGTTTTGCGCTCCTGCTGTGCCTCCATTGCAAGGAGTTGCAGTAGCATGGCAAATATGAGTATTTTCGGAATGAGGGCTAAGAGACAAATGAAATGGGCATATTCTAAGGACAGTTGGTGTAAAAAGTGTAAGGACTTTTGCATATTGTGAATAGAAGGGCGGGCCTAAGTCACGATGGTACATCGATAACTTTGCCTTACCCGCTCACGGGGTGTTTGATGAGAGCGGGCCGAAGGCCCGGGCCTTCGACTGGCCAAGTTGGGTCTGATGCGAGGGCCGAAGGCCCGAGGAAAGGCCGCCGGCAGGCCAAGCTGGGCCGGCCCCCTGTCGAACCGAGTTGCCGGCGCAGCGAAGCGGAGCTGGCAACTCGGTTCGACGGAAGGGCGGGCCCTAGCTTGTTTCTATCGATGCAGCCCAGTGCGGATGTGGGGCTCTGTAGGGCTTTTAATGCCGCCCAAAGAAACTAAAAAAACTACGATTTTTGTGCCGCCTTCCACTGAAATGGCTGCAGATAAGTCATTTGTTGGCCAAAATACAATCCAAGACCGGTTTTGGAATCGCCAGAAAGTGCTCTAGACAAAACCGTGCTCAGTTTTTCTTTACGTGGACAATGAAAGGCACAAATTAATTACAAAGTCCACTATATTTTAAGGCAAATTGACAGAAAAATGAAAACTTTGACTTTCAAGCTTTCCTGCGGAGAAATGAAGCTCTCTATCGGGAAACCGATGCTGAATTCGAATTCTGCATAGTTTTTTGAATCTCCTAGAGAAAATTTTGTTCACTTACTTAAGTTTTCACATTTAGACTTTTTCGCGTCGAAAGTGGTGTTTCCGCCCACTGTGCGGCGTTTCGAAACCTTTCACGGTGTTCGCGCTACAGGGAAATTACAAAGTTCGGGTTAATTACGCCACTACGCCCATGGAGGTATGGTCGCGCGGTTGGCATCCGGCGGGATCTTTAGTTCACACCCTAGGTAGCAACCACTTACCGGGGCGTGGTCCCTGGCGACACCGTCCAGGCACAGTGGCGCCGAAAGGGGGCGTTCAATAATTACGTAAGGGCCTGAAGGGGGGGGAGGGGTTTTCAAAATCTCTACATGGCCTTACGTGGGGGGAGGGGGGTTCCAAGAAAATCTTACGTAAGTATTTTTAAATGACAATCGTGCTGCTTTTAAGCGCAGCGGCGCGGGCCGAATGGGCTCAAACCGACTCGGCACGGGCACGGCTAGGCCTGGGCGATTGTTGGTCTTAATCGAAATCGGCCGGATTATCAAAATAATCGAAAAGCCAACCGATACGATGTCTGGTAATCGACAATCGAAACTTGCCCGATTAACCGATTAATCAAAAACTGAGTAATCGAAAATTGTCGATTAATCGAAACCTAAATAATCGAAAATTGTTGATAAATCGAGACCCAAGTAATCGAAAATTGTCGATTAATCGTTAGGGGCCGTCGAGATTACACTGTTTTCGAGTTCGACATCGCAATAGCACTCAAAAGTTTCGTTTTTTAATGCTGAGACCAGATTCGACCTCCGTTTTGCGATCGGACAATTTCTTGATGTCCCTACCAGCCGTTTTAGTCGAAAAAGTGGAGTTTTTTTCGATTTTCTCCTTTTTTAGGGCTTGGATCGCTCCCCTGCCGGTCGGGAAGCGGTCCGATGGTCGGATGGTCAACGCTTACACCAAATCTGAAGTTCTGAGTCGTAAGAAGCTATCGGAACAAATGCATATGCATCCCAGATCTCGAAAAACGGCTATTTTTTTCCTAAAAATCCACGTTTTTTGATGTTTTGGCGGCATTTTTCGATAGTTCCGCGGGCCGTAGACCTTGGTGACATGACCAGTGGTGGTAAAAGGCAGCCCAGGGGTAGCGGACATACAACGCACATCCAGCCCAGCGCCTGGAAGGGACTGGAAGGGCGAGGGGAGGCGGCGTCGCAATGCTAGAAAAGCTCTAAAATTGGCTGCGACCGCCGCGCTCCCCGTAAATGCAGTATTTGCGTGCAGGTCTTAGCGAGTGTTACAGCACACTGGTGAGGTCTGATAGTGTCACAGCGTTGTACTGCAAGACGTTTCTGCCCAGCAGCAACCTAGGGCGGGCGGGGGGCGGGGGTACGAATTCGGCAGGTCTCACGCCGGCCCGGCCAACTCGCTTCCTCCTCCCGCCCGCCTGGGTGAGGGGATGCTTGCCCCGCCCGTCCTCCCGCTCCCCGCGCGGCCGCCTGGGCGAGGGGGTAAGGGGATGCCTGCCCCGCCCGTCCGCTAGGGTGTCCCACAATATTTCCAAAATGCCTTTTTTGATGAGTGCCGGGGTTGAATTTGAAAGATGACACAAAATGAAGAAGAATTGTGTAAAGCAATTGAATTTCGGACAGTTAAAAGTGCCCGCGCAGCGCGGTCGAAGTTTGTGACAGAGTAGGGTGGGACATGGGGTTACAAAAACAGCCGTAGGTAAGCCATTTTTCAACAGATTTACATTCCGTTAACAGCATTGTGTTTGTAACGAAAGGGCCATTCTTTTTCGTAAAAGCGTATTTTCTGTACTTCTCAGTGCCTATCTTCCAGGTAGGCAACTGCATATTAAAATCTATTTCTTACGTTTTCCTGGGTAATTTGGCGTGCATAATCGGTTTTAAACTTTGAAATTAGAATGTTTTGCAAAGAATCGTGCCCCTAGAAGATAGGCACTGAGTTGTACAGAAAATTCTTTTTCGTAAAAGCGTATTTTCTGTACATCTCAGTGCCTATCTTCCAGGTAGGCAACTGCATATTAAAATCTAATTGTTACATTTTCCTGGGTAATTTGTCGTGCGGAATCTAAATATTCCGTCCTCTTTGAGATCTGATGACTTAAAGTGGGTGAAAAACGGTTTCAAACTTTGAAATTAGAATGTTTGCAAAAAATCGTGCCCCAGGAAGATAGGCACTGAGTTGTACAGAAAATACGCTTTTATGAAAAAGAATGGCCTTTTCTTTACAAACACAATGCTGTTAACGGAATGTAAATCTGTTGAAAAATGGCTTACCTATGGCTGTTTTTGTAACCCCATGTCCCAAACCTACTCTGTCACAAACTTCAACCGCGCTGCGCGGGCACTTTTAACTGTCCGAAATTCAATTGCTTTACACAATTCTTCTTCATACTGTGTCATCTTTCAAATTCACCCCGGCACTCATCAAAAAAGGCATTTTGGAAATATTGTGGGACACCCTAGCGGACGGGCGGGGCAGGCATCCCCTTACCCCCTCGCCCAGGCGGCCGCGCGGGGAGCGGGAGGACGGGCGGGGCAAGCATCCCCTCACCCAGGCGGGCGGGAGGAGGAAGCGAGTTGGCCGGGCCGGCGTGAGACCTGCCGAATTCGTACCCCCGCCCCCCGCCCGCCCTAGGTTGCTGCTGGGCAGAAACGTCTTGCAGTACAACGCTGTGACACTATCAGACCTCACCAGTGTGCTGTAACACTCGCTGAGCTAAGACCTGCACGCAAATATTGCATTTACGGGGAGCGCGGCGGTCGCAGCCAATTTTAGAGCTTTTCTAGCATTGCGACGCCGCCTCCCCTCGCCCTTCCAGTCCCTTCCGGGCGCTGGGCTGGGTGTGCGTTGTATGTCCGCCACCCCTGGGCTGCCTTTCACCACCACTGGTCATGTCACCAAGGTCTACGGCCCGCGGAACTATCGAAAAATGCCGCCAAAACATCAAAAAACGTGAATTTTTAGGAAAAAAATAGCCGTTTTTCGAGATCTGGGATGCATATGCATTTGTTCCGATAGCTTCTTACGACTCAGAACTTCAGATTTGGTGTAAGCGTTGACCATCCGACCATCGGACCGCTTCCCGACCGGCAGGGGAGCGATCCAAGCCCTAAAAAAGGAGAAAATCGAAAAAAACTCCACTTTTTCGACTAAAACGGCTGGTAGGGACATCAAGAAATTGTCCATTTGCAAAACGGAGGTCGAATCTGGTCTCAGGGTTAAAAAACGAAACTTTTGAGTGCTATTGCGATGTTGAACTCGAAAACAGTGTAATCTCGACGGCCCCTATTAATCGTGCTTAAGGGGGGATCCTAGTGTAGCGGGGTCAAAAGAAGGGTGTTTTGGGGATTTTTTTTTTTTTTTTTAAACTAAAGCTTCACTCTTAAATCCGAAGACAGGGTTGAATTTGTGGTTCTTTAATCATTTTAGAAAAAAAACATTGTGGTGATAAATTGAAAAATGTTGCTGCACGGTCCGCTGCAAAATGGCATGTTTTGCGTGCAGTGCCTGGACGGGCGTACAACTGCAGGTCGACTCGAACGCCTCAAACAGTCGTTCGAATTTTTTTTAGACTCATTAGGGATCGGTCCAGTATCTGAACTAGAATCTTCGAAAAATAATAACTTTGAGTATTTTTTTTTTGAGCAAGTTAAACTTTTAGTACCGAAATATAGGCAAAATTTTCAAAGTTTTGATTTTTTTTTTCTATGAAGGAATGCTTCGATCCCGGATCTTCTAGTTCAGATTATGGCTACTAATGTCGGGTACATTCACAAAAAATTTCAGCTCGATCGGATCAACCGTTTGGGCTGTAAGTGAACGCCCGTCCAGGCACTCCAGGCCATTTTGCAGCGGACCGTGCAGCAACATTTTTCACTCTATCACCACATTTTTTTTTCTGAAGTGATTAAAGAACCACAAATTCAACCCTGTCTTCGGATTTCAGAGTGAAGCTGTATTAAAAAAAAAAAAAAAAAACCCCAAAACACCCTTTTTTTGACCCCGCTACACTAGGATCCCCCCTTAACCGATAAATTTCTGTTATGCGACATACAGATCAATAGGTCACCATAAAATTATTACAAATAGAGGCAAAAAGGTGCATTTCATAAAGTCATGCTGGCTGGACTTGTCGACGCGTCGTCAGCGGCGGGCACGACGGCGACACCGACTCCCGACTCGGGTTGGGGGATGGGGGGTTGGTGGGGCCCTACTCGACCTCGGCTCGGCGGGGCGCGGGGCGGGTGGTTGTGGAGGAAGGCAGGAGGCGCGAAGCTGAGCGGTCACCACGATGGATAATCGTTTTAAAATCTGAAATCGGTTTTTAATCGATAATCGAAAAAACTAAAATCGGTTAGGCATTAATCGAACGATAATCGGCGGCCGATTAATAATCGGTGATAAACCGATTACCGATTACCAAGCATCGAATCGGTCTTCCAAAATAATCGTCGATTAGCAAAAAAATCAAAAATCGATTTCGATTTTTCGATTAATCACCCAGGCCTAGGCACGGCTCCATAACGGCCGTTTTCGCGACGTGTTTCAACCTGCTCCGCTCGGCTGGGCACGGCCAACGCTCGCGCTAAAAAAATTTGTTTTAATATAATGTTTGTATTATTTGTCATTTTCAGAACATTTTTCTATCTAAAAGGGGGGAGGGGGTCACGGAAATCTTACGTAAGGACAGGAGGGGGAGTCCTTCATTTCTTACGGACCCTTACATGGGGGGAGGGGGGAGTCCAAAATGACCAAAAAAGTCCTTACGTAATTGTTGAACGCCCCCAAAACATGCGGCAGCGCCACTGAGCATATGTTTAAAAAATTTCTCAATCTACGGAAATTTCATCTTTCCGATCAATAATGACTTTAACATCATAAATAGATCAATTGTTCATTAAAATGATTAAAATGGCGAGGGCCACCTTCTCTCTTTGAGAATGCTCGCCCTGCTCCCTGACAGTTGCCCCGACGCACCTGCCGGGGCACCTCATGTCAAGTGCAGAGGTGCTCGGAAAACGAGATTACTCTGCAAAAACATCACATATTTTGGTTTCGTAGATCAAAGACCAATGGATGTTTCCAACCACACATTTTCATCATCAAGAGGAAACTTTAAAGCATCCCAGTGCTAAATTTCAAAAAGTGACACGAGGTGCCCCGTCGTCTCTTATAGTAATTTTAAGTGAATAAGGGACCGTGGTGAACCATGTGACTTTGGCATTTCCTCCCCAACGACTCGCTTCCCAACAGCGGTAAGCAGACTCAAAGAAAGGTATCAAAAAGGGGCATCGACGACCGACAGGCCAAACCTCTCCACCAGTTAGGGCGGGAATGGCGGCGATCATAATTTTGAGCCCCCGGGAAACATCAAAATGGAAATTTTTCCATTTCACGCTGCGTCTGCTTTTCACCTTTGAAACTTATTTTAAAGACTGATGCCTTGCGGGATATTTTTTTCTGATATTTAAAGCGTAAAATGAACTTTGGCTCGATTCTCTGCGGCATCAAGTTTGAGTGTTCTTGTCATTTCCCCTAAAACCGCTGACCGGGCACCATGTGGTATGCCGTCATCCGCTATGGAATTCCACGGTTTACATGGGTGAATGTGCTTAATACATGAGATTTGCACCGAAGTCACTAAAACCTTTATTGCTCTGTAACCAAACAAGATAAATTAGAAAACTCGACCAAAATAATACGTTAAAACACTCTTTTATCCATTTATGCCTTGAGGGTACGATGAGTGGGGCTTGAACCCTGAAAAAAGGCTATGGTGCACCATGGCTGTCACATGGTGTACTGCCTGGGGCGCGGTGTGACATTTCGACTTAAGTCTATTTAAATCAAGATTTCCTAGCAACCAATAGAGATAAATTGAAAATCCTAGCAGAAATTTTAAGATGAAGAATCATTTTGTTCACACAACTTTGATGTATGTGGTTAGTAGAATTAGGTTGACAGGTATCTTAGCAAAAACTGTCACATGGGTCACCACGCTCTCTAGCTTTGTGCCTAAAAAAACCCATCCGGCGACAAAACCATCAGACGACTTCGTGCCTAAAAAATAAAATAATAAAAACAGAAATCTAAAACGTGAACGAACTTGGTGCGCATGACTCTAGGACGCGATCAACCGCACCGACGCCGTGGCTGTGCAGCAGTGCGTCGCGGAGCATTCCAGCCTGCCTACCTTGGCGGGGGCCCTGGAGCAGGACGCGGTGCGCTGCGTGACGGACGCGACCAGCAGCATCCGCGGCATCTCAGCGGAGCTACAGCAACTCCGCGAAAGGACACAGTCATTAATCGACCAGGTACACTAGTTGCCAGGCTCTGTCTCCCGCACCCGAGGGCGCCCCGTGAAGCGGCCTCCACGTAACTGATGTGCAGTTAACAGAAGGCTGTGCGTTGGAGCGAGCCACTAACTTCAACTTCTACTTGGGCCGATTGACAGTGGTCGAAGTTGACAATCGACGATTTCGTTCCTTTTAAGCTCAAATGTTACCTACCCATAGGTTAACACTCTCACGAAATTTCAGCTCTCTAGGGTAATTATTATAGGAACTGTGGGCAATCAAAGTTTTGGGCTTTTTTACTTTAGTCGTTTTTGATCAAATTGCATATTTTTTGCAAAGTCAAGAACATGCCATTTTCTCAAAAACTCTAGACTAAAAGTCCTCCTTTGGTTTTTGTACCGGCAAAATCGGATTCCTTGTTCAAAATGACGCTTAGTACACTTTGCCGCACCCACCTATAACACGTGTTACTCGATTTGTGACCGGTTTTCACATTTCACCGCAAGTTACCAAGAAATAAGCTCTTTATGTGATTGCAAACCTTTAGAAGGCTGCCATTTCCAAACTACTAGAGCTACAGCGGTGAAATTTTACCCCAACTCTGACTTCACTAGGAACAACATTTGGGCAATATTTGGGCGGTGATGGTCACGCGAAAGGTCGCTTATCTACTCTAAAACTACCCAGAAATGACGGTTTTTCACTTTTCCCAGCGCCACTGCTATTCGCACCGCATACTCGAACTTTTTATATTGGAATATGCTAGTCTGTTCCTTTATCTATAAAATCCACGCATCGGATTGGCAAAAATCGATGTCGAACACCACTGCAGTGCGGTGCTTCTGCTTGGCACAAGTTCGACGGATTTGACCTTGCACGGTAGCTATGAGAAATCGCTGGTCTCATTCACTCAGTCATGTGGGCCGATGAGAGGCTATCCTGATGGTATGAAAAACTGATGAGTCTCATCGGAGACTCCGTTGACACTCCATGCAGGAAGATCCCCACCACATTTGCACACCCGAACCGAACCCGATGGTGCGCTCCGGCTCCGAGCGGCACCTCCGCTTAACTCAGCCTCGGCTTTGGCGGAGATGGGAGGGCGGCCGTTTAGACCGACGGGTAGAGGCTTCCCTTTAGCTCTGAAACTAAATTTTCCAACCTATCCTAACCAAACATAACGGGCTCGCGACGGTTCTGACGCTACTCGCAACAGATCTTACGCAACTCGCGACAGATCTTACCCTTAGCTTAGCCGTTTCAGCGCAGTCTCCGATGTGACTCATCAGTTTCTTATACCATCAGGATAGCCTCGCATCGGCTCTCATGACTGAGTGAAGATGACCAGCGATTTCTCATAGCTAACGTGTAAGGTCGAATCCGTCAAACTTGTGCCAAGCAGAAGCACCGCATTGCTCAGGTTATTTCATTGCAATTATTTGAAATAATGTTCAATAATTTAAAATAATTTTCATTTATTTTTGGAATTAAGAAAATAATTTCGTTCAAAGTTTCCTAGATAAGTCGAAGCCATCCTTCTTGTTTTAGATGATTTCCACTTTTGCAAATTATTCCAGTTTAATTCGCATTTATTGCATTTAATTCATTTTAATTCATTTAATTTATATTTTCTGCATTTAAATATTAAAAATGTCAAAAATCATTTTTGCAAACTAATTCTAATAAATACGAATTATACAGACAAAAAGAATTAAAAGGGGAGGGAGTTCTGGAAGGGGGAGTTCTAGGAGCGGGTGTTCTAAAATTCTTCCGACGGGGGCTGTGCACTTTTCTAACCGCAAAGCATTTTTGTCAAAGTGGTATGTAGATTATGTCTGTGAATGAATCATAACTAAAAACGACAGGTAGGATAAGTTGTAAGTGAAAAAATGCACTATTTCTTCATAAAGAGGTAACATATGCATTGTAACCAAAATCGGAACGTGATATATGGCTGAATAAGGTCTGTGACATCAGCGCCATCTCTTGAGAACATTGTGCACCAGGCCAAACCTCGTTCAGTTGAATGTGGACTGCCTTTTCAAAAAAGGCCAAACGTCCTCTCTTAAACAACAATGGAGGAGCTGTTTTAATGCACTACTACTCCATCGTCCCCTCACTTCGCCTAGCCATTTCCTCACAAGCGCAGACGCCGCGAGCACATTGTTGCCAACCTCAAACTCAGACGATAAATTTCGGACTTTTTTCTGCTACCAACTTAAAATCTCTTGTCAGTAAAATAGATACCACACATAAGAAGAGCTCCTCTCAACGCAGATCTAGCATCAGATATATTTTTGTGAAACCAGAACTTAAATGAAATTACTTAGTAACTACCAGGATTGTGTGAAATCGTATTTTTTGTAAGTAAGGGTGCAAAAACGAAGAAATACCTTTTTCGGTTTTAAAAATCGGGAAAAAAGTGGCCAGGTTACAATATTATTTTTGTTATTAGCACTGTTGAAACCTTTAAGGGCTTGGTGTGGGTGATTAAAATCATTCTTCTCGCACCGGCTGGGGTTGGTGGATGCAATCAAGTTCAGTTTTTTTTAGACCACCCAACCTCACATCCGAATCGTGCAGCAGCGCGCCACTTGGGGGGAAAATAAGAAAAAAGTGGTATGCAGGGGTTCACGAAAACTGCTCGTTCTCCTAAACAAAGAATACTTTAGGAGGTTAAGCTTTTCGTTAAGATGATAAATAAAGGAAAATTTTGATTTTTTTTTTTGAGAAATTTAAAAATATGGGTTTTTGTAATATCACACTTTAAAAGTTCCACGGTTTTAGAAGTTTCAAATCTTTTTTTCGCAGATGAACAACAAAATTATTTTCTGATGTATTTTGTTCGCCTCTTTCCAACGGTGGTCTCAGAATTGTGATTTGACGTGCAGTCACAGAGATAATCGCGTTTTATTGCATCTATGTCTTTATGTTTGTCAAAAACTTCATCAGGCCGTAGTTCGGAGCCCAGTAATTGTATACTTTAGGGGCTCCGCCGATCTGGAGCCTCTGAAGTAAAGGAAAAGACGCGAAAAATTTCGCAGAAACCGAAGATGATCACTATTTTGGGGGCTGTGAAACGGTTTTATGTAAATTTTAGTAAATAGTAATTCGGCATAACCTTAAATGTCTCACTTTAATGCCATCAAACACGCGCTATAAGGATTGATTCGTTTATCACGGGAAATAAGACGTCATCTGTTCCAAAAAAGATTGCTTATTCCGTCAAGGTTTTGACCGCTGTTAACGTTTCAAAAGCAAATGTGGCAAATGTATTCAAGCGGCTTAGCTAGGCGTCCCCGGGCGCTACAGCACGGGCGAGTGGCAACACTACCTTGATGCCCGGCCAGCACTGTAGCGAGGCTAGCAGCGGCACACAGTGGGACGAAATGCGAAAAAAGCGATGATAATTACAAAAGGTTCAAATCTTTGCTTTAATCTCTACTTTGGTGTTTTTGAGGGTGAGGAACTGTTTTCTGACAATAACACAAGGTAGGTGCTTCGCGATGTTACGCTAGTTCTGCCAGTTACGCAAGGCGTCCACACCTACCTTGGCCTGCGGCGATAGCCTGCCTTTAGCAGGCTTCTTTTCCAACCATCGACATACAAATCGAAGTGTTAGTAAGTCCAGACAGCATTCGTGTTTATAATTTACGGTGGGGAGGGGCTCCCCGCCGCCGAGGCGACGGCTCCGCCGTCACGCTGCGAGGTACTTTTGACCTTTTTTTTCTCCGAAGGGGCGGCGATGGGCGGCGATCGGCGATATGGACCCGAAAAGAGGGCAGCCACACTACCACGGGCATGTCTCAGAACCGTTCGCAAATGTTCGCAACTCAACTTATTTCATGTTGAAAATCGAAAAGACTTAGATTGTGCAAGACTTTTAACAACGTGTAACTGTTAGCCGGGAGACCCAAGAGTAAATTTTAAGAGTGCAGTGCAATTGTCAGGTCGTCAGCTTTTCAAAAACATATAATATGATGGCCTTATCTTGCAGAAAACGGCCGCCAGAAGAAAAATATATACCCACTGCAATAAATGAGCGAAAAGCTGAAAATGTGTCAAGTTTGAAGCTCTGCAGGGGCTCCCCTGTGTGTTGTACTGTTAAACAAATTTATGGCCCGGATAGCTTTAACCTTCCTTGTCAATATCCAATAGTTTGTACGACGCCACCTCTCAATTTTAAAAAATCCACTTCTCATCGCTTTTTTCGCCTTTCATCCCACTGTGCGGCAGCGCCATGTCCCGTACGAATGTACAAGTAATGCGAGACGAATAGACGTAGTTTGTAGTGGTTTTCAGTGTCTGTTGTCATTCCCACATATTTTCCCTTCTATTTATGCAAAGAAAATAACGGAACAAAGAAGAATTTTTGGGTAGGCCAACGACGTTTAAACCAAAACACTTTTCCCGCAAAGTCCGCTTCGTTCGCATTAATAGACGGGAAAATATGTGAGAATGACAACAGAAACTAAAAACCATCACAAACTACGTCTATTCGCCTTGCATTGCTTGCACATTCCTACCGGAGGTAGCGCTGGCGCTGCTAGCCTCGCAACAATGCTGGCCGGGCATCAAGCTAGTGTTGCCACTCGCCCGTGCTGAAGCGCCCGGGGACGCCTAAATGAGCCGCTTGAATATATTTGCCACTTTTGCTTTAGAAACGTTTACAGCGGTCAAAACCTTGACTAGAGCACTTTTTAGTGCAAAAGAAGACGTCAACATTCCCGTGTTAAACAAGTCAAGCCTGTAAATGTCTGTGTGATAACATTGAAGTGAGTCATTTAAGATGATGGCGAGTCACTGTTTACTTAGAATTACAGAAAACTGTTGCACAGCCCCCAAAATTTTGATTTTCTTTGGTTTCTGAGGAATTTTTCGCAACTTTTCATGTACTTTAGAGGCTCCAGATCGGCGGAGCCCCTAAAGTATACAATTTCCCGGAGCCCAGTGCGGATTTCGAAAAATTGAGTTGGGGTTTTCAAATAGTACCATAAGGCCAACAATCACCCACTATGGCGATGGCCTCCGAGAAGGTGTCGGTCCGAACCCTGTCGAGTTGGCATGGAATGACCCACAATCGAAAGCACAGAGGCCCCAGAAAAGGGATTTTTTTAAATTTTGGTCAAATTGTGTAAGAGATTGGCAGAGAAAACGAAAATCGCCCATAAGATCCAAACCGTGCATAACTTGGCCGAAAAATTTTAGAGCCTTTCTAAGATTCATTAGGACCACCTTTGGCCAAAAAAAAAAATGGAGGAAGTCGTCATCCACTACAAATCGAAAAGTCAGACTTCTTTCCACTCCAGAGGCGATAGAAAAAGCCTCCTCAAAATTTGGTCAGACCTGAAAGTCTCACCAAAATTTGGTCAGACACAAATGTCTCGCCACAAAATGGTGAGATTTTTTTGTCTGACCACAATATGATCAGACCTTTTGAACCCATTCAATACGGTCCTTGCGGCCTGTTTCGAAGTCACACAGAAGTCTCACCATTTTGTGGCGAGACATTTTTGTCTGACCAAATTTTGGCGAGACTTTCAGGTCTGACCAAAACTTGGTGAGACTTTTTGTCTCGCCATATTTTGGCGCAAAGTCTTACCATTCAATTTTCAGTGTGGGTCGTGTACCGCAACCGGACTTCTTAAAAAAGGCCTCTCAGCACCTATTGAAACGCCTTTAAAACATAGACTCCCGAGACATTTTTTCGGCTTGGCTGATAGTTGCAGAGACGCCCTTGACACTTTCCGACTATCAGTTAACCCGAAAAATGTCTCGAGAGTCTCAGTTTGAAAGGCGTTTCAAGAGGTGCTGATCATTTTAAGTTAGTAGTCCGACGACCTTTTTTTTTGGTCCGAAACCAACTTTGCTTAATATTTCACAAACCGTGAGGGATAGAGCATACCACTCTGAAAACAGCTTGTCAAACATAAGATTTTGAACAAAGAAGTGCTTATGCAAAATGCTGTTACGTGCACCCATCAGTTAGATCTCATTGGATTCAATATATTTCTGGTGTCAAGGTTGCGAGCACTACAGCGCCCAAACCGCACCCACACCCTCGATTGATTGAGCCGCTTGTTTTTAGGTTGAGGTCAGAGGAATGATTTGCGCCTAAGGACGGGTCAATTTGGGCAGAAAACTTAAGGTCCTAAAACACTAAATCAGGGTACTTTTCACCTTTGAGTGCCTTTTTAATAGTGATGCAGGGCTCTGCGGACAACTCTGCGCAGAGATTCGGAATCCCCACTCAGTTTTCCGCTGGGGTATCAATTTTCACCCCTCTGAACTTGAAACGACGGTATTCCGGAGCACTTCCGTAAAAATATGCAAGTAGATCGAAAACGACTAAAGTGAAAAGGCCTAAAACTTTGATTGACCACAGTTCCTATAAAAATTGATCTAGAGATCTGAAATTTTGTGAGAGTATTAACCTATCGGTAGGTAACATTGACCCAAAAACGGGCGAAATCGTCGAAAGTCAACTTCGACCACTTTCAATCGGCCCTGAAATGCCCTACTTCCATAATCACGTGGTGTTCTTGTTCCAGTTGCGGAAAAGGCCTCTTCAAATTCTGGATCTCTCCCTGATCTTGAATCCTTATACCCGAAGCCTGGTCGTCGACGCCACCGTGCTGGCCTTGCAGCTGGTGGTGGATAACCTGCAGAGCAGCGCGGCCTGCGTCGGCGACGTCATTAACGCCCGCAGCGCGGAGGCCAACGCCAGCATCAACGCCGTGCGCCAGTGCATCGACGCCAGCCTCAACTCCACCACGGCCGCGCCGACCGCCTGAACCGACCGAGAAGGGAAACGCTGATATGAGGAGTCTCTCTGGTGATAGCGGGGGGGGGGGGGAGCTCTCATAGAGGCTTTGACGAGGGGCTCTCGCGGGGGGCTATACCATATGCCCCCCGCACACAGTGCTCTGGGATCCTTAAAAAATGGAACTAATTCGATATTTAGCATACCTGTAGAGGTATCAGCATAAAATTTGGTGCACTTACGTTCTGGGGGTCGCTGATTCCGGACATGGCAAAAAAACATAAGACGTAAAGCTTTTAAAAGAGCGTAACTAAAATTTTAAAAAAATAATTGAAAATTTTTAAAAACTTGGTCACTTGAGTATTTTTAGTTCCTGAATACGTGTATGGCAATATTTTTAAGCTTAGGGATGAACTTCATCCGGGCGTAAGTAAAACTTTCATAAAATGACCACATCAATAAATTTCCAATCTGGCATACGTAAAACCATTTGAGCCTCCAAACAAATTTCAGGTTCATAACCGATTAAAATTACGTTGGGCGATACTCATCATTTTATAAAGCAGCCTTACATGACCAAGAAACATGTATCTTTGATTTTCCTGAACTGCGTACACGTTGATGTAACGCTTCACGGAGGAGGCAGGAAATGGCGTCGCTTCATTCAGCATCCATATGTGAGCATCCGATAATAAATCCCCATCAAGGTCAACTGTGTTCTCCTGTAAACTAAAATTCCAACTACTACCACATTGCTAAAGCAATAATTGAAATAATTAAAACAGGTTTCTTACCTGCTGTGCATTGCGAACAACTTTAGTATGCAAAGTAGATTCTACAGTGGTTTTATGATAGCATTCTACAGTCTCCATTGGATCTGATGAAAGGGTAGACTGGTCGATGCTTGTTTCCGAACCAAAGTTGACACCACATATGTGAGCATCCAATAATAAATTCCTATAAAGGTCAACTGTGTTCTCCTGTAAATTTACATTCTATTGTATTGTATTGTATTTCGAAATCAGCAGTGATATAAACAGCACTCGCATTCGTCAGAATCAGACCAGATATGTCAAGAAATGTTAGCAGTCTTTTTTTTTTCTCCCCTTCTTCTTTCCTTTCTCTTTTACGGACTACAACATTGGAAAACTGTAGGGTTCCGCTTCGATTAAATACTTTTTGAGCCACTTTATGAAAATTTTTGGTCTATTCTTTAGCTCTTTTAATTCAGTGGGAAACTCATTAAACAACAGCGTTCCAGTGTAGGAGGGATGAAGCTTTCCAAAACTGCCTCTAAAAACCATATGGTAGTAGTTATCCTTATTTCGAGTATTATACTCGTGTACATCGGAATTTAAGGGGTTTTCAGTTTTTTCTACAACATTTAAGATTGATTGCATGATGAACAGGCCAGGTAGAGTTAGAAGGCCTTTTGCCTTAAATACACCCCTGCACGACTCCCCATATGGCTTTTTAAGTATAATTCTTAGTGCTGCTTTCTGTAGTCTGAACAATTTCATCTTGGAGCCATTGCAGGCTGTCCCCCATAAGAACAGACCATAACTTAGGTTGCTAAGGACAAGTGCGAAATAAGCTTTAAGCATGGTTGATTGTGAGACACATTGGGCAAGCTGTTTGAGCACAAAGATACCAGATCTTACTTTAGAAATCAAAGCTTCAATATGGGTGCTCCATGTTAAGTTTTCGTCCACATGGATCCCGAGGAATTTCGTACTATGTGCTTGATTGACAGCTTCTTGGTTCACTCTAATGTTCATAGCATTGACTTCTTTTCTCAGGGAGAAGCACATGTAGTTAGTTTTTGGGACATTTATTACTAAGTTAATTTCATTAAGAAAATCCGTTACTTTTTGGGCTATTAATTCCATTTGTACTTTCAGGTTTTCTAGATCCAGTCCTGTGACAATTAGGTTTGCGTCATCTGCAAAAAGGATGGGCAAACATTGACCATCTGTGATTTCAGCAACATAGTATTTAAGTTCATTAATATACAATAGGAACAAGATTGGACCTAGAATACTGCCCTGCGGAACACCAAATTTAACAGTTTGGAGTTTGGATCTTTGTGCTTTACATTGAGAAAGATCTGATACCTCTACACATTGTTTTCTATTCATAAGATATGATGTGATCCATTCACTAGCTATACCTCTTATGCCATAATGTTGTAACAGTTCAATAAGCTTACCATGGTCTACACAATCAAATGCTTTAGACATGTCCAGGAATAGACCCGCTATCTTATCTTTCCTATTTATAGCATTTATAATTGTCTCCAGGGCCATGGCTACAGCATAACTAGTGGATTTGTTTTTTTGGAATCCGAATTGCTCCCTGACTATTATGTCATTTTTATTCAAGAATTTTGTTAGTCTTATATAAAAGGCTTTTTCAAAGACTTTTGCAATGTTTGATATCAAAGATAGTGGTCTATAGTTATCAGGCAGAGTTTTATTCCCCTTTTTTTAAAGAGGCATAAGTTTACTCTCTTTAAGTTTCGTTGGAAAGATACCTTTGACAAATGACATATTAATCAGATGAGCAAGTGGATGTGCAACCTCATTTGCTATTTGTTTGAGGAGGCTTGCGGAGATCTCGTCAAGCCCACTAGATTTTTTGTTTTTTAGCTGCCCTATAATAGTAATCACCTCCACTGCTGTTACTGGTTCTAGATAGATTGTACATGGATTTTGCTTGGAAATCAATTTTAGGTTGACATTTTTAGTTTTACGTTTAACAATTTTCTGTGGCAGTTGTATATAGCAATAGTAATGATTGAATAATTCTGCTACCTCCAGTGGATTTGAGATTAACTTTCCGTCCAAGACAAGACTATTTACATCCTTTTTTTTAGTTGGTACATCTCTGTTGTCATTAATAATTTTCCAAGATTCTTTACTGATGTTATCCGAGTTTCTTATCTTGGCATCATTATGACTTAGTACATTTTTTTTTAGCTTACTATGATATTTTTTCCTTATTTCTGTGCAGAATTCTTTCAATTCATTATTATAAGGATCTGCTCTGAGGATTTCCATGGCCAAATCCATTTTCTCTTTAGTATTCAGCACCTCCTTATTATAGGTAACCTTTTTGTTATTTTTTTTAGGGTTTTTTCTTTTTGTTACTGGGCAAGTTACATCAAGGTGATATCTTACAGTGCTAAGAAAGGCATCTGTTGCTGCTTCAACATCCTCCTTTCCAGTCACATCACTCCAGTCTTCGCAACTTAGCTTAAATTTTAGCAACTTTATATTATCTGGGCCGAGTTGTCTATTTTTACAGTAGGCATTCAGTTTGGGGGTACTCTTCCCTTTTAAGGTAATAATTGCTTTCTGAGCGAAATGATCAGAGATGTAGGTCCTAATCGTTTCAGTTTTAGCTTCAGAGTCCAATTCGGTGCAGATATTATCAATGCATGTTGCGCTTTGCTCCCTAGATACATCATAGAAAAGAGGCTTCAGCTGGAAACAGTCAAGAACATCTATGAGGTCCCCACTATATCTACTACTATTTAGGAAGTTAACATTTAGGTCACCTGCCAAAATCAATGTTTTGTCCAGCCTTCTAGTATCGAGTAGAACTTCTGTTAGAAGGTGGCTAAACTCTGTATAGTTCTCCAGATGAGGGGGTCTATAAATACCTCGTACAATACGAGCGTGATTGTGGCCACAAAATTGTGGCCACAAAATTCCCCCATGGGCATACCGAACGCGAACGGACTATACAATGCCAAAAACGCTTAAATCAATAGCAGAGAGATTTGTAGGTACTGATTCCTGTTCTACTCGTCGAGATCTACATTTTCCGCCATCAAGTTTCATTGTTACCAACTCGGTCCGGGAGATAATGGCCTTCCAAGATGCGACTTCGTTACGTTTATACAAGACTCTGGTTTGCCCGTGCATGACTCAAGGCCCTCGAAAAATCAAACTTTTAGGCGTCGGAGCGACCTTATGTGTACTGTACGGATCAATATTTAAATATTTCGCAAGCGAGGTAAATGTTGACTTTCGGTTCATGATGGCGCCTGAAACTTAGTCCACGGATCTTGCGATCAAGACTCCTCCGGGACCAGCAAATATTTTGGACAATACGTAGACAGGGTTTTAGGCCTTCCCGTTTCTTCTCCAGTAAAAATTGGTACTTACAAGGTGACGGCCATGCTCTCTCACGTAAGAAGAGGAAGGTCGCGAATCGCGGTCCACGCGCTTCAGGCACAACGGCTGCCCGTCTCCTTCAGCGCCTGGTGCGGTAGGCAACACCTCGTACTCGAAAGGCGGCTGGGATGTCATCATGGCAGGCGGTGAGTTGGCGTTGAGAAGCACCGATTGACTCAGATCGACGCGGAACTCTGTCTATTCAATTTGTCCCGTTTTCTTTTTACATATCCCAACTTGTTCTGCCTAGGTTTGAGAGAAGGGTGTCTGAAAATTCAGACTTGTATGCTGATTGTTGGCTGAGCGATAAGCGAAGCCAGTTACTTCACTGGGGTTGAAAAACTTTTTCTGTCTGTCTGTGTGTGTGTCCGCACTACTCCTCCTAAACGGCTCAGCCGATCTGGCTGAGATTTTGCCCCATGGGAACACCCACGTCGCATCCACGTTGCATCCACGTAACTTAAGTGGAATAGGGGGATTAGAATTTTCCACCTAAGATCGTCCTCTTTGTTACGTGGATGCTACATCGATTTTAAAATCCACGTTCATTCCACGTTGAAATTTTGTGGATCATAGAGCTTAACTCACTCAACGTAAAATCAACGCTGATTTTAGGTAGAAGTTTTCTCTCTTTCTAAGAAACCATATCATCAACGTGGATGGAATGTGGACTTCGCTACTAGCAGAATCAACCTCCCATCGACGATGAAATCTCGTCGATAAATATCTCGTATACTTGAAGCTTCAAATTCTTTGTAGATTCCACGTGGATTATGAAGCTCACAGCGCCCCCTCGAAATCGATCTGAATATCTCGCGGATCTGAAACTTTGACACAATCATCATAAATTCGATGTGGATTTTTGGGGGAATCATCCAACAACTGCATCGATTTTGCGTCGAAATCCATGATTTATTGATATTAATCACTTTTTTCAAGAAAATTTGATGAATTAACATGTTATCATGCGTTTTTTGGTCGGCGCGGTCTTCCCTTTGTCCGCTTTGAAGTTTCCCAGATGTAGGAGCAGATAGGCAACCCGCCACATTGCCACCCGTAACTTCCCTATATTTCCGAGACCCAAGGTCCTATGACGCTAAAAATTTGTGGAATTACTTCCATTGGGGTGCATCTACCGCCGCCTAAAAATTCAGATCGATATCTGTAATGGTTTTGAGAAACCGATTAACAGAATTTTCTGATTTCAAGTTGCAGAGGGATGTGTTCTCGTCATAAGTTCATGGACTAGTAGTCGGCTGCACAGCGATTTTTGAAAGGCTAATATTTACTTATTTTGGATTGAATGGGACTTCACTAGCTGATTTAATGGTAAAGTAGAGGTCTCTTTTTATTGTACAGTTGCGACCTTAGCTCAAATCCAATCATAATCAAGCTAAATCGTAATTTTCGGAATCGTGTCGTCTACATCCTCTTGCGTATGCCCGCCATTTCCCTTTACTCTCATTGGTTGGGAATGTCACGTGAGTTCTGTGTCGTCAGCATGTGTTTGTTTACTGTGACTGTTCTGACAAATAATTTCCTATGTAAAATCTTCCTTGTTAAACCAGTAAAAACTATACACTTTTAGTGTTATTTATATTTGCCTGTGTGGTTTGATAATTTTTTGTTGGTTTCATTGGTGTCCAGTTCTCAACATGTCCAGGTTATGTGGGCCCTGCGCACTGCCTATTTCACTTGCTAAAAATAAATGGGACAATTTAAAGATGAAAGAGAAGAGGCAAAATTAAATTATTCAATTTATTCTTGACAAATAATACCAGTTAATCGACAGTCATCTTACTCCACTAAGGGAAACAGTATTATCATCTGCTTCTCAAAATTAAACGGTTAAATTTCTATTTCATTCAGATCCTTGGTTATTTAAAAAACATCTCCTTTTGTATGTATTTCTTACCAAGTTGGGGCATGGCTGAACCCAGGAATTATTTGTACAGATACAGGATTGAATCTAAACACCAGTAACTACTTGAATGTTTTCCAACGTAGGAGTAAACAAAGATTGCTGGGATGCAGGAAAAATTTTTAAATTGATTGAAGATTCTTTTATCTTTATTGCAACATTTAATAAAAATATGTGATATTTAAGCTGAACATAATCAGTGATGGCTTCGTACTGACAATTTCATTTCTGACAATTCTCTCCCTCAAACCTCTGAATGAAGCATAGGGATACACAGGCCTTCATCCGCTCTCCAATCAAACACTGTGAAATTATCATCAGTAACAAGGGGAAAGTAACATACTTTTTTCATTATTTTTTCTGTACTCCACTTCTGTAACGGTCCAAGACCACAGATTTTATAGATATTAAGCACAGAACTGGGCATAGGGAATTGAAAGTAATCACTCTTATTTAAGAACTTGTGTCTAATGATGAAGGTGCCTGTACTAGAATCTACAATATTTTCAACAACTACCACATCTCTTGTGGACATTAGAACAAAAGCATCTCTGGGCTTATCTCTAGCTATACGAATACTAAAACCATTAAAATAAGCTACAGTATATTGTGCTCCTTTACAATCTAATGCAGGTCCACATGTGTGAGCTTTGTAAAATTGTTTTGGGGCTGGTGCGGCTGTTGTTGATACAGGTGCAAGGGAATGTTCGATTAACCGACAGATGATTTGTTGCAAACTTCTTCCTGGGGCTGCTAGAAAATCTTTCATGTGGCCAAGGTCATTTTCATATTTGAAACAGCTAAAGTCTTCTGGGTCTCCATGTAAATTGCAATCATCTACTAGATGTAACAAATGATGTACATTAAAAACAACAAATGAAGCTCCCAAAACTTTGTAGCTACGTTTCACAAAGTTCTCAAGCAACCTTTGTGCATCGTCACTAAATTCTGACCTCAGTTTGAGATCTAGGAGAATCCTCATTGCACATGCTATAAGCAAGTAACATTCATATACTTCCTTGTGTTTCTGCTTTTTTAGAAGTAGGAATCCATCATAAAGTAAAAGCCTTCTAAACTCAGTGGCCTTAAATAATTTGTACTGAGAAAGTGGCCTTGGTTTGCTTGCAAACTCCTCTGCACAGAATTTATACAAAAAAAGACAAAGGTTGTCTAGCTTCACAACATCTGCATCAGGTAACTTAAATCGTCCTGCTTTTGACTTTAAGAGTAAAGTAAATAACCTTCTACTAACGCCTAAGTAAACCATATGCATGATATCAAGAGGTATTTGGGAGATCATTCTTGTTCCAATGCGAAGCAGCGGAGACACTCCACGGTGGTGATTCTTGTGGTCTTGATTTTCAAACGACTCATCAGTTCTCAAAGTGGCCAACTCTGCTGGATTATAAGTTATACGTCGAAACTTCCACTCTCCTTCTGCAGTGCATCTGAAACGAAAAAAAGAAAAGATTTTTTGTGAAACTTTCTGAGTCATATTGGATAGTAATATTGGATTTTATAATGCATATTTTCCCCTCTCACTCTCATCTACTTTTCAGGACTGTTTGTTAAAAGTCATTGACAGAAAAAACAACAGCTACGGTGAGATTTTCTTAAACTAGTCAGCTTATTAGAAAAGAATGTTGAGAATGCATTAAAACAAATTCCCATTTAGAACTTGGAAAATCTATGTATCAGATCTTACCTTTCACATGAGTCATATGAGTTGTGGGGCTTCACACATTTAATCCAAGCCCTGGCTGGAGCATCTGCACAATAATGGCGAATGCTGAACTTTAATTTTCTACCCTGGTACAGAAATCCATTGGTTATCAGATCATCACTTTCATTTAAGAAATCTTCAAAAAAGGCATCCACTGATGTTGGTTCTTTGCTGCTTCCACACCACAAAGCTATTACAAAAGGAGTTTTTTTCCCCTTCAGACACCCTGCAATGGGCCAGATGTGCCTCTTGGCCTTTTTGTGTGGGGATAGGCCATCAACAAAGATGTCAATTACTACTGTGTCGTTTTCTAAATCAAGAACAAATTCTGCTGAGAGACAAGTCATCAAAGCCTGTAAAATGCCTCGATACCAAAACTGGCCGCCTGCCACAGTTCTAACCATATCTATGGTACTTCGTGGTGTTTGCAGCAGTGTTTTAGCACATGCAGGGAGGTCTCCATGTCCATTGTCTCTTAATAAGTGAAGTAACTCATCCAGTGCATTTCTTTTTGTCTTATATTTTAAAGACCACTGTGCCAATTTAATTTTAAACATCTCTTCTTGGGTCTTCTCTTCCTCTTCTCCTTTAATTAGCCTCCACACTTCGGGGGAAAAATCACTTGCATTCACAAAAAAAGAATCAGTTTCGTGTGCCTCTTGATGAGTACTGGAAACAGATACATCCGAAGTGCAAGGGACTTCAAGTGACTCATAGTCTGTGTCACTGACACTGCTATCACTATTCACTTCCCCTCCATCTTCAAACTCATTGGACCTTTCCTTATGTTCACTCATATTTTCATCTCCACGGTTTGAATCAACACCATTACTACAGCCAGAGTTGATAATTGGATCATGACTCCTATTTACATCTTTATCAAATGAATCGTTAACATCTTGGATTGAGATTAAAGACGTGTGGATTGGTTTCTGACAAACATCTTCAAGTGGACATCCGCTGAAACTGCTGCTTTGTGATTTTGCATCACATTCCAATGGATCATTCTCATCTCCCAGGAACAGTTCATCATTTGAAGCAACAAGGTTAACACACTGGGCTAGATCCAAATCTTCAAAACCTCCAGATTCATTTGAAGCATCAAGGTTAACATACTGGGCTGGATCCAAATCTTCATAACCTTCAGAATTATCTGCAGCTTGACTCAAGAGAGCCAGAGCATCAACATTGTCTTGAAAGACTTGAGAGTTTACTTTTCGTTCAACTCGTCTGCTGGTCCTTTTTCTCTTCTGTAAAGAGGTAGAGAAATAAAATTAACCGGGCCCCAAAGAGCTAGCTGATGATAATTGTTTGTAAGTTTTATTTAATTTCACTAGTAAACCAAAAGAGCAAGGTTACTAGCACTAAAAGATCGATTAACTACGTACTCTAGTATTAGATTCCGTCATTGCCTAATCGTTTTTAAAGAGAAATTCTTGATCTAAGTCATTGAAAGTAGTATACACAACAAACATCCACAAACAATGTCTCCCTGGTCTAGCCTGTCGTCTGCTATCGCATTGCCAACCCCATATACGTAAACCACCAACCATACTAGATAAATGAATAAACATATTTTTTCCAGGGAGCTTTTTAACTCTGTAACTTTGCCCTCCGACCCACGAAAAAAATATTTTTAATTTTTAAAACTGTTATCTTTTCTACAATTTTTTTCTACTTAAGCCAGAAATGTTTCGTTCCCACTTCGATGTTGGTAGCCATAATGGCTTTAGTTATCAAGCTAAAATGCTTTCATGCTGCCCTTTTTAGCCATATCACTACGAACAAACTAGTATTTTCAGTACAAAATTCTCACAGGTTCATGAAAAATTTTATCTTTTCCTTATCCTGGTAATATTTAATCCATATATTTAACGAAAACACCTCAGAGGGTTTTCCCTCTGCCGGAAAAACGTGAAAAAAAAAAGAGGCCACCAACAGTATTTTTGTATAGATATATATTACTCAGTTAACCAAAAATAGCGAAAACTACATGAAATGTATACGTAAAATAGCCTCAATCTTGTTTACGGACAAAATATTTGATAATACAGCAGCTCACTTCCATGTGTGTTAATTTGCACAGTTGGCACTTCGTTCCGTAGGCTGCCTCTCACCCTTCCCCTCCCTCCCCATCCTTCTCGTCCCTTCCATTCTCGTCGACAAGTTGGAGCAAGTGGAAGCCAAAGCCAACGGTTAACGGTTTGCCGAAGTCCGAAGTCTCCACCCTCGCTAGATTTGTCAAGCATAGGTTTCATTGAGTTCAGATTCAACATTTCGTGTGAAGATTTGACTTCTAACGACGATGGAATACGAGGAAGAACCTTATGATATCCCAGAAGATAAACTGGTAGGTTTCAACGGCTCTTGTGTTCTTGATCCGGATCAACCGGTCTGCCAGGCTAAATAATTATCAATCATAAGCTGTATTATTGGTGCACTACCGGCGTACTACAGTGCGTTCATGCACATTTGGAACGTTTCCGTTCGTAAACTAAATTAATTTCAGGGACTCGTGGCCTACCGGGTGCACACGACCTGTCTGGCTGTGTCTTTGCTCGCTCTGTAACATTCAACGCTGTTTAAAGTTGTAGTTGATTTCGACTCTAGTTTCTTAGTGCGTCTTCAAATAAATCCTTATGTTATTTGGCTACTGAACTTGCGCACTCGTCTTCAAAGACTCATAACCTATAACGTTTTAGAAATAACTCATGTGCTGCTGAGCCATAACCTTCCCATTCTTATGCTCTTTCTTCTGTCTTGTTTCAGTATGCTGTAGTAGAGTTGTGTGTTGATAAGCCTAATGACGAAGGTGAGACCGATGTGGAAAAGTACTCCTGTATTGCTTCAACAAACTGGCTTCTGGAAGTCAAGCGACTCGAAGATGGCGAAGGTCATGTAAAGTATATAGCAGGAACTTGCAAGTGGCCCAAAAATGAAGCAAGGCTCAATCAATATCTGGAAAGGAGGTCTAAGCCTGCTGAAGATTGGATTTCTTACAAGTATACTCATGTCCTAAGGTTTTGTCGTAAGTCCTTCAGTGCTTTGGTATTACATTTGTTTCTTGTTTTTATTTGGTTAGTGTTTCTTTTATTGAGGTTTCTGTTGTGCTCAGCTAAATTTCATGTTTAGGTAGCATTGGTCAAACCAAAGAACAAGCTGAAAAAGCAGTCTCCAACTCCACATTGTCAGAGTCTGATAGTGGAGTTGTTAACAAGAGGACCTCTGTGGTTCCAAGGCGTTTTGGCTACGGGAATGGTGCTAGCAGTGAAGATGAGGATTCTGAATCGGAGCCTCCACCAATGAAAACATTAAAGATAGTTAAAGCAGGTAACTTTTTCTCATTTTATCTGTTTGAACCTAAGTTGCCCATTTATTATTGTGAAATTGGAAATACTGTTGTGTGTAGGAGCTGGAGTGAACAGCCGAGGGAAAACAACACGCTCAACTGTTCAGATGCTGCCTGTAACCAATTCCCTGAATTGCCAGTCATCTTACATGACAGCATATCTGAATGCAAAGAAGAAAAATTCTGATACTATGGATGTGAACCGCTCTCTAGCTGGTTCCTCTACTGGTGCTGCTGGGGATGCAAGCACCTCTAGGGCACATTCGGACGGTAATGACACTTTATTTTTGTTTCTTATTCCATGATTTCTTCTTATTTTCTTACTCGTAATTTTTTGTTCCAGGGAGTGATGATGAGACGGTTGGACAGGGCAGAAAGGGACGTAAACAGTCATTAGGTACGTAAGAAATTTTTATGACCTTTAGTTCTGTTTTCCTGTTGTATTATTGGTATTGATGTACATTAATAACTGTTTCAGATCTTTCCGATGATGATGATGATAGTATTTTGGGTGGAAATACTGCAAGTGGCACAGTTGAAACTAACAGCTGCAAGAAGAGAATTGAATTTGAAGATGGCAATAACACAAATGACAAAGTTGTGAACATCTTGGAAGGAAATAAGAATAACAATGGTAAACTTCATTTGGGCAATTATTTCAGTTTTAAATTTATCCTTTTGATTATTCAATCCCAGTCATCGTATAAGCAATACTTGTTTCAGATTCCACACAAACTGATAATATTTTGAAAACAAATGGCTCTACTAAAAGTTTGACCTCTAAGGCTGTCTCTAATAAACCAGAAACCAAGAAGAATACTTTCAAGACTCCTAGCCCCAAGATGAAAACTGATTCCGATCAAAGGATTGCTCGTGGTTCATTTTCCCCTCGGAAACTGACATCAACCTTTGCTCGTGAGTGAAAGTCCCTGTCTCTTCTCCATTTTTTGGTCCTCTGTTCTTTTGATGTTCCACTTGGCTAATACTCAATGTTTGTTTTTCTGACAGCTGTTTCAAACTTTACCTTTAAGAAGGAAATGGACAGCATAAAGCAGTCCCTTAATGCGCTCAAAATCACATCCAACAAGATTTATAATTGTATCTGTCCAATTGTGGAGTCCGTCCAAGACAACGAAGACAACAGGGGCATGCCAGCTCTCCCTGTAGATTCCTTTGAGAATCTCGTTGTGTGGGAGAAGTTTTTACAAGACCACGATAACTCAATTCATGTTGTAAGTTGCTGGCTGTGATAATACAATGGTTATTTCCGTTCCATGGACAGTGAACTTACTCCTGTTTTCTTTTTTCTGCAGGTTCGCATCTTGACTGACCGATGCATGTCATCATCTTTAAGAGACTCTGTATATGGGATGATGAGATTCTTACTTTCTAATAAGATAGCTTGCTCATTTAACTTCAAGGGGAAAAACAAGACTACTGCCAAAGTGCAAAAGTTAAGCTTTGTTTCAACAAGGAGCAATACTACATTGAACGGTGAGGCGATGAGCAATCTTGAACACTCGCTTCTTTTCAATCTTTCCAATATCTTAAAGTAAGTTACTAATGGTTTGTATTTTTCCTGACACAGCGGCACTGAAGGCTTATGACAACAACATGAAGAAAAATGGGACGCCGCTTAGTTACTCTACCAACCCTGAACACATTGGGGTAGCTGTTGGTTTGTGGCTTAAAGACGCTCCCAAAAGGTATCTAATAGATTTGAGAAGCTCCAAACAAGTGCCTGAGAGTGCTACTAAAGTGCCAGATGACATGTTTCCAGTCCCACCAAGTGATTTTGATTTAGATTTCCTGTCCTAGTGGTTATTGAACTGTCCTTGATACCGTGCTTAGCTACAAATTTAGTAAGTGCTAAAAGTTGATTTTGCACAAAGTTTTTATTGAAAGTTTTTTTTTTAATCTTGTACTTGATTTGTCCAAAAGAATATGTACCCAATTTTAAGTGCTGTCTTGGTGCAGCTCCGATATTTTAGGTCATTATTTTTGAATTTTCTTATTTAAAATATTTTTGTAATAACTCACTTTGTGAAGCTATGGTGCAGATGTGCTCTTCTCCCAATGCACCTTGTTTGCTATCTGACACCATTTAGTCTTATGAACAAATTCATGTGCAAATTGTAATTTTCTCAGTCATAATTCTCATTGCTAATGCAAGCTCAATATGTCAAAGATTTCTGTCTTGTTTTTATACTACCTATTGTTCCTAGTCCTTGCACAAGTTTTAGTTATTTATTTTCAGTGCTACAAATATGCAAGCACGATGCCAATGTTCTTGACTCGTTTTAAGTTGGTTACTTAAAGCAGATTTTTGTTTTGTTTTTTTATATTATTGTTTCTAGTTATTTGTGGCCCAAATAACTCCTTTAATGTGCATTTTAAATAGGAGTGCCTGGTGATTATTGTTTTGAATGACTGATTATGTGCTAAGAATAATTTCTTTATTTCTAATGGCGCCCTCTTATGACCCAGATCTCTTAGCTTTAATTCATACTTCAAGTTAATTTCTGCTGTTCTGTCACATTTTCTGACTTGACTGGTAAATCAAGATCTTTACATTAATAAAAATAATCTTGATTTAATTGTGTTCTTTCAATGCGCCGACATCCAGAGTGAAAAGTCGAGGACCTGTCGAGGGAATAACTCAACGTGCCCTCCACGTGGAATGTAGGAAGATTTTACGTTCAGTCGAGGTGCAGAACGTGACTTCCACGTGAATTTTATGTAGATTTTTGGACCCGCAGCGGCCTTATTATCGATTAGCTTCCGTCAGCTAACGTGAATTGCACGTGGTACGAGTAACTTCGACCGTCTACCTTTCCTCTACGTTGATAGGAGATGGATCATGCGCGCTGCTGAGTCCACGTAGCATCCACCTAGCATCGCGACCACGCTTTGAGTCGATGTCGAGTCGATTATCCACGTCGATTTCACGTGAAAATCAACGTAGCATCTATGTCGCGTCCACGAGGATGTTCCCATGGGGTGCAAGGTTGTTAGGTATATCCTTGGCTCGCCTCACGCAAAAATTCAGCTTTCTATCTCATTACATTCAGTCGTACTAACGAAAAAACACCAAAAAACGGCAGAAAAAGTGCAACTTTTTAGTGACTTTATATTTTAGAGACATTTTTACATGGTTTCTTATGTTTTTGAAGTTCCTGATGACGAAAATGAAATCAATTTCAATCCCTGACCAAACTTTTAACTGCGAATTGGCTACCTCGGCCCAAATTTACTAATATAATCAACTTCGACCCTTCATCTTGAAAAAAGGGGGTCGACCGACTAAAAAATTTTATTGCAGATTTCGACAGGTCTCGGCAAGACCTTTTCAAAGAGGGGTCGGAAGGGGGGTCTAGGAGCCCGACTTCATTAGTTGGCCGAATCAGGATCTTGAAAAAAGGGGATCGACCGACTAAAAAATTTTATTGCAGATTTCACGTGGTGCATTAATCAATGCCTCAAAAATCCTTGAGACAGCTTGCCGAAGGCAAGTAGGGGAGCGCCGCCGCAGGCCAAGGTAGGTGTAACGCTGTTGCGTTCTGTCGCAACGGGGCGCTGCCCGAACCCAAGTCCAAATTGTCTAGTAAGCAAGAATGCGCCGAGCAACCGCGCCGCGAGCCCGCCTGGCCGAGCGGAGCTAGCCAGTCGGTAAGCGCCAGCTGAGGGGCACAGAGCGGACCGGGGGAGGCCGGGACATAGCGGAACAACGGGGAGTTGAACCAGGTAACCCAGGCTTCTTTATTCCACAACCTTCAAACCTAGAAGGTCCCCCAGACCAGAACTGGGCTATTCCCCGCAAGCCCTAGCACTGTTCTCTAAAAAGCCTGAGGGCGGTGCCTGGACTTGCACAACGCCAGGCGTGGATTGTCGTAACTGGCGCAGCATCGCGAAGCCTGTTACGACAAGACACGGTCTGGCGTAAACCTACCTTGTAAACATTGGGATCCGTAAACTTTAAATCCAGGAAGAACAGCATTTAGTAAAAAACCGAGAATTGGTCCTCTTGAGGACGCGTTCCTGACTTACGAGAGGCTGATCTGCCTTAAAACTGCCAAAAACAGCAAAAAGACCCAATTTTACGCTGTTTTTGAACATTCCGGGCCTCCGCCCGGGCACAGGTCCTTCTCTTAAAAATCTGAAAAAAATTCACAACATTATCAGACATATTCCGCACCATTTCAGAGGTAGACGATGTCAAATTTCGTTTTGGGTTGAGCGCACCGTCCGAAAGAGTGCCATTTTTTGCTATTAGACCCAACTTTGGACCCCCCGGGAAAGTGGAAAAGGTTGGCTCCGGTCCGAAACATAGTTGACACTTGTTTTCTAGTATCCTGAGGTACGATTTTCACTACTTGGTAAAATCGGTTTTGTTCCAACGCTCCACCCTATTCTGAAGGCCACCGAGCCCTTGGCCCAGATCCAGGCAGTGCTCTTTTCACTGTCTCACCAGGCTGGCATCAGCGCACGCATTTAGCTGCAGTGACGCCGCGCCGGTAACGGCCTCAGCAAGTTGCCTGAGAACATGTTTCTGGGCAACGAAAAGAACTGCTCGTCTCGCAGTACGCCCTGCACCGCGCGACGGTGTCGTACGAGATGGGAAAGGTGCCCCGCCCAAAACCTGGTTTACCGTGCCATCGGAGCGGAAAACTACACGAAAGCCGCAGAGGGCATTTTCCTGGGGAAAAGCAAGTCCCAATTCATCACCAGCGAGGCCAGAGCCAGCATTCGCGAATTTTTAAGCGACCCCGCCCCATCCCTACTTCGTGACTAAGCGGGGTCACGCAGTGTCACGCCCTCGGCCTCGACTTCTGCTCTGATCACACGTCACAACGAAGTGCTCCGGTCTAGGCCTGGGCGATTATTTAAAATAATCGCAATCGACGATTCTTAAAAATATTTGGAAAGTCGATCAATTCCATGGATAGTGATCGCAATCGAAACCATAACCGATTAATCGAATTAGCTCGATTGATCGAAAAAATAGTAATCGAAAATCGACGATTAATCGACAGTCGGAGATAAATTGATGTAATCGACGCTTGTCAATAAATCAGGAACATGAGAAAATCGGTGAATTGGACAAACAATTAAATTGAAGTCCTTTAAAAACTCTAATTTAACATGTAAAATTTAGAAAAGATTAACAAGAGTTGTGCTGTGCTAACGCTTCTTTGAAAGTTTCTTATTGGATGCGAGAAGTATGAGTCTTGTGCGTTAATCCAATCAGTTCATTACTATCGGTAATCGGTCATGCATGAACAATAAAAAAAATCGATAATCGTAATAATCGATAATCGGTAGTAATCGATTTTAAATCGACCATCGGTTAAAAATCGGTTACAGGACGATTATAATTCATCGAATCGAAGTTACAAAACAATCGTCGATTAGTAAAATAATCGAAGTTCGATTTCGATTATTCGATTAATCTTGTCCAGGCCTACTCCGGTCCCTGCCCCCCCCCCCCCTTTTGCATCATCATGGACTGAATTGCAAACCTAGTTCCAAAATTTCAAAAGTACATACATTAAATTGTGTATGTACATGCACATACGCAAGCGTTTTATTTTATACTCACTTCGGAAATAAATAAAAAAATTATTCTAAAATACCCGCATCCGAGAACTACATTGTAATGCCCTACTTCGCCACCACTTCGCCCCCCACAACCCGAAATACCTATACACCGCCCGCATCTGGCCGAAAGTTGCGCACTGGCCAAACAACAACAAAGTCGAGCCGGAGCGGGCGCGCAGCGGATACGTCACTCGAAGCGCACCGGACGACGTGGGTATAAAACAGCCCCCGCACGGTGCAGACAGACACAGTATCTGGCGACGTAAACAGCCATTTCCACAGCCAGTGACGCTCCACGACGTTCCCTACCCAGCTCCGAATTCAGCGACGCTCCACGACGCTCTACAGCCAGCGACGCTTATCGGCCACCACCTTTGTGACTAAAACGTGAGTCTCAACCACAAGATTTAGATTAACTCCGACACGCTACCGGCCGCGCCCTCGTGCACCGTTGCACCTTAGCGGAGTACTACCGAACGACCGGCCTAGTCACTGACCCTATGTTTTCTTCCCCCAACCCGGAAACACAGACTCAACATGGAAATCGCCCAGCCCGAGTTTAAGAAACTCGCCCTGGCCCTCTTCCAGGCCGTGGCCTGTGGGGCTGCACAGCAGCACTGGAGAAGGGAGGCGACAAGCGTAGCATACGAGGCCATCCTGGAGGCAAAGAGGCCCAAGCGGCCTGGGCCCCCTTTCTTCGTCGCCCTGGCACGTGAGACGTGCAGGGGGCTGAACGACGCCCTGTGCCATCCACTCCCGGACGACATCAAGGAGATGATGGAGGAGGCGAGCTCCTTCCTGGAGGTCATATGGGAGGAAGAGCGGGCTTGGTTGCATTGACCGCCCCGCGCACCTGGAGCCCGCCTGCCTCCCTCGGACTCTCCAGCGCCACCACTTCCAACAGACTCTTCAGCGTCGTTTCTCCAACTCTTCTTTTTGTAAATCTTTTGCTTACAAAATAAAACCATTTTAAACTATCCTCTCTCTTCAATCAACTCCAGAGCATTAGCGACCCGAACTATCAGACACCAGAGTAAACCTGCAGAACGCATCTGGAGTCTCAGTGCCAGAACGGTCATTATCACACAGATTGGAACAGAGAAGAAAAATTTAAACTCAACAAATAATCACGTGACAGCACTGGGACACATCTTTCACATCGCTCGCAACGGACAAGTTAGCAAACCCACAAAAGAGATAGAGAGAGAAAGAGAGAGAGAGAGAGAGAGAGAGAGAGAGAGAGAGAGAGAGAGAGAGAGAGAGAGAGAGAGAGGGGGAAAGAGAGAAAGAGAGAGGGAGAATGCACTTCACAACGACGAAAAGGAACAGAGCGAATCGCGGTCCGCGCGCTTCTGGCACAACGGCTGCGCTTCCCCGTCAGCGCCAGTTGCGGTCGGCAACACTTCGTGCTGGGAGGTCAGCTGGGTGTCTTCTTGGCAGGCGCTGACTTGGCGCAGTCAATGCGGCCACAGGAAATGAAAGGTAATTCCTTGCTAAAATACATTTCTTGCGTCGGAAGATATCGGAAGAAAACATTGTAAATTTACAAGTAACAATTTTTTTTCTACTGACAAGCTGACTAAGTCCAGACATACAATGGAAAATGTCCTGTCAAGGAACGTTTGTGGAAGCAGATGATACCCGCCTGCACTCTCAGTCCAAGAACGTGACATCACGTGCAAAAGAATGTGACAAAAATGTCACGTTCTTTTCAACATTGTGTCACATTCTTTTGAATGTGAATAAGCTAATTCATGTAATTCATGGCTGATTCACAAGAATGTGACACAATGCTGGAAAGAACGTGACATTTTTGTCACATTCTTTTGGACGTGATGTCACGTTCTTGGACTGAGAGTGTGGTCCGTTCCCAGGTAGCTGTCGGGGTAGTACGCTGTTATGTCAGTAATTGTTTATAAAAATATATATTTTGTACAGAGAGAAAATATGAATTTATATTTTGTAGGATTTCTCTTTTGAAAAAATTATACAATTTTGTACCTTTAGGGTCGTTTCGTTACCACACAGCTCATTTGAAAAGACATTAATTAAATTTTAACTGTACGACTCATTTACGGCGGGGTGAGCTGAGCTGTCCGAAATCGATAAGATTCGAGCGGGCGAGTCCTTGCGTCGCGGGCCGAGCTGAGGCCTGCAGCGGCGCGCGCGGGCGGCATGGCGGGGGGAAGGGGGGGTCCACTGGCGTTGCGGAGACTAGCGGCCGATTGTACGCGGGGAGCGATTGTCAATGTCCCGCGGGCACTGCGCACACTCTTCGCACACTCACTTTTCCCCAACGGCAGCCGCGCTCTATATTCCAAGGTAACGCGCTTGGTTTCTGGACTCGATTGTAAAAGCTAGCTGCCAACTCGATGTGTCTTAAACGGTTTTTAGTGTGTTTGAAAGTGAAATCTTCTTAAAATGCCAAAATATTACGACGTTCTTTGTGATTTTCCAATTACGTTGTGTTGCCAAAAGAACAGAACTACGATCGTAAAATTACAACGAACAGTGAGCGCGTGCAGCTGGCACACCTAACCGCGTTGCGCGTTGTCGTGGTTGCCTCTGCTCTTGCTCGTCGGGGCGTATGGACCAGCTGGGGCACGGAGAGTGCGCGAAACGTAAACATCGTGCCGATAGGATCGGCCCCCCTCCGCATTCCAGCAGCTCGTCCATAGACCCTACTGACGCGGCGCGGTGTCGACTAGGGATGTTAGCAGTCGGCATTTTTCGGTCTAAATTCAGTG
Organism: Stenchaetothrips biformis; assembly: GCA_030522485.1. Taxonomy (NCBI): domain Eukaryota; kingdom Metazoa; phylum Arthropoda; class Insecta; order Thysanoptera; family Thripidae; genus Stenchaetothrips; species Stenchaetothrips biformis. Next base: position 5,304,766 of record CM060089.1, on the reverse strand, counting down.
GATTTCGTGGCATGCATTCTTTAAAAGCAGTAATTGGCAGTATGTTACATTGACTCATGCTAGCATATGATGCATTTATGTACTCTGCTAGACATAAGAATTGGAAAAGAAATTATGACCATAAATATAACAGTCAATGTTTCCGAATTCTTGAACTTTCGAACAGAGAGCGAGTGACTGGCTGACTACCCTAGTTACGAGCGTAGGGCCCTCCCAGCGCGTTTGTGTTCCAAGGTCGCGCCTGCGAGCAGCCGATGCCAGGCGAAATGAAAATCGAATTTTCTCGAAAATGGCTTGGCCAAAAAATTTGAAACGTGGTGCCACCGGTCTGTTTATACCCAGCCTTACATTATTTGTAAGAGCTCAGACGGACGGACATTGCGGAAATGTGACAATGTGTCACAATGCTCAAAGGAACGTGACATTTTAGCTCATTCGTTTCAACGTGTTGTCACGCTCCTGGAATAAGAGTGTGAGTGGAAATATCAAATTCATGGGGGCTTCCCTATCTCAACCTCAGTTACCAAAGTCGATTTTTGCTACATTGGTGGAGACACGACTCAACCTCGTTGGTCTAGCTATAATAGTGCGTTTACTTTTGTCATCTAACCATGGCACATTGTTTGGAGATGTAAGTGTGAAGTTTTTAGTATCTGTAAACACAGACACGTTGTTTCAATGATTTTTAAAAAATTCCTTTTTCGTTTTCCTTCTAGTTAATTTTTGTGCCACTATTCAATTCTTAAGATATTTTGGAATTTCCCCTGATCCCAACAACAATAGTGGTGGCATGATCAATGCAGCTCTCATGCTATCTTGCATGTCACCTCGTCAAATACAATTATTCAAGAAAAAATTGGGATCAGTGAAGGACTTTCTCACAGACTTATTACATTTATTTCTTCACTTTTATTGTAATGCATGTTTTTCTTGAAATTACTGTGAATTGATGAAGGCCTGACATGGTTTTTGCATTTTAGGTGCTTTGTGGTCTTCCCCTTTGATGTAGTGACATAATTTCTTGTTTCAATTGCAGATGCTTACGTATTGCATAAAATCAAACAAATTAAGTTTCTGTTTAATTCATATATTTTTAATAAAGACGGTTTTTTATTAAAGTGATTTTACGTTCAAAAGAAATAAGATGTTTCTGAAAAGTTTTGTTTAAGATACAGGGTTAAAAAAAGGTCACTTGTTGCACACTAATTTTTATTTAGTACATATAATACAATACTACAGTGTGACTTAGGCATAATTTAACACAAAATGTAAATTCCCTTAAAAATTAGTAGTTATTTTTTGTGTAACAATACATTTTCTTACATTTTAATTTTGTGGCAGAGAAGCGGCAGGGGGGGGCATGGTTTACCAACGCCCCCAAAAAGTGGGGACATGGGTACGTCCTTCATGTAGGAACTGGAAAAAGAGCCAAATAGCCTATCGTTAGTGGACCTAGCAAAAATCGTTAAAATACACACGACACACTGAGGATTAGGAGATTTGAAAACGGTTTAATGCTGCACCGCGCAAGAAACTTAATCCGAATGAATAAGAAGGGTACTCCAATGAATCTTGAAGCGGAAGAAGAAGAAAAAAAGTAAGGCCCAAAACCAGCTTCTGTGCATGCGCACCGGATGCACGGAAAAAAATACTTTGTTGTGGTGATCGACTTTATTCGATAGGCAAAATTCGATAGCTGCAATCGAAAATTCGATACCCATAACCAAACGCTGGTTGCAACGACCGGACACTTGTTAGAGGATAACTGAGGTGGGGTTCGGCATACTTTTGACGGGGCGCTCTGAGCGAAATACCAGAGGGCAACAACGACGTAGGGAGATCGTGAAGCGATGCTGTCCACGTCTGCAGGGCTTGCGCACTTCTTCAAGATTATTGAAACTAGGGCCTCTCTTTGCAAAACGCCTTGCACATATTGAAAGAAAATGAAATGTAGGGTAACTTAGACTATTGGCCTTGACGAGAGATTCAGTTTAACTAAAAACAAGGAAGGTAATCCATTATGATGGCGCTACCCAGGTTTCTCTTCCATTATTAATTTTTTGGCATGTTTCGTTATTTTAACTTCGGTATATTCAGGGCTAACGTGACAGTTTTAGTAGTGGCAATGAGCATAAGTTACTCTAAATTTCCCGTTCTTTCGATCTGTGCAAAGCGTTTTGCAAACAACGTCCTAGTTTTGATTATCTCGAAGAAGTCCGTAACCCCTGCACGCAGGTGGAGAGCATGGTTTCACGCACTCACTAGGCCGTTGCTACCCCCAGGAAATTCGTAGCCGCAATGAACTTCGCAGGCAGAGCGAACTACGTTTTGAGTTACAGTGTTCTTACTCGCACAGGTTGATGCCCTCCTTAATAAAGAGGCTCTTGGCATCGATGGGCCGCCGGACTGCCACGCAAGGGTGGACGCAGATCTTCCGTCCACGGTAGACGTAGGCCGAGCATTCTGAAGTCCTGCTTCCGAAGAAACCGACGACAATACCCTGTACACACCAGAAAACACAAAAGCTCAGAATTATTAAGGAATGACGCTCGTCGTCACATTTTTTTTAAAATAATTTTTAGCTGTTTTCTGACCTCAGTAACAAATGAGGTACGAACCTGAGACGCAAACCCCAAGGTCAATTAGTTTTACAAAAATGGGAAGAAAGAAGCCCTTTACCGTTATCTAAGGGGAGTTATGAGCCGTGGGATAAGAACCACGAAATCGAACACATCGTCGCTAAGCGTACGCTTTAAGATCAAATATTTAATTTTTTCCACGTCACATTTTATCACACAATTGTGCACAAATTGCACTGCACATTGGGAGGAGTAGCTGCTGGAAACAAATTGGTTTCTGATACTTAAATTTTGTGCCAATGTGTTTGCATTGCTCGCAGGAATGGAAACTTGTACATAAGGAAGCAGCTTTACTACTTACAGAAAGAATGATGAGGAAAATGATGATGCAGCAGCACGCAGTCACCCGTGGCTTAGAGCAGCAGGTGCAGCTGCAACAAATGGCGAGAAACAAAATATAAGTCAAAGAAAGGCGTCGTTTATTACTTTAAATGACTTCCAATATGGAAATTTCATGAAATAGATGGGCGTTTCTTTTCGGGCAAGCGTATAAGTACACCGAGTTTGAAATTATGAAAAATATGCAAATGACCGGATACTGAGGTATCGCCACTCAGCTCTCTAAGAAGACTCCTCCGGCTGGAGCAAGACCCAATCTAGGTCCTTGTTGGAGTTAAATGCCCTTCGCGCTACCGACTGCGTCGCCCCTGTTCGTAGGAGTTGGTTAGTGCCAAAGGGGTCTTAGAGAGGTGAGCAGCGATATCTGAGTAGCCAGACATAGCAGAACAACCGGACACGCATGGCCCGGCACTGACCCGCCACTAGGAATTAGGGGCCAGCGTTGGGAGGCGACATTCCATATCGGCTTTTCGACCGGTCTTAAAATGTTCGTTTTTTAACGCTGATTCCAGATATGTTTCGGATTTTGCGATCAGACGTAGGCTTGATCACCCTACCAGCCGTTTTATGTCAAAAAGCGGCAAAAATCGCATTTTTGGAGTTTTTATTTGTTTTTTCTTCCTGTAAAGCTTCGATTGGCGGTTTGGGGCCTGGATTCCGTTCACCAACACTAATGAGGAAAATAATGTCTACTTAGAACCTAAGTGAGCCTCTTAATTCGGCGCCCAGGCCTCAAACAATACAAATTTTTAGGAAAATGTTGCTGTTTTTTCAACTTTTTCGTACTCTACTGACCGCCAGAGACCTCTCCAAGGTAACCAATGTGCATGAAATGGAGGTAGGGGGAGGGGAGAGGGTAGCCCAGCTCCAGGGCGCCGACGACGGCCTCGTGGAGGGCGCCACAAAGCCGCACAACTTTGCGAAAATTTCCCATTTTTTTCTAAACTTTGCCAAAAGCCCCATCTTTAGCGCTCTGTAGGGCTTGTTAGCGAATGTGCAGGTCTTAGCTCGGCAACCAAGATTGCTTTACCTACCCAGGGCCCACCACGACGAGGTGCCTGCACTAGTGTGTTTCACTCAGTCGAATCTGATACCCACGACATGTTTTTCTGAAAGGCCTCGACTAAACATGAATTTTGAACCCTCGATGAGCGGAATCGGACAACGCTAAGTGACCGCGCATCGGACATGAAGATTTTTGAGCCATCTCGAAAAACGCGCGCGCCGCCGGGCAAAGGCAGGCCCCGCGGGTTCCCAATCCACCCCCATTAATAGAGCATGTAGAAGATGCACCACCTGAATTCAATGATCTTCCCCCAGATATTGTTCAGAGGGGTATGGATGAAATGCAGTTTTTAATAAACTTTGCAAATCAAAGAAGAATTCAGCGCAATAACATTGTGCATGCCTTGTAATCCTTTGAGAGGAACATATAAGGAGTTCATTAGAGATTCGTGTATAATTCTAATTTATTTTTTCAAAGCACCAAGTAATGCATTGTGATAACATCTAAAAGTTTCACACAAGGATTCAACCCTGCTGCAGTGTGCCAGTTTGTAAAGGTCAATGCTTTTGTTGTCCATATGACTTATTGTGATTTCAATAGTTTTAACTGCTCTCCCCTCCTCAAAATTGGAACTGGAATGATGCTTACTTACACTGCCTATTTGGAAATTGTTAATCCCAAACTTTGTCATCGTTGAAAGATTTAGTAAAACTTATGTTTATGTTGTTAATTGATCCAAACACATGTTCTGTTTGAGAAGGCTTCTCCACTTATCAATACGACAAAGTCACGTCAAAAAGTGACGACTTGAGTGTATCTGAATGCAAGGGATAAGAGTGCAGCATTGAAAATTAAACATGGTTGACTTCAAAAAACAGTAGTTATTTATTTTCATTGGGAATATGATGCAATACTAAAACATTAGTATAAGAGGTCCCAACATGAAACTGGATAACAGCTTTATTTGAAAAAAATAAAATAAAATCACATGCCCAACTTGGGCCTCAGCGTCAAACCAAATAAAAAGTGATGAGTTAGTTTAGTAACACACATTTTGGTAGAGGAAATTCTCTAACAATAACCTACATTTATCAATTATGTTCTACTACTAGATAGAACGAATTGAAGTAATGATTCACAAACAAAAGAAAGTCTCCTAACTACAAGATAGAACCAATTGAAAAAATGATTCACAAGCAGAAGAAATAAAGTTGCCAAAACTGGGCTTACAGTCTCCAAACTAGATAATGATTATCTATGGTTTGACGGCAGACACAACTTAAAATAAACTAAACGAAATGAAAATCACTTGCCCAATCAGGGCTACAAAAAATATAAATTGAACAGCATAGAAAAGTCTATGAGGACTTCACATCTTTTCCAATCTCAGTGTTCGCAGAACACTTAGCACCTCTCTCAGAACTAATAAAATAAAAATCACTAGCCCAACCAGGGCAACAAAAAATAAAAAATAAAGTACATAGAACAGGACTTCACATCTTCTCAGTGTTCGAAGAACACGAAGCACCTCTCTCAGAACTGCTGTGTTCTCATTAATGAGAGCTGTCACCTGAGGGTCCGTGGTCGTGGATGGTGAAGGATTCTCTGAAAACAGACAGACACAAATGCATAAAGAATGTACCACGAGCATTAATAATGTCAAAAGGTAATTAAGTAGGTATTAAAAATGAGACAAGTTAAAATATCCAGAGAAAATTCAATACCTGCTACACTACTGGTGCTGGAGTTCCAGCTAGGGCGGCGCCTCTTGCTGCAGGGTGTTAAGCCAGATCCCCTGGGAGGATTGTGAGTCAATGTCACTGGAATCTGAAATTTAAAAAAAAAATGCACATTGACTGAAAATAAAATAATATGTATTCTTAATGATGCAGGTACAATTGTCACAAATGAAAACCTACATCATCCGTAGAGACTTCGTCTTTAACATGGCTCTCCTGGAAGCACGAATACGACATGAGTTGACAATAATCACGAAACCAAAGTACAATGGAAAATGAGGTAAGCACTTAAATACCTTCTGAGGACTATCATCCAAAAGATCTATGGTGATGACTCCACCCCGCTGCTGTGAAGAAAGTGGCACCAACTGGCAAGGAGGTGGACGGAAAAGGGGCACCACTTTGACTCCACCTCAGGATCATTTATCTGCAAATAAGACTTTGTTACACACTCCTACACAAAGACCCAACACTACACAGCAAAGAAATACATTCAAGCGTACCTGAACAGTGTGAAGGCTGGCCAATATAGCAGCATCAAAGTCGTGATCTGCATCCTCAACAGTGAACTGTTAACAAGACAATCGTTATGCACTCAAACTATCTGATGAACCATATACAGAAATCTATTTATTACAACATGTCTACCTGAGCTGGTTGAATGCTGGTCTCCCGAGCTGCATTAAATGACTGGGCATCCAGTGCCTCCTGATCCTTAATTTAAACACATTTTGTGAGACAATCAGAAATAAACCACATATTAGAAAAGCAAAACACATTTAAAAATCAGATTAACTTACAAGATGCAAGCCCAATTGGTGTTCAGGTGCATCTCCTAGTTTTGTTGCACAAGCACCTCCATCTGCCCCAAGATTGATTGGAGGCAAGGCAGCAAGTTCAGCCACATGCTGATTATCAATCTGTCCAGCTGCTGGGGCTTGCTCAGCATTACGGAAACCAGTTTCAGCGGGCTCATCTTCATTTACCTGCACACGAGAAAATGTGTTGTTAAAATGCATTGCACCAGAGGAAACCTTAACCACAGCAGGTGTACCTGAGCCAGATTGCCCATTGCCTCCCCAAGCATGATCAATGTTTTCTTGTAGTGGTCGTTGAGTGATAGCTTGTCCAATGACGGCACAGGCTGTCCCTCTGGCACTGAAGTGCGAAGCGCCTTCCGGGCCCGGTACTTCATCCCGTTCCACGCCTGAACAAAAAAGGGTTTAGTGTACCATACAAAATAAGAGCAAATGAAGGATGTTCCATGGAAGCCAAAACTTACAGATTTCCAACCTTTCCCATCCTTTTGGGCAGTATTGTTTTCAGTGCCGTTCACAATTATGGCCAGGCTCTCCCACTTTTTGACCATCCGAGCCTAACCCCCAGGATGTAGTAGGACACCTTAAGCATTTCTTCGTCACATTCAATAAAATTAAAGAGCGCAGCCCATTGAGTGTCACTGGGACATCCACTATCTGAAAACAAATTGTTGATTGTGAAAGAGTTAACAATAAGTCATTTCACCTCTTATCTAAGAGTGGTAAACTCATGTGCTTATTAAACTTTATGGCTTTAAAAAACTCTTATCTCCAGGCATAAGGGGTGGGGGTGAGCGTCAAATAAAGAAGCAATACGTTTATAATGGGAAAGATTCTCTCTAGAGTCAAATTACTTGTTCAATAATTGATGAACTTTCTATGGAGAGCTAAATTGCGACAGAATTGAGACTCGAATTTCGAAATATGTGCAAAAATACTAAATACGAGGGGGAATGCCAAAACAAGCAAGAGGCTACAACTACATCCCAATTAAACAAATCAGCGACCGTGCATAGTGATGAGCAAGTTGAGCGGCCTTCACTACAATGTTTAGCCAAGGAAAGAATGTGCAGCATTTGAAAAAGTTTGAAATTCGTAACGCAGAGGGCAAATCAGAGCGCCTCACACGAGGGCGCGGTGAGGTTATGGCATGGCTTTACGTCCTTCGCGAGCCAGACGAAACCTTGCCGTTGTCAACAATAATGATGGTCATTTTATTTGAAGGAAACGGCTAAGTTGATGAGGATTAAGTTCGCACTTCGTAAAAGTTCGTTCGACTACTGGGGCGGCGCCGGGTACCGACCGCCCCAGTCTCTACGGTAAAACTTCTACCAAGGTTGACGTTACCGACGCCAAATTTCGTAGATGGTTAAGAGAAAATTTATCGAGGAACCAAAAGGGGCAACAATGATGAATCAAAGACACTTACCCATGTTGAAAGATTAAAGAGTTACACGACCTACACGACAGGACAACGAACGCGAGGTGGATTCGTACAGACAGAAAGTCAAATGCAAAATGGCGTGTCGTTCTTCTTCCGTCGGCTCACGGGGTGAAAACAAGTGAACGTCGCCCGAACGCCGACCGAGCCCGATCAGTACAAGGCCCGACGTGGCCGGCCCGACCAACGCGAGCCCGACGCCGGGCCGGCAGGCAGCCACTAGCCCCCACGCGACTCCCGTACCTCCCTTCTCCATCCTTCGGAATCGCTCGGCTGATGCCCGCACGGGCGTGCGGGGCGCACGGCAGCCCTGGAGACGGTTGGGGAGGCCCCGACCCCCTGCCCCTTGCCCTCGCCCTGCAGCAGGGGCTGCCGCTGGCCCGGCCGCGGTGGAGGTGGGGGTGGGGCGCACATCGTCTCCAGACGCCTTTGTCCGTCTGGACAGAGTCTCTTGAAAACCGTGTCCCTCAGCAGAAAATTCAGGGACACCGCCGGCCGGGACTTAGTCCGGCTGGACTCCAATCAGACTCCGGCTGTATTTTCGGATGATTTCCGGCTGACTGAACTTCCGGCCGGCCGGCTCTCCGGCGGTGTCCGGTGGTGTCGGACTGGGACAGTAGGTCCGGCCAGAGCATCCATCAGTCACACTGACCACGTCGATCACGTGGCAGAAGTCGAAGCATGGTCGCGGGAAGGCAAGGGCTTTCGGCCAGCTTGACGCTCTCTATCTCAATATGTTATGAGTAGCCGCATATACTTATTACGATTGGCATTTATTTTTTCAATGCGGTGACTTTTTACACATATTGTTTGCATATATTTTTAGGCTTTTATAGTGAGCTTTGTTTCAAATACGATATTGTGACGCCGTGATTTTGTACACATTGTTTGTGATAATTAATTTTAAGTCTTACTGAGATTTGTTTCAAATAGAGCAGTCAGTCAGCAGTCCTGCTCGTGTCCTTTTTTTGATATTGTGTCACACATATTGCAATCAATAATTTTTAATGTTCTAATTGCATTGTTTTTTAAGACCTGATGGGCAGTTGGGTGAAATTGTTACATCAATATTTGAGATGTGTGTGTGTGTGTGTGCAATATGGTGCAGGAGAAGTCTTTTCAGTTCATTTTCATTAGTGTGATGTAAGAGCTTTGATGGTTCGTGAAATAAATAAGTTGGTCACTTTTCATGCGTTGTTTTTGCACTTTTCATCAGATCACGAATGCAGCAAGTCTAAGCAAGGACAGATAACCTTACTTAAATTTCTACATTTTACATTCGTACTTTAAGATGGTTCAGTCTCTTATTACACAAGACCATTAGGAGGCAAAAATCACAGTATTGAATGTATATACAAAATCACAATGTAGGTTTGCACTAATAAATAAATATTATTACACTAGCCCAATAAGAGGCAAAATTCACAGTATCAGATATAAGAATATAAGCAACTAATTTAATAATACAACCACACACTGTGGGAAAAAAACACTCATTGCTTCACAATGAGTCTTGCTTTAGGAATACAAAAATACAATACATCACAATAAATCAGGAACACGTTGAATACATTCACTATTATACCAGAAAATGGGCCTCGCACAGTGCAGGATTAGAAATACAGCGAAGACTAGCCTGGTGCCTGCGCAGTTGTGATGGTTTGCCTGCAATCGACTTTCCACAGCGGTCACACATCCTTCTGGGAACCTTGTTGCGCTCAACGAACCCACTTGTGCCTTCTTCTACAAGCGCCTCAAGGTTAGGATCACCAGAATGTTGGGTGCGAATGTGTCTCTCGACTTTTATTCTCCTGGCATCTTTGGAGAACCACTGGCAAGATGCCTTGGGGCAGTTCACAAAACGTGGTGTCCGTTTCAGAATTAGGGGAAATAATTCTGCATCCAAATCGTCAGAGATGTTTGACTGTTGGGTTTCAGGGGAGTTCAAGGTGCCTGCATCTCCATTGTCGACCTATGACAAACCAAAAACATTAGGAACATGCAGGAAAACAAAGGTGAGGCACCACACACACATCACAATGTATATTGCGCATTCTATAGTAAAGAGTAACATCACCCCAACAACTGGCGAAGAACCACTCCTCAGAATACAGTCGTAAAAGAATTTGTCTTCTTTCGGAGGGAGCTTGTTTGCCAGGTAATACTCCAGCAGCTCTGGTCTTGTACTTGCAATGATACGAGCCATATCAAGATGTGCTTCAGAACCACTGAGGAGAAGGAGAACTCCAATGAATATACAGTTACACATCAATTACGATGAAGCAAATGTTGACATTTACTTACATACAGGAACACTTGTAAGCCACCATACCAAAAGGAACCCAGAACATCGTAGCAAAGTTGACTGCCTCAGCACAGTTAAAGCCCGTATTGAACCTGCAATTTATGACAAAATTAGTGAGCCAATAATTGAAGAGTGAACAACGTAAAGAATTGTGTTGCTCATAATTATGCAGTAATGTATGTACGCACCCAAAGTGAATTGCATTTGGACAGAGTACAACACCATCTCCAGCGTGTTGTACAACCTTCACACAAATCAATATTACAGCCGCAAATTTGATTGTCACAGGAAAGTTTCAAAATGTAATCAAGACTCACCACTTTGAAAGGAACTGCGTTCTCCTGAAGCCATTGGGGACTTAGCATAAAGTACTTGTGTGATAGCAGGTTCAGACAGTTGCAATGCAACACACTTGCACAACAGTTGCTAATAAGATCATGCACCTTCTGCACATATCTTGGTGGGACAACAAACCTGCAAAAGAACATGCTGAACATGAAGGCAGATCTGGGTGTAAAATTGCAAAACACATTGGCAAAGAGTATTACTCACCACACTTTGGGAGCACCATAGTGCAAATAATTAATTGAGAAAAGGGAAGAGTCCTCAATATGCGCAGGGAAGAATGAATGTTGACTTCCAAAATACAAAAATGGGTCTGTGATTCCCTGGTACCTATGGCGGAGCATCCGGAGGAGAGATGTGGGGGCTATTGCGAACAGACCAAAGTGATTTGTGATCTTGATGCGCGCCTTGGCCCCAACAGCTATGCCGTTGCCATAAACAACACCTGGAGCCTTCTTCAAGCATACACTAGAGTCACCAAGGCACCCATAGCAGCCACATTCAACAACTTCACTTCTTCGATCGCTGTCAAGACATTCCAAAATCATCTTCTCCTGCTCAGCTCCGCTCAGTTTCTTCATACCAACCATGAAATTTTGAAGTGCTCTAGAGTCTTTCGTGCCTTGCCTTCGGAGAGTGGCAAGCTGAGGAGTGTTGCACTGAACACTTGTGCACAAGGATGGTACCACCGACTTGAAAAAATGTTCGACAGCCTGTGATGGGTCCAACACCGAACTGCAACAAATAAAGAAGAAGTGGAGTCCATGTAAATTCAATTCACGGATCAAAGCATACTTAGTGAGAACTAGTAGCTAGCTCACCAACATGTTTGTACGGAGTAGCTTGACACTAGCGACATTTTCATCACAAAGTCCTCAATGTGTGCGCTATCCAATGCCATGTCTCTGTCATCAGTAACATATCCTTCATCAGGAATAAGCATGTTGTACGACCTATGACCGTAAATGTTGGGCTTGCCCTTGTACTGCAGTAATGTCTGTTTCTTGGCCGAATCGCGAATGCCACCTTCAACACCGACGTCAATTAGGTCAGGCAGAGTGGTGGCCGAATCAGACGGTACGGTATCATGGATCCTGACCTACACAAGAATGGAGAATTTGCAATGAAAGATATAAACACACGGGCAAACATAACCTTGCCGGCCGGCCGAGCCTACCTTGAAAACACCAGCGGTTGTAATGTCCACACGCGATGCCATTACGTCATCAGTGAACTCCCCCAGGTTGAATAACTGGTGATCCTGTAGCCACAGTGTTTTGACGTCGAAATCCATGGCAAATACTAGAAAACAAGGAATGCCGTGGCTTTGCGGTCGAAGTGCACTCTCACAATCTCACGGCGTCATGACGTCATTCCTGCCCTGCTGCCTGCCGCGAGCCAGGGTGCCTTCGGGGAGATACTGGATGGGTGACCGAAATGGCGGCGGCGCAGCGTCGCACAGTGGGACGAAACCCGAAAAAAGTGCCGATAATTCTAGGATGCTCCGATCGTCTCCAAAATCGCTACCCGGGAGGGTTTGGGGATGAGAAACACGTTTCCGTCAAAATTAAAAGCCGAAAACGAACGCCAAGGGCAGATCCAGCATTCCAGGAGGGGGTGAACCCTTCGGAGCGCACGGAACGATCCCAAAATAGCTACCCCGGGGTTTTGGGGATGAGAAACACATTTCCGTCAAATTTTAAAGCCGAAAACGAACGGCAGGGGCGGATCCAGCAATCAAGGAAAGGGTTAAACTTCTGGAGTGCACCGGTCGTTGTAAATCTCCCGCTGCTCTTGGTTTCCGGAGCAAAATGAACCCATAAACGAACGCCTGGTAGTGCAGCGGGGTGGAAATAGAAAGTATAAGTCGACCGAGTGATATTTTCTCAATTATTATTGAGAAAAGTTTGGTTACGAGTCAAACAGTAGTCACTTTTGAAGGCGATTTTCTCAAAACGCGCCACGTTGCGCCACGTTCGGCGGTATGGACCTGACAGCTGAGAAGCTGCTCTATGACGGCCATGTCTCAGACCGGTTCGCAAATGTTCGCAACTCGACTTATCGCATCGTAAAAGTCGTCCGAACGCCGATTTTGATGTTCTTTTAACAGCGTTCAACTTTTGACCGGGTGATCCAAGAGTAAATGTGAGGCATGTATGACATAGTCCAGTTCTTCAGCTTTCCAAAAACATATAACATGTTGTACTTATCTCGTGAGAGACGCCCACCAGAGCGGAAACTATGCACCTACTGCAATGTATGCGCTAAAAGTACAAAAAGAGTCAAGTTTGGCGCTTCACAGGGGCTCGTGCGTGTGATATATTGTCAAATAAATTAGTGTGTCGCATAGCCCAGACCTTCCTTTAGAACATCCAATAGTTTGTAGGACTCGGCCGCTCAATTTTGAAAATGCCAGTTCTCGGCACTTTTTTCGGGTTTCGTCCCACTGTGCGTCGTCTGTGCTGTGTTTCCACATAACGCGACATAATACACAACTGCAAGAAATAGAAATATTAGTTTACATACAACATAACTGTACATCAAAGTTGTGTACAACAAATTCATACTTACTATTGATTGGCTGAGGGAGCAAATTAGGGTTTGCACATGTTGTTTTTTTTTGTTTTTTTTTCTAGAAGTATTGAAACCATTCCGGACTGTTGACATTGTACGTAAAATGGAAATGTAAATCATTACGCGATTCAGTCCCTGCTCCCTCTCCTCTTTGGACAGGTGAAATGGTTGTCCCAGATGTCATTGTGGTTTGCTGTTTTATTCAAGAAGATAACAGCTGCTAATCTTTTCAAATCTTTAGAATCTGCTTGTTTTCTTTTCTCGTCCATTATGATTCTTTTAATATTAAATCAGAGAGATGCACAATTTTTGATCGAGACTGGTGTGTTTATACCTGTACCTGGGAATCCCAAAATCAATTTTACTTCTTCGAGGGATGTAAATTTAACAACTATAAAACTAAGCATCAAGACAAATGATTATTATTGGGAACAATTTATGAGTAGGTTTATCAAGCAACTAGTGTTTTGGACGGTGCATTCCATTATACGATTGCTAGTCTGACTAGAATCTAACTCAGTAAATAATTACAAAATGGTTTTGTATGAGTTGAGTCTCTTTATTGGCTGAGCGATTAGCGAAGCCAGTTACTCCAGTGAGGTTGAAAAGTTTTGTCTGTCTGTCTGTCTGTTTGTTTGTCTTTTTGTCTGAGTGTCCGCACTACTCCTCCCAAACGGCTCGGCCGATCGAGACGAGATTTTGCAGGGTTGTTAGGTATATCCTTGGCTCACCACACGCAAAAATTCAGCTTTCTATCTCATTTCATTTAGTCGTACTAACGAAAAAACACTAAAAAACGGCAGAAAAAGTGCAACTTTTTAGTGGCTTTATATTTTAGAGACATTTTTACATGGTTTCTTATGTTTTTGAAGTTCCTGATGACGAAAATGAAATCAATTTCGACCCCTGACCAAACTTTTAACTGCGAATTGGCTACCTCGGCCCGAATTTACTAACATAATCAACTTCGACCCTTAATCTTGAAAAAAGGGGGTCGACCGACTAAAAATTTTTATTGCAGATTTCGATAGGTCTCGGCAAGACCTTTTCAAAGAGGGGTCGGAAGGGGGGTCTAGGAGCCCGACTTCATTAGTTGGCCGAATTAGGATCTTGAAAAAAGGGGATCGACCGACTAAAAAATTTTATTGCAGATTTCGATAGGTCTCGGCAAGACCTTTTCAAAGAGGGGTCGGAAGGGGGGTCTAGGAGCCCGACTTCCTTAATTGGCCGAATCAGGATCTTGAAAAAAGGGGATCGACCGACTAAAAAATTTTATTGCAGATATCGATAGGTCTCGGCAAGACCTTTTCAAAGAGGGGTCGGAGGGGGGGTCTAGGAGCCCGACTTCATTAGTTAGCCGAATCAGGATCTTGAAAAAAGGGATCGACCGACTAAAAAATTTTATTGCAGATTTCGATAGGTCTCGGCAAGACCTTTTCAAAGAGGGGTCGGAAGGGGGGTCTAGGAGCCCGACTTCCTTAATTGGCCGAATCAGGATCTTGAAAAAAGGGGATCGACCGACTAAAAAAATTTATTGCAGATTTCGATAGGTCTCGGCAAGACCTTTTCAAAGAGGGGTCGGAGGGGGGGTCTAGGAGCCCGACTTCATCAGTTTGCCGAATCAGGATCTTGAAAAAGGGGATTGACCGACTAAAAAATTTTATTGCAGATTTCACGTGGTGCATTACTCAATGCCTCAAAAATCCTTGAGACAGCTTGCCGAAGGCAAGAAGGGAAGCGCCGCAGGCCAAGGTAGGTGTAACGCCAGGCGTGGATTGTCGTAACTGGCGCAGCATCGCGAAGCCTGTTACGACAAGACACGGTCTGGCGTAAACCTACCTTGTAAGTATATTGTATATTGTAAGTATATTCTATTCAAAACCTTTAAGGTCTTAAGAAGACAAACATTTGAAAAAGAAGGTAGGCTAATTGATGAAGTCGGGCTCCTAGACCCCCCTTCCGACCCCTCTTTGAAAAGGTCTTGCCGAGGCGTATCGAAATCTGCAATAAAATTTTTTAGTCGGTCGATCCCCTTTTTCCAAGATCCTGATTCGGCTAACTGATAAAGCCGGGCTCCTAGACCCCCCTTTCGACCCCTCTTTGAAAATATCTTGCCGAGACCTATCGAAATCTGCAATAAAAATTTTTAGTCGGTCGATCCTCTTTTTTCAAGATCCTGATTCGGCTAACTAATGAAGTCGGGCTCCTAGACCCCCCTTCCGACCCCTCTTTGAAAAGGTCTTGCCGAGACCTATCGTAATCTGCAATAAAAATTTTTAGTCGGTCGATCCCTTGTTTTCAAGATCCTGATTCGGCTAACTGATGAAGTCGGGCTCCTAGACCCCCCTTCCGACCCCTCTTTGAAAATATCTTGCCGAGACCTATCATAATCTGCAATAAAAATTTTTAGTCGGTCGATCCCCTGTTTTCAAGATCCTGATTCGGCTAACTGATGAAGCCGGGCTCCTAGACCCCCCTTTCGACCCCTCTTTGAAAAGGTCTTGCCGAGACGTATCGAAATCTGCAATAAAAAATTTTTTGTCGGTCGACCCCCTTTTTTCAAAATGAAGGGTCGAAGTTGATTATGTTAGTAAATTTGGGCCGAGGTAGCCAATTCGCAGTTAAAAGCTTGGTCAGGGGTCGAAATTGATTTCATTTTCGTCATCAGGAACTTCAAAAACATAAGAAACCATGTAAAAATGTCTCTAAAATATAAAGTCACTGAAAAGTTGCACTTTTTCTGCCGTTTTTTTAGTGTTTTTTCGTTGGTACGACTTAATTGAGATAGAGAGCCGAATTTCGGCGTGTGGCGAGCCAAGGATATACCCAACAACCCTGCAAAATCTCGTCTCGATCGGCCGAGCAGTTTGGGAGGAGTAGTGCGGACACACAGACAAACAGACAGACAGACAGACAAAACTTTTCAACCCCACTGGAGTAACTGGCTTCGCTAATCGCTCAGCCAATAAAATTAAATCGTATTTGGGTATATAAACTGATCAGTGGCTAATTCCTAAGATTTAATTAGACGCTTCCTTCAATCTGACCACACTATCTCTGCGTTAATTGGTACTACAAAACAGTCTTGCTTTGAACCGAGTCTTTTTTAATCGGCAGTAAAAATGCATTCTAATCAAAATTGTTATAATTCGTTATTTAAAACTAATGGCAGAAAGAAGGATCAACAGAAATTATAAATGACATTGTGTATTCATGGTTTGAATAGGACAAAATATCGGTTGCTGGAAATTGTTTGAAGTATTGAATAGGCGATTCAATGCCTGCTCCTAGATATTCCCTGATATTTCTGGACATAATTGCATTAATTTGTGCTCGCGCATTATTTATGGATTTTTTGGGGAGAGGGTGGGTATTCATGACCATGAACAGGACTAAGATTTCAAAATCGAGTCAGACATCATTTCATACAGTTTTAGGTGTGGCAATTCCGAAAATGACTTCCATTTTGGGCTCTGGCCAATATTTAAAACGGTTTCGGACAATGTGGTATAAAAAGTTCAAAATTGAATTTGGTATCATTTCAATTAGTTTTCGGTGTGGCGATCACTAAAATGACATCCATTTCGTCCCCCGCCCAATAATTGGTTAACACAGTTTTGGCCAATTCGGGATCAGGTACACAAACCGAGTTTAGTATCAATTTATTCAGTTTTTGGTGTGGCGATCACGGAACAACAACCATTTCAGCCCATGGACTAATGGCGTTCTCCTGCTTCTAGTCTGCTTGTTTGAAAAAGCGCAGAACGTGCAGAAGGGGGGGGGGGGGGTAAGTTGGACACTTCCCCGCCAGGGGCGCCAGCGGCCAGCAGGCAGATTCCGAGAGAAGGGTCTCGTCGGTCTTTCTCTCTCGCAACCGTTCGGTGGGCCCCAGAAGTGTGAGAGAGAGACCCCTCACACGTAATCAGCCTGCAGCGGGTATGGGAGCCCTCCCTCTCCCTTGTTACGATGTAACATTTAAAGTAAAGCTAGAATGAGGTCCAGTTGGGTGTATGGTCGGTTCACGGCGATACACCAGCCGGCAGAGACTCTAGGCTGTAGGGAGATACCCCGGGCACAGCGCGCCTGGTGGGAGGGAGGTAAGGGGAAGGGCCGATGTGAGAAGAGAAGGGGAAACTTGAGGTGGGCATGCTCTAGAGGGAAAGGGCATAGCCAATCAGGAGACAGTGCAGGAGAAGAACAGCAATAGGGGAGGGGGCCTCGGCCCTCAAACTATTGGCAACTAAAAATAGAAGTTGCAAGCTGTCTCTTGAATGGTCCAAAAGAAGCCTGACGGCCTCCGACATGTAGCGCAGCGAGAGGAGGGCTACGTGAAGGGAAGGGACCGGCCGCCGAGTAGAAGGAGGGGAATGGCCAGGCGGAGTGGAGGTAAAGCAAGGGGCCGGGGAGCCGCGAGGCGAGCGGGCCCGGCACTTGTTGATCCGAGCGGGCTTCCCCTCCACGAATCGTGATATCCCCACCGCTATCAAAACAGGCAGCAGGCGAGGGGAATCGCGAGGCGGAGCATGGCTCTGGGCGGTGCCGAAATCAACCATAATCGGCGTATAAAAACTAGTGCACCTCAGTTTCGCCACCACTTGCGGAGAGATTCTCCAGGTGTGTCTTCAGTGTGTCGTACCCTTTACTCGCGCCAGTTACATCATCCTCGGTCTGAACTACCAGAGTCCGGAATGAGTAAGTACTGTGCCTGAGTGTGTCTCTGGTCCAGCAAAGTTTTGTAAGAATTCAGTAGTAGAAAAGTGAGTCAGAATTGGAAAGGAAATTTGGAATTATCTCAGGAAAAAGGAGCAAGTCGGTTAGGATTAAATAGGGTGTGGCCGGGGAGCCAGTTGGCGTGGAGGGCCACGGGTAGAAATAAGTGTTTAGTTAAGGAATTTGTGCTATCTTAGTGTACCTCAATCCACCTTTATTGTAAAACTTCTGTATTGGTGAGAGAGAGAGAAGTTAATAATTTAGGTACATGTGGCAAAGGAAATAAGTCGGCTCATACTGTGCTCAGCCATCCGTATCCTTAATTGTTTTGTAAATTGTGCGCCTGGACAAAATAATTCTTTCAAGAATAAAACTTATTCTGATTTTAACATTGTTCGCTATTTGGCCCTGAGTTGAACCCGTGGAAGAGAGTGGAGAAACATACCATCTGGGAGGAAGGAGAATAAAAATAAATAAAGGCTGCTCTGGTTTAGATAGTGCGGTAAACACAAAAATTGGCATCGCACAATACTGAACCAAGCATTGAAATAGCAGAAAATAAAAGATATTCAAATAATTAAATAAAAAGAGACAGAAGGAGTATCGCCACGACCGGGGTATCGGCTGGCACGGCGGCCATTTCGTGTCACAGAGTCAACCCACAGTCGGGGTAGTGACAGCAGTGGCCAAGAGGGAGTCGTGTGAGTTGGGTGGCCTAAGCTGCGGGCGCTTGGCAGAGTTCGCTACCCTACGACCCCTTGACGGGACTCACGTACGGGTTAGGTCCTCTGACCATTAGACAATTAAATAGACTTTACCAGGTGGCCATCGGTCAGGCGCATTATAAATAACCAGATAGCGTAACACCCTCTGGGATCGCCGATGCTTTCCTCGCGTGTGCGCTGTGCGACGGAAGCCGCCTGTGTTTTCAAGCGTGGATTTCAAACACACAGCCCTACACTCCTAATTTGGGGTGTTCTGAGAGCAAGCGCCTTTGTCAGTTGCATCCACTTTTAGAGCGCCTGAGGCGTCTTCTTGTAAGACGCCATAGGCGCTCCCCACTGAAACGCCTTTGTCGCTCTCTGCTGAGACACCTTGCAGACAAACCAGTCATTGAATGGATCAAAAGGTGCCTCCCATGGAAACGCCTCTACTAGCCACAGCAGCTCGGTACCCTGGACAAGGCGTTCTGGGAGCAAACACCTTTTTTGTGTCGCTTCTAATATGGCTTGCAAAGGTGTTTCCATCGGAGGCACCTTTTGGACTGGTGTGTCTGCAAGGTGTCTCGGCAGAGAGCGACAAAGGCGTCTTAGTAGGAAGCGCCTATGGCGTTTTACTAGAAAGCGTCAAAGGCGCTTGCTCTCAGAACACCCCAAAATAGGAGTGTACAACGGCTTTCATAGTGACTGCCCCACGCTAAACACGCGGCGCAGAGTCACTGTAGAGGTACTGTGAGGAGCGCCCGGGCGACCCTGGGCCGCGGCATCCCCACATCAGCTCGGTGGCCAAACCGCTTCGCGTTCAATCAGCTGAGAAGAAGGAGATGCAAGACGCGTAAGTCCCCGCACGGTTCAGCCTTGAAGTCCCTACGAAGAGCGCGGGCAACACAGGGGCGCAGCGTCCGCCTGAACTCCGCTCGGCGGAGCCCCGGCAGCACAGGGCCGCGGCAAGGATGACGCTTTACCTCCGCGCTCTCCCGGTGGGATGTCACCCGCTGAACCGCGCCACGCGGAGTCCGACACGAGTTCGCTCGGCGGAGTGCGGGCAGACGCTGCATTGCGAGGCCCAGGGGTGGTCACACAGCGCCGCTGCCTTAGCACTGCGCAGGCAGACACAAGCCCGCACGGCGCGCAGCAGAATGCGTCGGGCGGAGGCGCTGTGGAACAGCGCGGCGCAAGTCCTACCGGCCGAGTCGGGGGGTCCTGCTGCGCGCAAGCGCGTGGCAAAATGCGTTGCTCCGACGCCCTCGGGACTAAGTGCCGCGGAGGCATCCGTACACGAACAAGCGAACTGCGCGCTGAGGTGGCCAGGCTGAAATGGCGGAGGCGCCCTCTGGACAGACTCAAGAATCGTGAAGTCGACCAGGCGGAGTCCAGGCGCTACTGCGCGCGGCGCACGTACGCAACCATTTCTACGCGGGGGCGCCTTCTTGGGGACGCGGCCGTGGAGGCCACCATCGCGGAGCCGCCGCCACACCGTCGACACGGAGATCACCTGGTGGGTGGGCGGAGGCGATCTGCCGTGCCGAGGTGTAGCGGTCCTCCCGGTCGGTCGTGCACCGCGGCCTCCCTTGGCCGGTGCGCCGTTGGAGACGGCCGTCTTCCCGGTGACGGCGGACGACGCGGCTGATGTTCATCGGCGAGACGCCGAAGCGCCTCGCCACCTCCCGCATCGGCACGCCCTGGTTCACCAGGGCCACAGCCTGCCCTGCCTGAGTTGGGGTGAGGTCTGGCATTGATGCTGGAAAACAAAAACAACGGGTCAAAACATGTTTGAAAACAAACGCGTTTAGACAAAAAAAAAAATGTGCGAGGCGAATCAATTGCCGATCCGCGGCAACGCAACAATGAAACCGAGAGATTAAAGCAAAAAAAAAACTCACCATTTGCTGATGTCATAGGCGTGTGTCGCCGTCGTCGGCGAATGTTGCACATTTGACGGAAGAGATTTCCCTTGGCTGGGATAGCGCGACGGGAGAACGCCCGTCTGCGGCAAGGGTTTCAAATTTCGCGCAGAAAATTGCACAACCGATGGCAAAATTGTTTCCAAAATTCGGGCGATGACTGAAACCGACGCGCCGAGTCAGTGACACGTCGGCGACGTGCCGGGGCGCGAACACGACGAATGTCATCACCTCGGCGCGGCACGTGGCTTAGGACCGCTTCCGGACGCGTCCATGCCGGGCGCTGCGGATGCAGCGGCGCGCGTAGGGTTGCCTACTTACCCATGAGGCGGCTGGCGGCCCGGCGCGGCGCTCCAGTGGGGGCTCAACTTAGGAAGCCCCTGCCGCCGCACGGGTTTGTCGGAGGGGGTTGCGCTTTGGGGGCGCGTTAGGGAATAGATGCGCCCTCCCTGCCGTCGTGGTCCCGTATTTTTAAGGCTACGAGTTACGTAGAAACAGGGGCGCAAACTTAGGGGTTGAAATTGAACGAAAATTTGTTTTTTTCGATGTCAGGTGACAAGGAATTGTGCGATTGACACCAAAATTGGTCAGGAGTTGTCTCAAAGCCCCTTTCGTCGAGGCGTGACCACGCCGACCCACCGCCATAACGCCAACCCCCTCCTAACGGGGTGGTAAAGGTTAGGGGTAGCAACCCACAGTAAAAGCTTTTTTGACAGTGCACATGCGGATTTTTTGACCGGGCTCGATCGAATCAATAATTCCCTAACGTTTCGTTCCATTTTCGACGATACACTGAAAAAAATGGTCTCAGCGTGACAATCAAACGCTGTTTGGCAGCGGGGGGGAACTGAGCGGCCAAGTAAGGCACTGGTTTTGTTTTTGTTTTAGCTGTTGTTGTGACGTCAGTACCGAAAATGCTGTAGGGCCAACATGACAAGAATGAAAGAGTGGCGATCTCCCTCTTTTCCCTCGGTGATATGCAGAAGGCAAGAAAGAACGTTTCTTTCATCCTAGGTGAAGAGTGCGATTCAGTCTTTATCAAATCTCGCGGATAAATAATTACGCTTTTGTCAATATTATTGATGTTTTTGATGAAGTGCTTGCGTGAAGAGAAGAATCGTTGCGGTTGTGTGGCAACGCACCGCAAGACACTTCGTTTTTTCGTTGTGTAAATAATCACAGAATACTGGTTTTAGACTTCTCTCAGCTGCATTTGAAAGTGAATTCTAGCTGAGAATGCACGAAAATCCTTCTTTACTCTCATGTAAGTTTACATCTGGCTCTAGTATGCTGGTAGCGTAGAATAGAATCAACCTAACATTGCGAGCTGAATGTCTATTTTGCATTATCTTATTTTTTGTTGTTAGTGATCAAAGAAACGATGACATAAAGTTGACATCAAGCATATTTATCAAGTCTGAGTTAGCCCAAAGACGAAAGTTGACTTCAACTATTGCACAGTCTGACGATATCACAAGTGAGGGATTCTGCTGACTGAGTGAGTATTTTTCTGTAAAGGCATCAGTAATTGCAGACGCTAAGTAAAAGATATTTATTCTTAACAGAAAAGTCAATGCTTTGACTTAAATAAAGTATGAATTAACTAAGTAAAGAAAATAAAAATATAGAAAACAAAAGTAACTTAGTTATTTTTCTCTTAGAATTAACAAACATGTCAACAAACTAATCAGAAGTTTCATTGGTGACCCATTCTTTGAACTTTTTGATTCTTCTTTTCTGGGTTTCTTTTATATTTGTCTCTAAGTTTTATGTTCTCTGTCTTGAGATTATCCTCCAGAAGCTGTTTGACTATAATTCTCACAAACTTAGGCTTCCACTCTTCATCGTGCAATGGGCAAAAATGCATCGACTGGACTTCAGGTAGAGTCAAAACAAATTTCTATAATCTTGTCACAATGTGTTCCAGATGATATGACGGCCTGGCCAGCTTCCCAACTTCGAAACACTTTGAAATAGCAAAAGAAATTGATTACTGAAACTTACAGCTTCCTTGAATTTTAAATATTCTTTGAGGCTCTGCAATCTCTTCTCTACATCAATGCGAAGTATAGTTTCCTCTGCCAGGTCCTTCTTGGACTTCTCCAACCTGTGGAGCAGAAACAAGACCGTCATTTAAACGAGCCCCGCCGACGGACCGCCCTCGACCCCCACCCCTTCCACGCAATTCACCAAGAAGGCACACCTTATCAACGCGAGGCGCTGCCAGGCTTTGCCGCGTCTCTCTCGCACCCTCGCGAGACGCCCCACGAGTGCAGAGAGACAGAGCGACGACGGCGACGTGCGGATGCGTCGTCAGCGTGGCGCGGGTGGGCCCGGCCGGCTTGCCTTTGAGGCCGCGCTTTGCCGTCATCGAGAGCACCGGCTCTGCACTTCTTTACTTCACTGACATACAGAAACAAGTCCTCCATGCCTACTTCTTGGCCGTGTGCAAGAGTTCTGGATTCCACAGCTTCAGTCAACTCTTCCATGGAAACTAGGCTCACTGCTTCGTCATCACGACAGTTTTTGCCTTTTGAGACAGCTGCAAAGTTTTTCACAACTTACCTCATGAAGGTGGCTGGAACCTCAGCTGCAGACGGAGTTCCATTCGCTCCCAAGTTGCCTCGTATCCCACTAAACAAATTTTCCTCGCAGGCCTGGTTAACATGGCCCAAAGAGTATTTATATCCTTCAGCCTCGAGATCATTCCACATGACTTTCAAATCGTTCATGGTCCTTCGCCATCTCTTCATAACTTGCATTTTTGTCGAACCCAGGAACTGCCAGTGCTGCATCTCTTCCAAAAGCTGGTCCCAAAGACGAAGGTGTGCACTCAATGAAGACAGTGCACACTTAAAGTCATCAGCTGCTGAATTTTCAACATACTCAGTTCCATTGAAGGAGTCAAAGAAGTTTTTAATAAGCTCGCAAAACTTTCCAGTCTCCATTGCCTCAGTTGGCAAAAGCCCTAATGAAGTATAGGCCATGACTCCAGATTCTGTTGTTTTGCTGAAGAGTTGAGCAGCCATGTTCACATTTTGCTTGTCAAATGGCGTGGTGTTAGTTTCTTCGCCAGCCGTACTTCTTGCTCCATGTTATGTAAAATAAAAGCCTTGATGTATTTCATATCGATAATCGTCCCATCAGGACGCAACAGAAGGTACAGTTTGAGAGCATTGCGAAGACTTTTTAACATGTGAGGAGGGTCAATTAGTGTAACAATTTTTCTTCCCTTTAGGAAGAAGAAAGGACGTTCAATGAAAGCTGCAAACAATTCCATGGCAGTGATGCAGACCATCTGTAATCAGAGCTTTAACTGCCACACCGACCTCCAAGACAGCCTCAATGACCTCCTTGAAAATTTCTTTGAATTCTAGACCACTGAACCTTTTGTCGGTGAGGTGGGCAGCTTCCAACTACCATCAGTACTTCTGAGCATTGGAACTAGAATTTCCTCTGCTGGTTGGGGCTTTCTTCTTCCATTACCAATGTCGACATATCCAACAATGATGTCCAGCTGCTCCAAAAGGGTAAGAAGTGCGCTAATTGACATTTCATCAAAGACAATGCTGCAGATTCTCTCTTCTGGAGGCATTTGTAAGATTTTATTTTTCAATATTTCCAGAAGCACTGAATTTAACCCAGTCTGCATATTTAATTTTCTGGTCGCTTCACGAAGAGTCTTTCTAGTTGGTTTGGTGAATGGCAAGCCTCTGTAGCACTTTGGTCCTCTCTGCCTCATAGTTTCATGATCAGCCAATTCAGTTTTGGTCCATCTACGGGCAGTAGGTTTACAGTTGAAATTTCTTACCTCTGCCTTCAATAGCTTGTGAATACGGGGGTTCATCTTACCCCTCAAGCATTCTAGAGCATTAGTGACTGGATCTGAACTTTTCATAGACTTCACTTCTTGACATTTCTTATGATTCTTATTTTTGTACGTTCTTGATTCCAGTTTGTATTTGGAGACAGTGGCGAGCAGATGAACAAACAAGAGGCGTGCGTTGATTCCTTGGAACCCTGATGACCGCAGGTTCAAGTTTGAGCCTAGACCTTCTAGTTTTAGACTTTACATATGAGGTATGGTCAGGTTCTGCAAATTATAAAAAAAAATTAGACTGGTTGCCAAGAATGTTATAACAAATTTGTGATTAAAAAAAAAAAAGATTTTTCACACCTGCAGCAGGTAATGTCGGATTATCCAGTGAAGATGAAGATGGGGCATCACCGCTATCACTTAAATATAGATTGCCGTGCTCCAAAGCAGTCTTTTTATTAGAGGCAGCGTAGCCATGGTCCAGGAGGCTGAGGTCTTCAACTTCTGCAGAAACTGCAATAGAAGGTAAATTTCAAAGAATAGAGTCACACTACATGGGGCCCTGCATTAAGCATTGGCATTCTGTGAATTTTCAAATAATGATTGATCTTTTTTCTCAGGTCCATACCTGTCAGAGTTGCACTCGGCTCACTAACAACAGCATCAAAGACTTCCATACTGGAAGGAGTGGCTTCAGAGACAGCACACACGTCATCAGCATCATCACCCTCACCTCCAACAGCTGCAACTAGAAGCAAAAATTTTTGGATATTTGCAGGGTTTGGTATGAATTGAAACATGACTCGCCCCTTATTATAAGAAAAATGGTGCTTTTCAACGAAAAATAATGTACCTGGAACAATGTTTGTGGTGGGCACTGCTGTATGTCGTAGGTGGCCTTTTTTTCTTGGCTTGTTATAGTCATTGTCAACAAAGTGGTCCGAGCACACATGTCTCTTTAAGACTATCTCATGTGGCAAACTAAATAAGGTCGCATTGCACAGCTTCTGCAGCCAAACATCATAGCTGTAACGAATGGAATTTACAGTGTTGTTCAAAAAGAAATATTTTTTCTCAGACCTATTAATATTTGTTATAGCTAGTCAGTGAATGTAAAATCAAGGCAGCCATTCAACCAGTCACTCTCCAGTCAAAACCAGGTGAAAACTGCAACAGAACTATAGGGCTTACCTTCTTGTGTCCTTTAGAATGCAGTGAAACCTTAGGTCCGGAGAGTTTTCTCTATTGTTTTTACAATTTCCAACGACGCACCGATTTTTCCCCATTCTTTAGTTGATTCCCTGGAGCCGTCGCCAAGCTACCTCACCGACAATGCCGGCCACGTGCTCGCGGACACCGACAAAAACGAATGGAGTGCAATTGGGCTGATTTGTTTGTGAGTGGTTGTGAGTCTGAGTTGATATGTGGCCATGTGGCAAGCGTTTTCTTTTCCAAGTAGGTGTAAGAATTGTAAAAATGATTTAATTTGTCTTTTTTTTGTCAGTTTGACTGTTTGCAACAATTTATTTGCCACAATTTAGTGGGATTTAGTGTGATTCATATGATTGAAGAAGCAGCAAATGTCAGTTTCTTTTCTTTGTTATAAGCGTAACTGCACATCATGGATATATTTTGATAAAATAAATGTGTTTGTTTTATTTTATTTTAGTGTTTTTCTGTTGAATTCCTCACCTATGTGCCAGAATAAAATTAATTTATACCGGCCCGCCAGCACCTGCTGGTCCTCCCCCTTCCCCCTCCCATCCACCTGTGCTGCCAACCTTGCAACTACAATTAGTAGGATAACAGGGAGACAGTTTTTTTTTCAGCCTTTGATTTACCAAATATCTCTTTAGGACTCATCCGAGGCCGTGCCTGTGAAATAATGTGTTTGTGAATCATGTTTCTTGACGGTTTTAGACAGATCTCATAATGTCCGTTGTTTGGTGCTTTTATGCTGGCCCTACAGGAGGATATTCGGTACTGACGTCACAAGCCCCTAGCGCCTAGGCAACCCGCGCAACACTAGACCACAGCCTTGTAGGCACGGCAGTTCCCCTCCGCTGCTGTTTGGTGGAACCCTTCAAACGTCAGAACTACCCGCGAACAGTGCTGCCACCGCCGCCACCTGTTTAGCCAACTCTGACAACAAAACAGCCGTCTATTCGAAGTGACCGATGTTTATTCAGCGGCCATGCGAAAACGACGCCACTGTACGCGGAGAACGGACTCTGTGGTTATTGGCACTACTTGCTGACAGTCTCGTCGCTTGATAGGTTAGTCGTGGCAACTTCACGACGTTTACGCGTTTCGCAAAAACTCATTTGGTCGTGTACTGGAAAGAGACACACGGCTATAGCCACCATGGACGACTTGCAAGCGCTCCTGCAGAGCTGGGGATGTGCGGGCTTGCTGCGCAGCTTTAAAAGTGAGTACAAGTTTTTATTAGACGGATTATTTCAACAAACTGCTTGAGAAATATCGCAGTGTTTCGTTTGCTCGAATAATCTATAGGCTTTCTTTTTTCTTTTGAAATATGATGAACCTGGTGTACCGTGCCACACGCCAATTCTTACCCTCATGTAGGGGTAGGCTTCAGGTTACGTTATAATAGAAACAAGGAAAAGGGTCTAACATGTCGGCATTGTTTGACGCTTCTGGACTAGACTCATATCGATCGAATGAATGAAATGTCACTAATTCAGTCTGATGATAGTGTGCCCGCACTCAGCTTCAATTCCAACATAGCCTACAAATAGCACATGTGCCATTGTGATGTGCTGAACCATTTTAAGGTTAACTGTATTACCTCTCTAATTTCGTTCTCTTATTTTCAGATAACATGGTTGACTATGATTGTTTGCTCAAGTTGAAATTGGAGGACTTAAAGGAAATTCTACAGTTTGGAGAGTACATCAAGATTCGTGATTGCTTTGTCGAGTGGCAACAGAGAAAGGACTTGGAAGTCTCGCAACAACCCCCTCCTGAGAAGGTACCTCGACGATTGTCTTTCAGCAATGATGTTGGTAAGTACATTTCTCTGTCTTGTGATCTGCTGGTTTAGTTTAATTTGTTAATACGAATAGCACTTGGCGAGATTGTTTTAGAGTATGGCATCTCCATACTGCGTCAGCAGTATTTTAAAAGATTGTGTCGAGTGTTCATTCGCCTATTTTTAATGATTAATGTGTATGGTTACTTGTTTTACAGTTTTGGAACGCAGGGGCCATCAACGAGTGTTAGACGAGGAAAGTTCCACTGACACACCTGCATCCAAGGAATTAAGTGCCCTGGCAATTGTGAGTGTTAGCAATGTACTTATGATTTTTTATAGTTTTTTTTTATAACTAAGAATAGTCTATTTCTAATGTCATTCAACATTTTAGAAAGTTAAGTCTATCTTAACTGCAGCAAAACTTCCTGGTTTGGTACTGCTTGCCAAGACTTTTATGGAAAATAGCGACAGAATCCGATTGGCAGAGTTCATTATTACTGACTTCATTAGTGACAATCTCCCCAAAGGAGAGTAAGTATATGTTCAATTTATGAATGCCTATAGTGAATTCTTTGAGTTCTCTTCTAATAACTTCCTTTTTTATTATTCAGCTTAAAAGCGGATTTCCTTATTGACCTTTCACATGCTCTGATAGAGATGTTTCCAGAAGAAGCTGCAGTAAGTAGTATTTATTAAAATGGTGTTGGGTTTGTTGCATAAGATTCTGAAGTTCACCCTCTTTGTTCTTGTTTCAGACAACATAATATGTTCCCTACTCCAAGAAAGGATCTGCTGTTTATCAGGCCAAGGGGAGATTTGTTAATGCGTACAACTTCTGGAGGCAGAAGGGCATTGAAAGTGGAGTCATTCAGGGCAGAAAAGCGTCATCAGTAATTGCCGGTTCTTCTACTTCTAAAGGTAAGGCTCTTGAGACTATAACATTCTAACACAATGCGCTGTTTGGATAGGACCTCTGTGTGTAATGTCTTGTGATTTGTATTTAAATTTTTTTAGTAATATATCCTGCCACTGATGAAGAGAATGGTGCACTCACATTTGTGAGAACAAGGCTGGCCCCATTGAAAGACATCTATGATAAGTGGGCATTGTGTTTCCAATTTCGATGGCACATGTTATGCAATGATGACAAACTTAAGACTTGCATACATGATTACTTTGTCTCATTCCCTGTCTTGAGGCAAGAGTGGGGCTACAAACTAGTAAGAATTATTTATTGCTGCATTATGTGGGCTTGAACAAGTATGCCATAAAGTAACCTTGCTTATTGCAGTTGCTGCAGGATTATGCCCAAGTACAACCCGAAAGTGCTGACCTATTGCTTCAATGGCCCTTCTTAGCCAGAAAAATCTTGAAAATGTTCTTAAAGAAAAGAATAGTTGATTCAGATGTTGTTTCCTTCCTTGAGGACAAACTTGATGATTCTGGTAAGTTTCTTAGTTGAAAATGATGTTTCTTTTCAAATTTATTCTATTTGTTCTATTTTCTTATTATTTTCCTTTCTTTTTCAGGGGCTGGGTGTCAGGAAATTCTAATTCATTTTGCCAAATTGTTCCCTGCTCAGCAAGTGTGCAAAGGTACAAAGAGTAAGCACTGGACTGCATCAAAGGAGGAAACTCAAGAGGGCTTCCTTAAGCATGTTTTGAGCAGAGCTCAAATGAATGACTTTCTTGTCAGAAGGAGAACCACTGAAAGGTCAACAACTCCAATACATAATAAAAACAACATATTTTGAAAGTAAAGGATTGACAAACATTTTTTTTTAAATCTGAAGGGTAGCAACACCACTAGCTGGGAAATACCGTCATGTTGTTTTGAACCAAATTAATAATTAGAACTGCCATTCCTGATACATTATTATAAAAACCAACTGATTACAAATGAAAGTAAAGCAACTCCTTTCTTTCTTTTTTAATTTGCTGCATAACAATTTGGCAGTACAAAGGAAATGAGTAATTTTAAAGTAAAACCTGTCACGTAGCAGAGCACATATCTTATTCCTTTTGTTTCAAGTGCAATATTTTATGAAGGTTACCAACCAGTTGGTGTATTTTTTTATTTCTATCACAAGAGGTTCTCCATTTCATGTACCTTGCCCCAAAGTCCCACTTAATATTGAATAATGCTCTCGTTTCAGCCAATGCCAACCACTGTGTTTTCTTCTTGTCGTAGGAGATTCAGGCTACTACACCGCTCCATGGCTGCACATACCATTGATACATGCAGTGCCAGGCACCCCAGAGTTCGAATATACAAGACTGCACTGTCATGCTCGAAATGCTGTGGAGAGGACCATTGGGCTTTTGAAAGCACGGTGGAGAGTGCTCGGCATTGACCGCTGCTTCAACTACCGGGATGCGGCTTATGCTGGAAGAGTTGTGAACGCCTGTTGTGTACTCCACAACTTTTGCATCGAGAGGCGTGTTCCTCAACCAGCTCCTCTGTACGAAGTTGCAGACAATGGTAACTTTCCAGAAGACAATGACCTTCCAGAAAATTTGCAGCAGAGGGGATTTGAAGAAATGCAGTTATTGATTCAATATGCCAATGAAAGAAGGATCAACAGAGATAATATTGTCAATGTTCTGTGGTAGAAGTGGTTATTTGCTGTTAATGTTTCCTGTAAATTTATTTTGTGAGCAGCAGAGGGTATTAGAAGAAATGCAGTTCTTGATTCAATGTCATGCTAATGAAAGGAGCAACAGAGATAACATTGTCAGTGTTCTGTGGTAGAAGTGACTATTTGCTGTAAATTTATTTTTTTAAACAAAATAAGTGTTTGACCATTTATGTTTATTTGAGAATGTTCTTTCAAACTCCTAGAAAACTCATGTTGTGGCCACAGAGCGCAATTGGTGCTCTGACCTCATCACAATTAACTTAGGGTTCTGCAACCAGTCCGTATCGTAGGGCACTCAATCTTCTTCCAATCATGAAGGTGGAAAGTGTGGTGGGATTGGAGGATAATATTTATGGAAATACACCTCATAAAGAAAATATAATTTAATGTCAAACAGACAGAACTTACACTCTTTCACAACCAAAATTATGTATCATACAACATATCAAAACAGCATGGTACACATTTCTAAAGTTGTAAAAAAGGATACAGTATGATCGCAATTATCATGCAATGAACTCAAAACTAAAACCCTCTGCACATGTGTTTTTCTGAAACAACCATCAGAAAGGAACACAGTCCAAAATATAAAAATGAAATAAAAAAATTTCAAAAGAAACACAATTATTATGCATAACTGTGATGCCACACTAAACAAGATGACACTGTCAATAATTCTGAAACAGATGGTAAGTCAGCCCACTATCAAATATGAACATTATACAGGATAATAGCATCTGTCTGCACTTATGATAAAATGTGATACCATTTGAAAAAATGAACAACACTAGTTTAAACTAAAGACAAGGACGCAATCATCCACAAACAAACATAGTTATAAAAATAGTATTTTAAAACAAACAAATTGGGATCATAATCCTCATGTCCAAATAGTAATCAAGATCACTGTCATCATAGTTCACTTGCGCATGTGCAGCGCTTCAACAGCTTCAAGCAACTTGTGCATGGCCAGAGTATTTGCTTGAATTATGTTCAGTAAAAGAGTCTCATCCTTGGAGTCTTCCTTAAAGACAACACCCTGCAATGAAAGACGCAAACATTTATAACATCTCACACAAAGGGTTTGCACTGAAGTCATCAGAAAAGTCATATTACCGAGTTAACTGGTTCCACATATTTTCGGGGGACAGCCCCTCCGTTGCCATTTAGTCTCCTCTTGCAACTGGGTGTCAGGCCAGATCCCCTGGGAGGAGTGTGGAGTAGCTGTTTAGCTTCAACTTTGATTGGAGTCTGAAAAATATAAACATGAAACGTCAATTTTAATACAAGAATTTTTGACCTAACAAATTGTTATGTCCTGATGATGTTACTGGATGTGGTTCAATAGTCGGGAAGATAAGGAAACACAAGTGGCCGTAGCCGAGTCCGGATTGCAAGTGTCAGCCAGCGGGCTGCCCTGGAGGAGCGAGGGTGTAGTTTCCGGTATAGCCGCCAGTGGCGCTAGTGGTTCTGACAGTAGATTATGGTGCCAACTTTGGGCCAACAACGATTCTAGTTTGACGGACACTACACTCCTCCCCCCAAGATAACACACTGGTGACTGGTTTATTGAATAACAAAAACATAACACTTTACATCGTGTAGAATCACAAAAAAGATACATTTTATAAGCTAAGTAGCTTAATGGTCATTTAATAGTCATACAACTTTTCGTTGAGGGTTCAACAATCCCCAGTTGGGCCCTTAAAGGGCAAGAGTCATTATTTTGGCCCGTTATGGGGCAGCTTAGAATTCTGCTGGCTAGAGAGGTGAAAAGATTGTCAAAAATTAACAAGAGCGGTACTACTGATTTACCATTGACATTTGGTATACCGTTCAAATGCTAAATCCACCCTCCTAGCAGCCTAAGTCCGACTCCCGGTCATATTCTCCTGTCTCGTCCATGTGATAATCCAAATAGTAGCCTTGGAGCTCTTCCCAGTACTGCTGGCGGCTGGCGCCTTCCCCCCCCTGCGAGGAGGACGTGCCCGGCTGCGGGGCAGGATTTTCTTCTCTCCTGGGCTGCTCCCAGCCCTGCTGCGAGGCATTTTGGGACTGATTGCCTGAATATACATGCTGCGGGATGGCTCTGCCATTCTTCCGCTGCTGCTGCAGCCAGGCATTAAAGTCGGCCTGAGCTTCTTCCAGCGATTGCATGTATTGCACATATTTAGGGTTCGGCATTTTCTTTCGGACCGGCCGCCCCTCTTGTGGGGCTGCGCTTGGCGCTGCTCCCTCATTTACTGCCCCTTGAGGACGCGCAGGCCTCGCCGGCTGTCGCTGCGGTGGCCTGTGGGTCTCTGCCCCGGCTGGCACGAAGTGCGCCGTGGCGGCGGGCTGCCTGGCTGACGACCCTGCACCACCACGGCCGCGTCCTCGGCCGCGCCCTGGTCCACGGCTCTGTCCCCTAGCTTGCCCGCGGCCCCCGCGGATCGCGCCGCGAGCCAGTGACGGCAGCAGGGGGGGTGTCCCACCCGGTGCACTTGCGCTAGTTTGGGGTGGCAGCGAGTGCCGCCTCGGTGGCTGCGCCGGCGGCTGCCGGGCGGGCACTCCTGTAGCCTGGCTGGGCGCTGCCTGCGGCGGCTTCGGGGCCACACTGGCAGCTGCCTGTGGCTGTTGGTCGAGCGGCGCGGAGTTAGCCCACGCCTTGGCCTCCCGGCGCATCTTCCGCTCCCAGTTGTCGGTTTTCTTTTCCCGCTCTGTCATTTCCTGCCTGGACTTCTTGACCGGCCCCTGGTGCTGGTTTTCGTCCGGCGAGGACTCCGCCGAGCCCCTCCTCAACTTCTCCCGGAGGTCGCACACTGGGGGCGCCAGGCCCGACGTGCTGGGCGTGGCCAGGGGCGTGGCTGGCCAGTTGGTAGCTCTGGGGCGCCTAGTGCCGCTAGGGTTGCCCCACCAACTGTCCTCGTGCTGCTCTTCAAAGTCTTGCGCCCTCGGGGGGGCTGAGTGCACTTGGGCCCTTTGAGGGCATGTGGCCGTCCCTGCTGCTTGAGCCTGCGGGGGAGCCGACCATGGCGTCTCTGCTGCTTGAGCTTGCGGGGGAGCCGACCATGGCTGGGGCCTGGCAGGACCAGTAGTCACCCTGGGCGTGACCTCCCGCACGGGTGAAGTAGCCTGGTGTACCACCTGGGGCCCCGGTAGGGGCGACGTGGCCCGGTCGACTAGCGCGCGTGGAGGCTCTGGGCCGGGGCTTGAGGGCAGCCACGCGCGCGTTGCCTCCAACTGCGCCTTGGCCTCGAAGTAGAGCTGACGGAACAACTCCAGCTGCGCCCGTGGTTCCTCGCTGGGCTGCACGGCCGGCCCCTGCTGGGAGGCTGGCCTATAGCTGGAAACCACGGGGCTGCTACCTCCGTCCGTGGCCCTGGGCATGAGGAACGCTGTACGGAGTCGAGGGTAGGCAACGCGCAGTGCAATGATGCCGAATGTGCTGCATACCCTCGACCTGACAGGCGCTCTCTCAGGCAGCAGCCACGACGTTCAGAAGGGAACAATCTCCGTTGACGCTTGTCTCTATAAGTCCATTCTCGTGCAGGTTCCATCGTAGTGAAAGGCGACCTATCGTCTCAGCTGCTCTCTCTGTCTCGTCTTCACGACAAATCGCTTCGTCCAGTGCCATCCGCCCCTTCCTCTTGCTTTCTGTCTCGGTCCCTCTGTGACACTTGCCATCCCTCTCTCTCACGTTACGAGAACGTGTTCGATCATGTTGCGCTGTGGGAGTACCGTTATCGCGATAAGCAGTTCAGGTCTGACTGCAAATTTATGGTGTGCGTCCATTGTCACCAAAGGGTGTTTTGGCCGCCGCCCACTATCGACAGGTGCATGCCCATACCTTTCAACACCTGCTACGAAAGAAAATGTGTCAATTACTACATAAATCTGGCAAATAGATTCACGAACGCCAGGGAAACCAATCGTTGCCAAAAAAGGCAGAGTATTCTCGTCACTGTTCTTACCAAGACGTTGGCTTAACACAAGGTTCGTCACTGACCCGTTCGCATCCCGGTCGTCCGCACTGCCATCCTGCAACAGAGAAAAGCACAGTCACACATACTCACCAATTCCGGTCACGGTCTCCACCTGCAACAGAGAAAAAGAATTAGTTGACACCAGATCTAAGAGCACACTCATACATTGTCCAGGGAAGCATTCGATTTACCGTTCGCCTGTCCTATAAGATTGAAATGAGTGTGAAGTGCATGACTTGTGGAGGCCTAAAGGAGGGGCAGGCCGTTTCCCGCAACAAAAGTGCCCAATTCGCCTTTTGCAAAAATATCGTTTGCAGGAGGGCAGCCATTGGTGCTCTGAAAGAGTACAAGTCGCGACAGGAGGTGGGCGATGGTTACAGACTAGTCCGCACCTGCGCGTTCTACGTTGAAAAAGACGGAACGGTGTCCGGTGGAAACCCGCGTAGTGGTGAACATTAAACTTACCTACGGCACCAATAAGGGAAGAAGGCGCTATCGCCGTTGGGTCCGCCAGAAAACACCTCCTGCAAAAGAAAGAGAAAACAGGCGAAATGATTCAGTGTGATACTGTCTTGAGACAACAGAAAATGAACTACAGAAATAAAACACTAGACACAAGTGTCGTCTGCTGGCCGACAACAGACTAGCGGAGTTTCCGTACCGGGCCGGTAGAGCGCGCTCGTGTCGCGGCGTGCGACATTCAAAACTAGGCGGCGGACCGCACTCCCGTGCGTGCGTGCGTGCCGTGTGCCAGGTGCAACCGAGGCGGCGGCGGACAGGTACTGACAGGTGCACACAGGACCAGACCTTTCTTCCTTAGGTTTAGGTTTGGACCCGCGAGAATGCCCCCAAGGGGCGACCGCGGCGACGGGCAGGTACAGACCTGTGGATCCCCCAAAGGGCGGATCCAGGTTGCGACTCAGGCCCTTCGAGTGACTTGGGTTAGGTTAGGTTACCATCCAAAAAAATAGACGACCCACTTAGGTTGAATTAGGTTACCCTCCAAGAAGAAGACAACCAAAACAATTTTTTTAGAAAAAATTCCTGAAAAAAAATTTCTCAGGAAAAAGTTCAAGATTGCTAAAAATGAAAAGGAAAATAAATAGAGAGTAAGGTAGTGTTTGCATAAGTTTATTCATTTTATATTGTAATACACTGCGATGGTTTTTGTTGACAATTTGGCTGTGAAATAAAAATTTATATAACTTAAAAATACTAAATGGCTCATCACCGTAAGCCTATCTCAGTTCAAAGAGAACATGCCAAATATCAAGCGGTTATCCTCGCTCTGACTATTTTGTAAACAATATCTTCAAGTTACAGCTGGTGTTTCCTTTAAATTTTAATAGCACCTCACATAATTTGTTAAGAAAGGTTGCTTTGTGGAAAATTGACGCAGCAAGAAAATTTGAAATGCAAAGCAATGCTCCCTTACAAATGATCCATGAAGCGTAAGAAAGGGGATAAGTAAATGTGGATTTGAACTGCATGAGATTGAGTCAAATAACTTTGATGGAATGAAGCCATTGGGGCACAATAATGAGATAAAAACTCATATTAGAGATAATTCAAGATTCCCTGCTACCTGAATCACATTGGCACTGTTTTAAAGTACTTTTTTTTTGTTTACAAAAAGTCAGGACAAAGAAATGTGCAAAAAAGCAAAAGCTTAAGGGGGTATCCACGTGTGTCGACATTGAAAACAGAGGTTTGCGCCGTCGCTCATGTATACAAAAATATAAATTTTATTGAATCGAAGTGTTTTCCACTTAATCACAAATGGTTTTAGCTTCTTTCCCCCCCGCCGAAATGCTGATTGGATGTGCCGTCTCCGAATAAAGCGACCTCTTCGGAGACGACCGCAAAAAATGGCTGGTGTTCCTGAAACCAAACGGCTCATTAGAAAAAATATCGCCGGCGGATCGTTATGGCCAACTAAATTCTCCAGGACCTAAACCTCCAAAAAATTTTTTTATTAAAAAAAAAAAAAAATGTTTTTTTTGGGAAAAGTGTAAAATTGGCACTATGTTTCAGTTTTTTTCGAAAAGTTACAAAAGAGGTATATTTGATTTTTGAGGTTAGGGGCGTAGGGCATAGGTAGAGAAACGTCTCTAAAAAATCTCAGACTTCTATCTCAATTTTTCTGGCCTGGAGAACTCCAGCCATTTCAAAAATTCCGTTTCGAGATAAACGCATTTAAAGTTTCTTATCGGGAGGGATTTACCCTTATCATCTTATACTTTAAGCGCATGCCATGTTCAGGAAAATTCGAATTATGTGCTCATTCATCTTCTACCGTATTAGTGGGACCCTTGAGAACATTTTTAGGTCAAAAAAAGAAATCCGATTTTCGCCAAAAATACACGTGGATACCCCCTTAATTTTCAGCAAGCAAAAAATGGTTGTTAGAAGGAAAGAAATGAAGTTTAATGCAATTATTCTAGCAAAACAAGGCAAATACAAGCACCAAAGAAATGGCAAAATTTGTGCAGGTCCACAAGTTAGGACAGTTGACAAAAATCAAAACCATAAGCACCAAGAATAATCACATGCTAATAATTGAAGCAGAAAAAAAGCAGCCTTTATTATTATTAACAGAAATTCTATAGCATATTGCATCATACTAAAGTTAGCAATCTTGCAGATTGCAATGCTAAGCAGTTGAAGAAAGACAAAAAAACTGAACTCCTATTACTCACAATACAATTCGTGCATCATGCAATCATTGAAGGAAAAAACAAAGCAAATGCAAGCAGGAGAAAAATAGCGCAAAGAACAACTGAATTTAGTATAAGGCAACGCATATTATGCAAGCTCCATCAGCCCTTGATGCCATGATTAATTGGGTTGGAACTGAAAAAAAATTGGGCATCAAGGACATGAAGACTGGTTCCCTCATTGTTGGTGCATTTGGCTTAACGTGAAGCTAATGAGGTATAAAAAAACAGCGTAGTCCGAAAAGAAAATATAAAGCATCACAATAGCAAATCGGAGAAAAGAAAGAGGGAAGTCCTGTTACTCACTGCTACCTAAGTCGGGGCGGACCCTTTAGCAGAAAAAGACCTAAGCCACTTGCTTATCGATCCCGTGATGTTTGTCTTCTGAAAATTTCCTTCATACTGACGGGCACACGCCTCTGCAACAATGTAAAAAGGCAAAACGACACTTAAAATTCAATTTTGCATTGAAGCCAAATGCCATAAGTGATGCTCATACTTACCAACAATGAGGGCACCAGTTTTCAAGTCCTTGATTCCCAATTTTTTTTCAGTTCCAACCCAATTAATCATAGCGGCCAAGGGTGGACTGAACAGGAGCTTGCATATGTTTGTCGCCATCTCACCTTCATTATTACCTCTCCCAGCCACAACACTAAAATGACCAACCTAAAGAAAAGAATGGAATTTGAAGTATTTTTCACGCAGTTCAATGAAACATTTATTAATTTTGTGGTCATACATAACTCCCTTCACTTACAGCAAAATCAAAATAAGAAGTATTCCCACTCAAAGAATTTGTCTTTTGATTGTTGCTTACCTGGGAGAGGAAATTTGCTTGGCCAACCAGCTGGCTTAGCAGCCAAGCTGGTGTGCGCTTGCAAATCTAGAAGTTTTTGCAATTTATAATCAATTTTTTCTAAATGACGTCTTTGTCTTTCCTGCTCCAGCCTTATCTTCATGAGAACTTTACAGACACCTGTGAAATAAATTTTTAAAAAATTGTCATGGACAACCTTGTAAAATACTTCTATTGATTCTCAAAGCAGGTAATCATTCTTACTTGGATTTTCCATGGTCACTTCACTTTCTTCAAGATCATTGAAAGTGGCATCTGAGATAATGTAAAATAAGAGAGATTAAAATTACACGTGAAACTGTTGTACCCTTAAGAATTCCACTCTAAAGGGATATGCAACCAACCATCATCCCTCTGAGATTCAGTTTGAGCTATTTCGGCTTCAACTCTGCACTTGCCCGCTCTAATTCATTTTCCAATCTTTCATTCGATCCACTTCCTGGATCACTTCCTGGACTTGAATCCATTTCAAACAATCTGCAGGAGAAAAAAAAGATGATCAGAGTAAGCCCTACAAAATTTTAGGAGTGAGAAAGAAAATATGTAGAGAGCCGTACCCAATGCCAGCATCGTTAGGTTCAGAAATCTCAACAGAAGTAGGGCTCGAGACTTTTTTATCTTCCAATGAGGTCTCATTTAACCTGCAGGTACTTTCATTTAAATTCAATTAACACCACATAGAATTACAAAAATGACTCATTATTTGCAGAACAGTACCTGGATAATGGGAATAAGAAACAGAAAAGAAGAGATTACTGAAACAAAATGCGACAAGAAGTACCTGGATGTAAGTGTAGAGGTAGAAGGCTGCAGGGTTACTTGTTTAGCTGTTAAAAATGCTGGTCTGGAAAAAAAATGTCCCAATTAAATTTAAAATGAAGCAGAAGAGCAGTCTTTGCAGAAAATACAAAAGAACAGACCTGGGAACTGTAGATCCAGAGGCTTGTCCTAAAGGTCTAAGGATAGGAATTTTTATATAAGTACTGATACAACATAAATAAAAAGAGAAGAGATAAGATTATTGAAACAACATGAAACAAAATGTACCCGGGTGCAATTGTAGAGGGAGCAGGCTTTGACAGTTGAAGCTGCGGCGCTGCAGAACTAAACTGTGGGGCTTGCGGCGCTGCAGCCTAACCACAGTGGAGTTAGGTTGAAATGATACAGCTTTAGAAAAGAGTTCAAGAAAAATAAAATACCTAAAACAGAAGTAGTAATTCCTAAACAATGTGGAAGAAGATGATACCTTAAAGCGTTAGCACCAGGAAGTATCACAAATTTGCCAGGAAACCTACTGTACAGATCAAAAGGTGATAAATGAAAGCTAAAGAAACCATCCAAAGTAACCAAGAGATAAGGCAAGATAAGAATGGTATACCTGGGTTGGATCACACCAGTTTCTTGACCCACTGCAATCAAATTTCTAAAGACAAGGAAAACAACTCAATGTAAAAATATGAACAACGGCTGTTTTTAGAAACTGTCATGTAATTTCAAGGTTGCTACATACTGCTGGACTGAAGACTTGGAGGAGCCCAGCACTTCCAAGAGAGTCCTTGGTTTTCTGCAACGAACCAAGAAAGGAAAACATTTAAAATAATAACATGCAGTAGGCAAGAAAGTTACAGTCAGAAGCCTCTTACCCTGAGTTTGATGGAAAAGAAGGAGGGGGAGCCAAGGGTGCCGCCCTGTCCATGACTTTCCCCTTCTTACTGGGATCCACCTCACCACCAATCTGGTGGACATGAGCAAAGTTCTGCCTCTGAAATCAAAAAACCATCTAAAATTAGTTACTGTCACAACTTCAATGCAATAAAGCTCAAACAAAAAAACAAACAAACAAACGAAGAAACAAACAAAAAAAAAAAATAATGCGTGGGCACAACATTTCACAATGGAATTCATACAATCACCAAACCAAGCCAACCAACAGCCCCATACTTACAGACAGATTACAGGCAATGGACAAGAGGAGTGGCTGAATAAACATTGTTTCCGAAGAGAATCAGGAAACAATTAAACAAAATGTCCGATATTGGATAAACTCTATATTGTTCGTCCAGCTGTGACACTACAGCAGCTCCCACAGTTCGAGATGGCCGAGGATAATCATAATCATCATGTTAGGCGCGTTACGCCAAGAGAATGGCCCACCAGCTGTTTGTGTTTGTCGTGCCCGCTGTGCCGCCGCCGCGGCACACTGACGGAGTACAACTCTAGCGTCGTCGCGACCAGAGTCGGGTCGCTCAAGAGACACGCTAACGAAGCTCACGGAACTGGCTGGGAGGTAATCTACGTCCGCCTGGCCTGCGACCAAGAGTTCAAGCCTGGGCCCGGGACGCGATACCCAGTGAAGGCAGCCAAGTGCCACTTCGCCGAGGTCCTTCCAGAGCACCCCTTCGAGGCCAACGAAGAAGATGGCCTTGTTGAGGAGACCTACGAAGCTCTGCATGCTGCGCTGCGAATCGCCACGCCACGGCCCGTCCTGTCGCACAGTGGGCGGAATGACCGCTTTCGACAAGAAAAAGTCGAAATGTTGCGATAGGTGCATGAAAATTCGTATCTGGGGTTTTAGGGTCATCTAAACACGTTTCTGATGTTAAAAAACTATTGAACAGCAATTTGACATAGTTTACTCAATGACCTGAGTACAACTTTTGGGTAATTTACACGAAAAACTTCTTTTTTTTTTTTCAAAATTAATGTAAAACAAACAAACACATTTTATTCTTCTGCGGAGGGCAACTTTCTTGCCTATGATTCGTCCTCTGACCTAAAATTTAAAGAAAAATGAGTGAAAATGTCAAAAAAATCAAAGAACGTTGGAATCGATACATATACCACAAATCTTCCGGGAGGTCCAAACAAGACTGCAGGAGCGGGGCGGGGAGCGGAGGAGGCAAGGTGGGGCGGGGGAGTGCACTGTTAGAAATTTCCGTTCTCAAACGGAGCGGTTCAGCCCAAAGCAGTTAAAACGCTTTTGCTTGTTGCCGCCAAACGAGGAATATGTGATATGTTTTGGGAGTGTGTTAAGATCAACAAGATGCCGGACGACCATTTTTAATTGTCATACCATCAATTTCTGTAACCTGTTCAGTGAAATCCGTGAATAAAGTTGGAAAGTGGTCCGACCATTTTCAAATGGAAAGATTTACGCAAATTTTAGAAACATTGCCCTCTGTTAAAGTACATAACAGGAAAAGCGTTATGCCAATAATGTTTTTCCGTTTGTGAACACAAAACTTGTGTTTCCAAACGGATTTTTCTAGCGTTTCGTTGTGAAACACGCATTTTCCGTTTACAAACGGTATATTTTTGTTCCCAGATTTATTTTTTCCGTTCGGAAACAGTGCTGTTTGTGAACGGTGGGGAATATCAATTTACTTTGCGTCAATTTTCCATTCTCTAACGGCTGGATTTTTAACAGTGTGTGGGAGGAGAGGGGTCTGTGGGTGGAGAGGGGGAATTGGGGTGGCGGTATCTGTAGTGAACGAAACGCGATTTTGCCGCTGCGCGCTCACACAAATCGGCCAAGAACTTCCGTTTGCGCAGCTAATTTTTTTTCCCTCTTCAAGTTTACCCTTAAACCTATCAAATGCGCGCAGACCGGGCGCCGGGCAACCTCAGGCTTTTTTCTACGCCCAATGCGAATATTTGTTAAACGGTTT
Source organism: Stenchaetothrips biformis (assembly GCA_030522485.1). Classification (NCBI taxonomy): domain Eukaryota; kingdom Metazoa; phylum Arthropoda; class Insecta; order Thysanoptera; family Thripidae; genus Stenchaetothrips; species Stenchaetothrips biformis. Next base: position 5,263,568 of record CM060089.1, on the reverse strand, counting down.
TTTTTTTTACAAAGTTTGCTTAAAAAACACGCAGTTTTGCCATTTCTCGACCAAATGCGTTTCCAAAAACAGTTTAAGATGCGCGAAGGCATGTTCTTTCGAAGGATACACTTGGATTTGCTTGTAACTACTTTGGTGCAGGAGAAAAACGTCTGCAAACATGGGTGTTGTTACAGTGAAAAAACGTGCAAAGCACGACCACAGACTTTGACGTGGCGCACACGAAAAACGAAGACTCGTATGGGGAAATAAAAGGCAGATTTAGATTCAGCAGACATTTTATAGTCAGGAAAATGTGTTTGGGCGCGTAAGAAAAAATATTTGAAATTCGGACTTTTTCTTGTACCGGTCATCCTGCGTACTGTGCGCCGCTTTGCCTGTCTTGTTTTCCACAGGCGCTTATGCACAGCCGGAAGGCGGCTGGCTTGCGCTGCGCATGCGCGTCGCGTTGGGCGATCTGGCGTGTTTGTCTTTGTCTCCTCAACAACGAGCGACACTAGGCGAAGCACAACGAGTGAAATCGTGGCGATGCAAGATGTTTTCGACGCCCAGCGCTTTTAAGAGTCCTCTTTCGGCGCTCTGTCTCTCTCGCACCTACATGGGACGGCCCATGAGTGCGAGAGAGACAGAGCGACGACATCGACTTTCGGATCAAGTCAGCTGATGTTTGGACGAAGGGAGGGAGGAAGGGAGGCGGGTGCGGGTACATGGAGACGTCGTCTACCTCCAAGTGAGTGACGTTTTGCGGAAATTCGATTTTGGCTACTGCTTTGCGTTAACAGTACTCTGCCTTTGACTTCCCGAATTTGCATGCGCGTCTCCGTATCTCTGGCCGTGGCACGCACGCTTTATGTTGTACCGCGTACTGCGTTCCATGGCTTGCGTGCGACCAAGCCTAACCCTATTCCAGAACGGAGGCAAACTTGTTGGAGTTTTCAGTGAATTTCTTGATGTTTGTCTTTATTTGGTTGCATCTGTTTTGTTACAGTTTAAGGAACGAGACCGGGCTGTGGGCAAATTTTGGCTGTCCTGTGATGTAAACACTGCAGTGCCTAGCATGGATCAGATCTCAGAGGTACAAAACAAATACACCTGGGTAGCTTGTGGTTCATATTGAAAAGACTTGGTAGATCAACAACATGCAAACGGAGTCCGTGGGACTGTCAAAGTTTACTTTGTTTCGTCTCTGGTTTCCAAAAGCCAGAGGGCCACTGATTGTCGGTTTAGACATAAAAGATGTAGTGTTCCTTCTGAAAATTCATTTTATTGACGTCTCCGCTTGCATTTGTTTCTGCTTGTAGGTCTCTATTCTATGAGCCAGCAATCAGCAGCCATCTTCAACAGCGAATTTCCCATGTTTCGTGTACTCCGCCGCCAGGCAAACTCGTTGTGATTGATCTCCCCAGCCCAACCCCACGCTCAAGGAAGTTGAAAAGAAGTAATATTTAAGGCAGTCAATTGCTGTAAGATATTTAAGGGTTTATTTATTTAGAATAACTTACAAACAAAAAATAGAGAAATAATTTGCCTTCAAGACTTGTAGTGTACAATCAATCTTTGTTTATTTAGTATTTCTAAATTTGTTTTGTTGGCTACCTTGTGGTTCTACAACTTCTTTTAAGTTTCCTCAACAATTAATTTAATTAACAATGAAAAAATTAGGAACAATAAACTTACAATCACTGAGTAAATTTTGATTTCATTAGATTATCACAGCAGCCCTAGAGTTAGTTTAAGCATCACTGTCAGTGGGTTCGTGTTGCTGTAAAAGAGAGCAAAGGTTAGTTCACAGTGCAAAATGAAGAAACTAAGTTTAATTTCATTAAGAAGTACTATGGTTGATTACCTCCTCTGTTGATCCCTTCTGAGATAGTACTCTCTTTGACTCTGTCACGAAAGATACTTCCTTTTGCCAGGCTTCCTCTATTATTTTTAGCTTTCCATCTTCTGCTCCTCAGGAGTGTCCTTGTTTTGAGCCAAAAACCTATTTGGCACATAAGCTATTTTAGTTTACAAAATTTGGTCGGATGCCTGATTAGCGATAGCTGCAAAAGTGAACAAATAAAACCATTTATTAATCAGTAAAGTAACTACTCTACTAACTGAAGTGTGTACTCAGTATGCATCTACAGATGCATACCTACGAGTACACATCTACAGATGCATACTTGGTTGAGTACACATCTACAGATGCATACTTGGTTGAGTACACATCTACAGATGCATACTTGGTTGAGTACACACCTACAGATGCATACATGGCTGAGTACACATCTGTAGATGCATACTTAGCTGAGTACACACCTACAGATGCATACGTTTCAGGTGTGTATTCAGCTAAGCATGCATCTGTAGATGTGTACTCAGCTAAGTATGCATCTGTAGTAGGGGCCGTCGAGATTACACTGTTTTCGAGTTCAACATCGCAATAGCACTCAAAAGTTTCGTTTTTTAACCCTGAGACCAGATTCGACCTCCGTTTTGCAAATGGACAATTTCTTGATGTCCCTACCAGCCGTTTTAGTCGAAAAAGTGGAGTTTTTTTCGATTTTCTCCTTTTTTAGGGCTTGGATCGCTCCCCTGCCGGTCGGGAAGCGGTCCGATGGTCGGATGGTCAACGCTTACACCAAATCTGAAGTTCTGAGTCGTAAGAAGCTATCGGAACAAATGCATATGCATCCCAGATCTCGAAAAACGGCTATTTTTTTCCTAAAAATTCACGTTTTTTGATGTTTTGGCGGCATTTTTCGATAGTTCCGCGGGCCGTAGACCTTGGTGACATGACCAGTGGTGGTGAAAGGCAGCCCAGGGGTGGCGGACATACAACGCACACCCAGCCCAGCGCCCGGAAGGGACTGGAAGGGCGAGGGGAGGCGGCGTCGCAATGCTAGAAAAGCTCTAAAATTGGCTGCGACCGCCGCGCTCCCCGTAAATGCAATATTTGCGTGCAGGTCTTAGCTCAGCGAGTGTTACAGCACACTGGTGAGGTCTGATAGTGTCACAGCGTTGTACTGCAAGACGTTTCTGCCCAGCAGCAACCTAGGGCGGGCGGGGGGCGGGGGTACGAATTCGGCAGGTCTCACGCCGGCCCGGCCAACTCGCTTCCTCCTCCCGCCCGCCTGGGTGAGGGGATGCTTGCCCCGCCCGTCCTCCCGCTCCCCGCGCGGCCGCCTGGGCGAGGGGGTAAGGGGATGCCTGCCCCGCCCGTCCGCTAGGGTGTCCCACAATATTTCCAAAATGCCTTTTTTGATGAGTGCCGGGGTGAATTTGAAAGATGACACAGTATGAAGAAGAATTGTGTAAAGCAATTGAATTTCGGACAGTTAAAAGTGCCCGCGCAGCGCGGTTGAAGTTTGTGACAGAGTAGGTTTGGGACATGGGGTTACAAAAACAGCCATAGGTAAGCCATTTTTCAACAGATTTACATTCCGTTAACAGCATTGTGTTTGTAAAGAAAAGGCCATTCTTTTTCATAAAAGCGTATTTTCTGTACAACTCAGTGCCTATCTTCCTGGGGCACGATTTTTTGCAAACATTCTAATTTCAAAGTTTGAAACCGTTTTTCACCCACTTTAAGTCATCAGATCTCAAAGAGGACGGAATATTTAGATTCCGCACGACAAATTACCCAGGAAAATGTAACAATTAGATTTTAATATGCAGTTGCCTACCTGGAAGATAGGCACTGAGATGTACAGAAAATACGCTTTTACGAAAAAGAATTTTCTGTACAACTCAGTGCCTATCTTCTAGGGGCACGATTCTTTGCAAAACATTCTAATTTCAAAGTTTAAAACCGATTATGCACGCCAAATTACCCAGGAAAACGTAAGAAATAGATTTTAATATGCAGTTGCCTACCTGGAAGATAGGCACTGAGAAGTACAGAAAATACGCTTTTACGAAAAAGAATGGCCCTTTCGTTACAAACACAATGCTGTTAACGGAATGTAAATCTGTTGAAAAATGGCTTACCTACGGCTGTTTTTGTAACCCCATGTCCCACCCTACTCTGTCACAAACTTCGACCGCGCTGCGCGGGCACTTTTAACTGTCCGAAATTCAATTGCTTTACACAATTCTTCTTCATTTTGTGTCATCTTTCAAATTCAACCCCGGCACTCATCAAAAAAGGCATTTTGGAAATATTGTGGGACACCCTAGCGGACGGGCGGGGCAGGCATCCCCTTACCCCCTCGCCCAGGCGGCCGCGCGGGGAGCGGGAGGACGGGCGGGGCAAGCATCCCCTCACCCAGGCGGGCGGGAGGAGGAAGCGAGTTGGCCGGGCCGGCGTGAGACCTGCCGAATTCGTACCCCCGCCCCCGCCCGCCCTAGGTTGCTGCTGGGCAGAAACGTCTTGCAGTACAACGCTGTGACACTATCAGACCTCACCAGTGTGCTGTAACACTCGCTAAGACCTGCACGCAAATACTGCATTTACGGGGAGCGCGGCGGTCGCAGCCAATTTTAGAGCTTTTCTAGCATTGCGACGCCGCCTCCCCTCGCCCTTCCAGTCCCTTCCAGGCGCTGGGCTGGATGTGCGTTGTATGTCCGCTACCCCTGGGCTGCCTTTTACCACCACTGGTCATGTCACCAAGGTCTACGGCCCGCGGAACTATCGAAAAATGCCGCCAAAACATCAAAAAACGTGGATTTTTAGGAAAAAAATAGCCGTTTTTCGAGATCTGGGATGCATATGCATTTGTTCCGATAGCTTCTTACGACTCAGAACTTCAGATTTGGTGTAAGCGTTGACCATCCGACCATCGGACCGCTTCCCGACCGGCAGGGGAGCGATCCAAGCCCTAAAAAAGGAGAAAATCGAAAAAAACTCCACTTTTTCGACTAAAACGGCTGGTAGGGACATCAAGAAATTGTCCGATCGCAAAACGGAGGTCGAATCTGGTCTCAGCATTAAAAAACGAAACTTTTGAGTGCTATTGCGATGTCGAACTCGAAAACAGTGTAATCTCGACGGCCCCTAATCTGTAGATGTGTACTCAGCTAAGTATGCATTTGTAAGTGTGTACTCAGCTAAGTATGCAGCTGTAGATGTGTACTTGTAGGTATGCATCTGTAGATGCATACTGAGTACACACTTCAGTTTGTAGAGTACAACAATGTAGGTTTACGCCAGACCGTGTCTTGTCGTAACAGGCTGCGCGATGCTGCGCCAGTTTCGACAATCCACGCCTGGCGTTACACCTACCTTTGCCTGCGGCGCTTCCTGCTTGCCTTCGGCAACCTGTTTTAAGGGTTCATTGAGGCAATGAGTAGTGCAGTACGTGGTGACTGGTCGAAGTATACAAGCTAGGGCGCGCCCTTCCGTCAAACCGAGAAGGCTGCCCTGCTTCGCTGCGCCGGCAATTCAGTTCGACAGGAGCCGATACCAGCTTGGCCTGCCGGCGGATTCTTCTCGGGCCTTCTTCGGCCCTCGCATAGCTTGGCCCAATCGGAGGCCGTCTCTCGGGCCTTCGGTCCTCGCACCTTACACCCCGTTGAGGTAACACGCAAACTTATTGATGAAACATCAGGGCTGAGGCCGGCTCTTGTGCTCCTACTGTGCCAAAGTTAATGTGCAAAACATGGCCGTTGCACCAATTTTCACAATACATGAAGGCGGGCTCACAGGCCCCCTTCCGACCCCTCTTTGCAAAGGTCTTGCCGAGACCTATCGAAATCTGCAATAAAAATTTTTAGTCGGTCGATCCCCTTTTTTCAAGATCCTGATTCGGCCAACTGATAAGGTCGGGCTCCCAGACCCCCCTTCCGACCCGTCTATTAAAAGGTCTTGCCGAGACCTGTCGAAATCTGCAATAAAATTTTTTAGTCGGTCGACCCCTTTTTTTCAAGATGAAGGGTCGAAGTTGATTATATAGTGAATTCGGGCCGAGGTAGTCAATTCGCAGTCAGAACTTTGGTCAGGGGTCGAAATTGATTTCATTTTCGTCATCAGCACCTTTAAAAAACATACGAAACTATGTAAAAATGTCACAAAAATAGAAAGTCCCTAAAAAGTTGCACTTTTTCTGCCGTTTTTTTAAGTGTTTTTCGTTGGTACGACTGAATAATTTGAGATAGAGAGCTGAATTTCGGCGTGTGGCGAGCCAAGGATATACCTAACAACCCTGCAAAATCTCGTCCCGATCGGCCGAGCCGTTTGGGAGCAGTGCGGACACACAGACAGACAGACGGACAGACAGACAGGAAAAGTTTTTCAACCCCAGTGAAGTAACTGGCTTCGCTATTCGCTTAGCCAAAAACAGGAAACTTGAGACACACTAAGGAGGAGGAAATTTCTGTATACTCACTGAGCAAAGCATAAATACATTCATTTGGAAATACGGAGCACTTTTCCTTCTCTGTTTCTTTATCGGCAATATTATGCAAATGCATATATTGCCGCTTTGGTAGTGGAAACATTTTTGTTACCATGTTGGCCACCTTGGAGCGAAGTGCATCCTTTGATTAATCTGTATCTCGTAACCACTTCGCTCGTCCATAAAAATTCTTTTCCCACAGTGAACCTGTTAAGAAACCATTGTGAAAAATTAATTGTGGAAAAAGATAAAAGAACTGTAGCGCCAATACATACATGGCCTTTGGGGGCTTGAAAGTTGTCGAAGGCACTCATGCCTCATGCCAATTGGAAATGAATGCAGCAGAGCTGTATATATGATATATTGTGAATTTAAGTACACAAATTATTTAATGTATCTCAGTGTATTAAGTAAGTTTGTATACTTACTGGGAGTATGATGACTACTCGTGCTTGCCTTTCTTTGAAAATCTTCAATTTGATTTTTGAAAGCACTTACAATATTATTTATCAAAGCATTGTGCTGTTCCTTCAATTCCTGAATTAAATTGGTGCTCTAAAGACTGCATGAAGTTACTCATATGCATAGAAACAAGAAAATTCAAGAAAATATCCTGGTATTGGCGAAATTTCGGTTATGTCCTCCTCCTAAGACATAAATGAAGAGAAAACTATTCTTCGAAAAGTATTATAATAGCCCTTGTTTAGACATGATTTATACAAGGTAGGTTTACGTCAGACCGTGTCTTGTCGTAACAGGCTTCGCGATGCTGCGCCAGTTTCGACAATCGACGCCTGTCGTTACACCTACCTTGGCCTGCGGCGCTTCCTGCTTGCCTTCGGCAGGCTGTTTTAAGGTTCATTGAGGCAATGAGTAGTGCACGACGTGATGAATGGTCAAAGTGTATTATATTAGAATATTCTAAACGGGGTAGCCCCTACGTGGTTGACTCTTTGGTCAGGAGTCATAATGGATTTCATTTCCGTCATCAGCACCTTTCAAACCATGCGAAACCATGTAAAAATGTCTCTAAAATGAAAACTCACATAAAAGTTGCACTTTTTCTGCCGTTTTTTGTGTGTTTTTTCGTTGGTACGACTGAATGGATTGCGATAGAAAGCTGCAATTTGGCGTGTTGCGAGCTAAGGACATACCTTATAACCCTGCAAAATCTCAACCAGATCGGACGAGCCGTTCAGGAGAAGTGCGGACACACAGACAGACAGGAAAAGTTTTTCACCACCAGTGAAGTAACTGGCTTCGCTAATCGCTCAGCCAAAAATATGGAAGTAAATTTGACATTATATTTATGTTTTACTGATATTTACCTTGCTGTGTTCTTCATTTCTAATGTCAGTAGTGACAGATGAGTGACAGATGGGTTCTCGATGGTTCTTTTTTTCTTTACATTCAGTAATAATATCACCGATATCCAAGTCTTGACCTTTGCCATTTCCTGAATCACAAGTCATTGAGTTGATGTCATCGGTGGAAACATCAGTCAATCGGGAAAACTAGACACAGACAATAATTTAGTAAATACAAGGTAGGTTTACGTCAGACCGTGTCTTGTCGTAACAGGCTTCGCGATGCTGCGCCAGTTACGACAATCCACGCCTGGCGTTACACCTACCTTGGCCTACGGCGCTTCCTGCTTGCCTTCGGCAAGCTGTTTTAGGGGTTCATTGGGGCAATGAGTAGTGCACTACGTGATGAATGGTCGAAGTATACAAGGTAGGTTTACGCCAGACCGTGTCTTGTCGTAACAGGCTTCGCGATGCTGCACCTGTTTCGACAATCCACGCCTGGCGTTACACCTACCTTGGCCTGCGGCGCTTCCTGCTTGCCTTCGGCAAGCTGTTTTAAGGGTTCATTGAGGCAATGAGTAGTGCACTACGCGACAAATGGTCGAAGTATACAAGCAGGGGCGCGCCCTTTCGTCGAACCGAGTAGGCAGCTCCGCTTCGCCGGCAATTCAGTTCGACAGGGGCCGATACCAGCTTGGCTTGCCGGCGGATTATTCTCGGGCCCTCTTAGGCCTTCGCACCAGTCCTGGCATGGCCAATCGGAAACCGTCTCTCGGGCCTTCGGTCCTCGCACCTCACACCTCACACCCCGTGGAGGTAAAGGCCCGCTCTTGTGTTCCCACTGTGCCAAAGTAAATGTGTAAAACATGGCCGTTGCACCAATTTTCACAATTCATGAAGGCGGGCTCACAGACCCCCCCTTCCGACCCCTCTTTGGAAAGGTCTTGCTGAGACCTATCGAAATCTGCAATAAAATTTTTGGCTGAGCGATTAGCGAAGCCAGTTACTCCAGTGGGGTTGAAAAGTTTTTTCTGTCTGTCTGTCTGTCTGTTTGTCTGTCTGTTTGCGTGTCCGCACTACTCCTCCCAAACGGCTCAGCCGATCGGGACGAGATTTTGCAGGGTTGTTAGGTACATCCTTGGCTCGCCACACGCAAAAATTCAGCTTTCTATCTCATTCCATTCAGTCGTACTAACGAAAAAACACTAAAAAAACGGCAGAAAAAGTGCAACTTTTTAGTGACTTTACATTTCAGAGACATTTTTACATGGTTTCGTATGTTTTTGAAGGTGCTAATGACGAAAATGAAATCAATTTCTACCCCTGACATTTGTTTTAACTGCGAATTGGCTACCTCGACCCGAATTTCCAATTAAATTAACTTCGACCCTTCATCTTGAAGAAAGGGGGTCGACCGACTAAAAATTTTTATTGCAGATTTCGATAGGTCTCGGCAAGACCTTTTCAAAGAGGGGTCGGAGGAGGGGTCTACGAGCCCGACTTCATCAGTTTGCCGAATCAGGATCTTGAAAAAAGGGGATCGACCGACTAAAAGATTTAATTGCAGATTTCACGTGGTGCATTCCTCAATGCCTCAAAAATCCTTGAGACAGCTTGCCGAAGGCAAGCAGGGAAGCGCCGCAGGCCAAGGTAGGTGTAACGCCAGGCGTGGATTGTCGTAACTGGCGCAGCATCGCGAAGCCTGTTACGACAAGACACGGTCTGGCGTAAACCTACCTTGTTTAGTTGGTCGACCCCCTTTTCCCAAGATCCTGATTCGGCCAACTGGTTGAGTCGGGCTCCTAGACCCCCCTTCCGACCCCTCTTTGGAAAGGTCTTGCCGCGACCTATCGAAATCTGCAATAAAATTTTTTAGTCGGTCGATCCCTTTTTTTCAAGATGAAGGGTCGAAGTTGATTATGTTACTAAATTCGGGCCGAGGTAGCCAATTCGCATTTAAAACTAATGTCAGGGGTAGAAATTGATTTCATTTTTTTCATTAGCACCTTCATTAACATACGAAACCATGTAAAAATGTCTCTAAAATGTAAAGTCACAAAAAATTTGCACTTTTTCTGCCGTTTTTTTTTAGTGTTTTTTCGTTGGCACGACTGAATAATTTGAGATAGAGAGCTGAATTTTGGCGTGTGGCGAGCCAAGGATATACCTATGAACCTTGCAAAATCCCGTCCCGATCGGCCGAGCCGTTTGGGAGGAGTAGTGCGGACACACAAACAAACAGACAAACAGACAGACAAAACTTTTCAACCCCACTGGAGTAACTTGCTTCGCTAATCGCTCAGCCAACAAGCTAGGGCGCGCCCTTCCGTCGAACCGAGTAGGCAGCTCTGCCTCGCTGCGCCGGCAATTCAGTTCGGGCCTTCCTTGGCACTCGCACCAGACCTGGCTTGGCCCAATCGGAGGCCGTCTCTCGGGCCTTCGGTCCTCGCACCTCATACCCCGTGGAGGTAAAGCGCAAACTTATTGATGTAACATCAGGACTGAGGCCGGCTCTTGTGTTCCCATTGTGCCAAAGTTAATGTGCAAAACATGGCCGTTGCACCAATTTTCTTAATATATGAAGGCGGGCTCACAGACCCCCCTTCCGACCCCCTCGAAATCTGCAATAAAATTTTTTAGTCGGTCGATCCCCTTTTTTTAAGATCCAGATTCGGCCAACTGATGGAGTCGGCCTCCTAACGTGTGTGAAGGTGGCTACCAAATTGGTGGCCACCATAGCCACCACTTTGGTGGCCACCAAAACCACCATAGCCACCAAAGTGCTTATTCTTCTTAATCGGACCTATACCAGTCAATCTAATCTTAAAACCAAAAGAATCAAGAATAAGTCACATTTTGCGTTTTTATCACCAAGGGAAGTCCCATTTTGGAATATCTTAACTAAGTGCGTTGTACCAACTTTACGCCGTTGTATCTCAGAAACCATGCGTCCCACCGGGGTCAGCCAGGTCTTAAAAGAAAGAACTCGTCGAGGACAACAAGATGCGGTACTCGTTTGCATTTTAACCACCAAGGAAAGTCCTATTTACGGGTTACTTTAATTTAGAGTTTTGTACCAACTTTACGCCGCTGTATCTCAGAAACTACACGTCCCACCGGGGTCAGCTAGGTCTCAAAAGAAAGAACTCTTCGAGGACAACAAGATGGTCACGTACCACAATCGTACTGCTTTCAACGTATGCCGTTTAAAAGTGGGTTTTAAATTTTGCAGCGACGTGCAATAACGATGGGTCTGCCACTGACCAAACTTATGTACATTCAGTGAGAGTGTATTGATTTTCCCAGTAAATTCAGCCACACTATTTGACTAATTACAGGCGCTTGTCCCAGACATTGCCTCCGTACAGGCGTTTTTCAGGTAAAACGTAAGTGAGTGTAGGCTTCACGCGTACAATGAGTGCAATAAGTGGCAGCCCCCCTGGCAAGAAAGCATCACGAGCAGAAGGCATTCATTCAGCAAAATAGGCCGCAGCGCCACGCCAGCGCACTAACACGGCTGGCTGATAGGTTGCCTAGTAATCAGGCGCTAGGCGACAGAGCCGCAGTAATCCCATCTGGCATCGGCCGTCGACCAAAGGTGTTCACCTCTGGCAGGCCGTGGCTCCCACAGAATAGGCACGGGCTCTCCTCACTGAGCACCGGCCCGGGAGATGGTACAGTCATTACCGCCCTACCACCGAACCTGGACAGACCTTCTCAGCGAGTACCAGCAACTAAATAGCAGTCGACACGACTGTCCATTTTATTGAACAACACTGTCGACAATTACTTATAAATTACCTCTCATGCCATGTTTCCACAAGATCATGCTAGTCAATTCATATTGCAGGTCCGGTATTAAGAACTTACTCGCACAGCCTTCCCCCTCCCCCTGCAGCGAAGGCCACTGCATCTGCTACGCTCATGAGGTCCCTGCAGTTAGGGACGCAGAGGATCTGCGTGCGCACCACGTACCTGAATGAAAGCGAAGTACAGTTGAAACGCTGAGGCTACACGTCAACGTATGTGAACTATTAGCGCGTCGAAAAAGTGCCATACTCACCCCTCACATTCTGCAGGTCCCTTCAAGTGGTAAGCAATGCCCTGCAGAGGAACAAATTGTTGCAATTACTGGAGTAGAATTTATAAATATTATGGAGTTACTAATTGACTACCATGCCGATGAACTTTGTACTATTCCTATGTGTTTCAATGTAACATGGAAAATCTTCATTTCAGTTTTTATGAAGTGCCCAACAAAGTATATGCAGTTTAATTGGCAGCACTACAGCTTTAAAACTGTTGCAAACTCAATGTTCCAAATGTCCTGAATTGAAGATATGACAAAACAAGGAAAACCAGTTATCAGTAACTTTTCTTCTATTCACACTTAATTACTATGTAGTTTTTTCGTGAATAAAATTGCACGGAATTGAGGTTACGCTTAAAATGCACGAATTTGTGCGCACAAACGCACAGGATGCTGCATAACAATGCACGTTTTCATGCTTCGCTTCGCACGAATTCGTGCATTTCGAAACGTATGCTCAATTCCGTGCAATGCTATGCGTTCAAAACTGCAAAGTACGTTATTCTGTTCAAGATAACGGAAGATGAAACCCATTTAAGCACGACTGTAAGGGTAAGTGTCCGTTTCAGAGAAAGGTCAAAGGAACCACTTGCCTGAAAGTAATTTTCAAATAAAGAGCCACAAATCGCAGGTTTTTTCCAGTATGAAACCGAAAATCTTTTAGCTGCACGTAATCCTAGCAGCGGGTGGAAACTCTATTGCCGAAAAAGACATGCAAAGGTTTTTTGTGCACCTTAGATCTCGGAACCCAGAGGTGGTAGGTGAAATCCAAGGTCATATTTGGAATCCTCAGAAAATTGCACTCGGCGTAGGGTATGTTTAGAGCGGGAGGTCAAGGAAACGGTCGGTCATTTTGCAATGAGAAAAAGAAAAAAAGGAGAAAAAACGCTGTGGGACCATGATCGAAACGTTGCATTGTTTTGTGGTAACACTTAATGCAAGAGAACGGGACCTCGTAGGTAAATTCTGAGGTCATATTCTGAATCCTGAGAAAATTTCCTGTGCATTACGCTGCCTGGGAGTGGTCAACACACCAAAATAACAGAAAACCGTTGCCGTGAAACTGTGAGAGGGTATGCAGCGATTGTATTGCATAAAATTACAAAACAGTCTGCCGTTGACTGCGTGTTCTAAAGGGTACGGACCCTCCTTCTTTGAAACTTATAGGTGGAATGCACAGACGAAAGCACGCTAAATTCATATCTGTACTCAGAATTTGAATTGGCCATACCGTTGTCTCACATTAAGCATGACCAAATAGCAATTTTCGGGATAAAGCGTAAATTTCGATCCTGGTCCCAGAGCGTTTTTCACCTGTTTTTTTACTTTCTCATGGCAAAATGACTGACCATTTCCTTTGCCCCTGGCACTAAACATGTCCTACGCCGAGTGAAATTTTATGAGGATTCCAAATATGAGCTCGGGTTTCACCTACCACCTCTGGGTTCGGAGATCTAAGCTGCACAAAAAACCTTTGCATGCCGTTTTTGGCAACAGAGTTTCCACCCGCTGATCCTAGGCAGAATCCTTAAATCGACCCCCCTCCCCCCCCCAGGAAACCATCTTTACTCACCCAGCCACTATGAGACCGTCATAACTCGCCAGGGCGCTTATCATAACTCGCACGGGCGCCGGGAGTCTATCTTTGTCATTTCCTAGTTTTGTAGCGCCCCGGCGAGTTATGACGGTCTCCTAGCGCCCGGGCGAGTACAGACGGTTTTCTGAGAAGGGGTGGAAATGTAGCATAAAAGAAGTGTTACTTATACTCGCCACTACGACGACCACAAGGGCAACCATCAACACGCAGCAGCAAGTTGCTTTGAAGGTCTTGCAGCAGCTGCAATCATTAAAAACAACAATTGTAAAACAAACCTTTTTTGGCTTAATGTTATTGTTTGGCATAAGTCCACATTTTATAGAGCGTAAGTCCACATTTTAAAGAGCGTTGGTGCCGTTTATTCTGCCAAAATCATATAGACACCTTTTTTTTTTTTTTCCTTTTGTGTACATTGTCAAACAATGACATTTTTGGAATTTGGGAGTTTTGTACTGGGTGAGTTGTCCTTGGCTTTGATAGCTGTTCCTGTCCCCTTTCAGGATACTTAACAGTGAACTTTTTATGTTGTAGAAATATTTTACATGAAGTCCATGTCGTGGTTAAAACTCATCCACTATTAGATGAATTCATTTTCAAAGTAACGGGGCCCCAACCCTAATTAGTGTGTGGGTAATAGAGTATTACGAAAACTTTTAGTCGTTTCTCCTATATCTTTCTCACGACAAAGGAAAAAGTACCTAAACCCCAGATTCTGGCAATTAAACCTACAAAAAAAAGAAAGATACATTTCGCACTTTTGAAAATATCAGCCCAGGAAGCTTTTTATTTTTCTTCTAATATGACACATTTTGGTCTAATTTTTATGTTCTTTGCTAAAGGAAAGGGAGATACAAAAAGAGGCCAACGTTTTTTTCTCTGATGCAAAAATAGATATATTTGCCAGAATCGGAAGGATAGATTTTTTATTTGTCCTCGGCAAGAATTTTATTGACACAACTAAAAGTTAACATAACCATTCACAACACTGAGAAAACAAAGGCGGACAATTCCGCATTACAAATGCGGTTTGACTTGGTGACCGCATGAAGTGATGCGGACAGCCAAATGGCTGGTAACTTCTTTGCTGAACTCATGCGGTGGAAAGATTCACCGCATGAGATGATGCGGTCTATGTTTTGACCGCACAAGGTGATGCGGCTTCAAATATATCCTAATATCTTGCTGCGGTCACCCCTTATTTTCAGTTAAATACTGATGTTTGAGCCAAAAATGTTTCCAACAGTCTTGATCATACCTATTTTTCATTTCTTGAAAGTATTTTTATGTGACCAACACATACCTGCCATCAGCATGGGACGCAGAGAAGAGTCATCCAAAGACGGGAAGCAATAAATGATCCACGAGAAGTTCCACTGAATAATTTCTGTAAGGTCCACACTGCACTATGTTTGGAATGGGTCAAAGCACAATTCCTGCAGAAAAGGTACTTCCAAAGAGACTTCAAGCTGCCCATGAAAAGCACCATGGAACTTCGACCACCTCTTGTTTCCCTCTACAGAATCCATGTCATGATGGGGTTAAGCTGAATTGAAATTGGTTGATTGCTGCAACGCCTACACTTGTCAACACACACAATACGCGCTGCCACCATCTTTTTATTTAGTTCTGTTCGTTTTCAAGAAAGGTATGACTAATTGTGCGGAAATACTTCCAAATTTTAAAAAGAAAAAACTGAGAACGTCAATCACACGTTTCACCTGCACCAAAACAAAAGTAAACAAAATCACAAAAAGAGTCAGTATCGCCAACCTAACGGTAAAAAAATAGTGTCACCCTGCCAACTTAAAAAAATAAGGGCGCTGCTCGCGTGCTGTGTGCTGCAGCCAACAGCCTCCCTGAAAGAGGGACCATTTTCTTCCTCCAAGGTAAAGTTCAAAAAGTCGAGAAAATAACCAAGAACTAGCATGCAAAACTGTCTAGGCTGCTTTTTGATGCTAATCTTTGCTTGCTGCTGCACGATTTCCGAACCCACCCTACTTGTTGAAGGTTTAACGGGTTAACCAACATTGGGACGATTTAAAGAAATTTAAAATCCGAGAGTTAGTTGGTACACCGCTTTCTTCAGTTGTTGTTGTTGCTGTGCAGCAGAATTATTTGGTACACCGCTTACGGCCTCAAGAGAGCTTCGAATTATTGTGTGATGTGCCTGAGTTGTGTTATAGAAATTCATTTTTTACTTTCATTAATTCTAATTTATTGGATGTGTTACAGAAGCTAGCGGTAAATATTCAGCGTGTTCGTCGGTGGCGTCGTGGGGGTTAAGCAACATGTCGTTCTATTTGGATGAGGATACCTCTTCGTTAGAAGGTAAGAAGCCATTTTATTTATTTCTGTTCTACACATTCTGAGGAAGTGCAGTTGGTTCTTTTCTCACTATTAGATTTGGTTTAGAATGGCCTTTGGCGCTTTGCTTGGTTTCCTCAAGAGAGTTAACATCTTGAGTGTAGTCTGCACTCCAAACATATTCATATGGAAGAAATACAGCACTAACTGTAAATAAAGTAAAGCTGTTTTTTTGTTTACAGACAACCCTGAGCTGCCAGAAGAAATTCTTCAAAAGAAAGCTTTTACCTTTCTCTCCAGAATTCGTGACACCTGTGTATCGACTCAAACCAAAATTGATGAAATCGTTAACGGAATGGATGACTTGATTCTTCAATACAATTCAGTTCTTGAGGTATGTTTTTATGTGTACCCTTTCTAAAATTATTTGTATTTTCAAATTTTATCTTAACACTGCTTGGTTTTTTTATTTTTCAACACAGGGTCTAATATTGTCCCTTCAAAGTGAAGACACTGTTAGTGTCAGTCAAATAAAGACTCTCTTTCAAAGTCTGAAAGGACAATCAATATTCGAGGGTATCCAATCAAGATACTTGCAGAAGGAATTCAGGAAGTCCACTCTCACCTCTCTGGAACCAGTACCTATTGAAGCAGGCCATACCCCTAAGTTGTCAATGACCACCGGCTTTAAAGAGATTGCTGTCTGCGAAGGTTATGCATCGCCATTTCTCCAGGTTGTGGAAATTCTTCTACAGTGTGAAGACATTTTAAAATGTGTGCAAAATCCCCTTCAGTCCAATGATGGAAAATACCGGTGTTTGGCTGATGGGTACATGTGGCAGTCCCATCCTGTTCTGATGAAACACCCCAATGCTCTGGTGTTTATTGCGTATGGTGACGATCTTCAGCCGGGAGAAAGCCTCTCTTCCAAAAGCTCGAAACTCAGCCTGAGATCCTTCACTTGGACTCTGGGGAACATCTATCCGTGGCTCCGTTCTACTCTCAAAACCATCAATGCTCTAGCATTTGTCAACAAGAGCCAAATGAATAGAGGAAACAAACCAGCTCTGAAAGATTTTATTCAAGGGATTAATAAACTTTCCACAGAAGGCGTAACTTTCAATATCAAAGGTACACCTACTAAACTTTTTGGTTGTCTATTGTTTGTGTCTGGCGACACACCTGCAAGTGCCAATTTTGCTGGCATGAAAGAAAGTGCATCCGCTACAAGTCCATGCAGAGTGTGTCTGGTCAAATCAGACAACTTATTTGATCATTTCACTGAAGTTAAATCTCTGCTCAGAAATGCAGAGCTACATGAGAAGCATTTGGAAGCTATTTCATCGGGACAAACCATGGATGTCGATGAAGCAAGCGGTTCATCTTCTTTACCATCAGATCCATCAGTTTGTTATGGTGTCAATGCCAAAAGCTGCTTTCTTGAAATCGAACACTTTGATGTTACCAAATGCTTTCCTCTGGACATCATGCACATTTTTGCTGAAAATGGTGTCCTTGAAGTGAATGTGCGATTACTCATAAAAGGTGCAGTTGAAAAGAAGAAAATCTCTTTGAAGACAATCAATGAATTCATACAGCATGTTGAATTGGGACCACTATCAAGTGACAGGCCAAATGTTATCAAGGCAGAACATCTGAACCAAACTTTGAGGCAGACAGCTTCTCAAATGTTTCTCCTAGCTCACCTTATCCCTTTCATTCTGAAGGACCATTGTGAACCTGCTGAAATGAAGAACTTCATCAGACTTTTGATGATTGTTAATATTTGTTTGTCACTCGCCCCTGATGACGATGATGTGACAACATTAAGAACTCTAATTGCAGACTTTCTACGTGAATTCCAAAGATTATATGGTCACATGACCATTAAATTTCATTTTCTTGTACACCTGCCATCTCAAATATTAATGTTTGGATGTTTGACCCTGCAGTGGTGCATGAGATTTGAAGGTTTTCATGCTATTATGAAACGTCTGTTCAAAATCTTGCACAATTCTGTGAATGTATCTTTCTCACTTATGAGCAGAATACTGGACCGTTTTCTGACTGAAGTTGAATCGTGTCCACCAGGAAAATTTCTGTACTCTGGACACACTGGTGTAAGAGGACCTGCTGTAAAATTACAGTGTCTGGAGTGGAAAACCCAAATTGAATCAGTCATGCCTCAGTTACATGATGAGAGTGAACTGACTCCTGTTGAAAATCTTGGGTATCATGGTTTTGTTTTCAGAGAGAACTCAATCATTCAGATCAATTCCAATACTGCATGCTCACCTAAGTATGGAATGTTGTTCAAGACCTTTCTTTGCCAAGAAACTCCAATTCTCTTATGTTATGATTTACAAACTCTTCACTTTGATGTTGGACTTAATGCTTATGCTTTAAACTGTGTACTGAGAAAACCTCTGGTGACTGCTTTGTGCCTAAGAGAACTTGATGCTGTTCGGCCTCTTCTCAGGATTGAACACAAAGGTGTGTCGTACATACCTCTCATGCACATTGCAAAAGTCCCAACTGCTGAATTAGTAAATTGGAATGTAGAGGTAAGAGATAATACATGGACAATTTATTGTACTGTTCCAACAATACTTGAAACTTACTGGAACTTTTTTATTTTCAGGATGGATCTTCTAAACCAAAGAAGCCCAGGACCAAAAAGACATGCAAGTAACATGTATTTAAAAAATCAATGTAAGTACAAGCACTGTGAAACATTGTATAACTAAGATATATTACAATTCATATAATGTTATAAACTCAATTTAAACAAATTCAATTTCAGGTCCTCTCTGTGTACCCATAGTCTCAAGTTCATCAGATTATTGCTTCTTTTTATCATTCTTGCTTCCTGGCTTCTTGCTATTTTGATTTTTAATCATTGACTGAAAAGCATCAAACTTTTTCTTTGTATTTACATACTTGGATTTGACAACTGACCCCAATATGAATCTCTCAAGTGCGCATTTAAAAATTTAATGTAAGTACAAGCACTGTGAAACATTGTATAACTAAGATATATTACAATTCATATAATGTTTTATAAACTCAATTTAAACAAATTCAATTTCAGGTCCTCTCTGTGTACCCATAGTCTCAAGTTCATCAGATTATTGCTTCTTTTTATCATTCTTGCTTCCTGGCTTCTTTCTATTTTGATTTTTAATCATTGACTGAAAAGCATCAAACTTTTTCTTGGTATTGCCATACTTGGATTTGACAACTGACCCCGATATGAATCTCTCAAGTGCTCTCATGAACTCCATGTAAGCCTGAGGGTACTCAAGATCAAACAAATTGTACACAGCAATTAAAGTCATGAGACATCGTACAGCATTCGGTGAATCATTCATGGCAAGGAACATTCTGCCTTCCATGCCGATGGCAGCTGCAGCAAGCTCCTTTTCCTCTTCAATGAATGCATTGTTCTTAATATGAACAACCAAGAAAGGCGATTGGATCGGAGAGTTCATAAGAGCCTCAATAGCTGACCGTTTCTATAAAAAAAAAGGTAATGACATATAACCATTTGAAGTGATGTTATTATTATTATCATCATCAAAACTAAACTAGTACGCAGTGTGCCTGCCATTTAATTTTTATTATTATTATTCCTTACATCTACTATAGTGAAAACAGGTTTGGCTCCTTTTTTCACAGCCGCTGTCAAAAAATATTGGTGCATCTCTGCTATGGCCAACATTATTCCTGCCTGGCTGGTAACATCAATTTCGTAGTGCTCTCCAATTAGATTGATGATAGTGAGGAAATTTTCCTCCAAATCCTCAAACACGAAGTTGTTAGATGTCAAGTAGTCCAGCAGCAACTGTGTTAAAGGTAAAATTTTTTCATTTCAGTCTTAAAACTTCAGCAACTTGAATCAAAATAATCTAATTGTTACTGTATTACCATGTCAGGATTCTTTAGATGAGGATATTCATCAATCTTTTGAGCACTTGTTAGTTTGAGATACCTCCCTTTTCGGTACTCCTTTGTTTCAACAAGAAGCTTTGCTATTACCTTCTTAACCTTTGCCTCGCTGAGCTGCTTCATTTTATTTGTATGGGTATCTGGACTTGACATGCTGTAAAGAGGTATGCATAACAATTAGCTTGATTGTCTCTTCTATATAAATTATGGTTTGGCTTAAGATGTAGTCTCTACCTTGTTTCAGCCCCACTGTGACACTTCAAAATATGCTGCTGTTTTGAAGAGGGTTTCTTGGGTTTGGCCTCGTTTTCCTTCTCTTCTTTTTTCCGTTTCCTGTCATCTTTGAAGGGAGAAGGACTTGACACGCTGCAAAGAGGTATGCATAACAATTAGCTTAATTGTATCTTCTTTATAAATTATGGCTTGGCTTACAATTTAGACTCTACCTTGTTTTAGCCCCACTATCATCCTGCTGTTTTAAAGTGGGTTTCTTGGAATTGGGCTGCTTGTCATTTTCACTTCTTTCATTTTTGCGCTTTCTATCATCCCTGAAAGATGCACTAAGGGATTTCTTGAAGGTCCACTAAAAACATAGAAATTTCACATATGAAATATGGTTTTGTTTGTATGAGTCATTATTATTATTTTTTCTTACCCAGACTTTTTCTCCAACAGCAGTTTGTAAGAGTGGGTATTTCTCAACCAGAGTCCTTGAAAAGTCTTCATACTCACTCTTCCCCATAAAGTCACTTTTAAGGTGCTCCCGAATAAAAGCCTTACATTCAAACAGAATGGGACTAATGTTTCGACTGTGAGCTGGTTTATTCAAATTCTGAAGCGCGCATGACCCAAAGTCTGGTAATGGAGTGGGGTATACAAGCTTTTTTCCAAAAAGTCTTGGCTTCTGAAAACAAAATGTCACTTTAGGTAATCTCCTTAAAATGTTAAAATACCAATTATGGTTTATTCCTTTAACCTTGTTGGTTCTTGGTGAAGTCAATGTTTTCTTTCTATTTTCAGGAACACTCTTAGGACTTTCTGGGATCCTGTCAGCTTGTACAGGTGAAGTGTGCGGTGGACTCTTTTCTGCATTTGTATTATCTTTAAAATATTGGAAACAAATTTCAACATTATGAAGAGGAACATTCACAATATTGCAATATACAGACTGGACTTACCAGTGGTGTCTTTTGTGCTCCGTCGTGTGCTCCTTCTCAAGGGTATTGCTGGTGTTTTAGCTGTTTGTCCCATCTGTTGTGTTGGTTTCTCTTTTTTCTCTGATCTCTTTTGATGATCAGTCACAAAATAGGGTAGCTTCAAAGAGAAACCTGAGAAAGCATAATTTAATAATGTCACTGCCAATTTTTTGAAAATTTGTTACTGTAATACTAGTGGCTATTGACTCACCTTTCTTTTCCATCATTAAATACCGGTCATAAACATTTTTAAATCTTTCCTTTTCAGTGCGGCTAAATAATGCCCATTCATTTTCAGTAAAAAATTGTTTCACTAATGTGAATTCCTCTTCTTCTTCATCAAAAGATTTATCTGCCTGGTCACTGTCAAGAGAAGAGTTTTGTAAGTCATCAGTCTTATTAAATACTTTTTTCTTCATCAACTACAACAGAACAACTTACCTCAAATTTTCATTTCTAGGTAGAAGCTTGAGAACGCTGTCATAGTGGTTCCAGACAACTGCACCATCACCATCACCATCGAGCAGGGCCTTACGGTAAGCCACCTTGATTTCTGGTGGTTCTTCCACTAAGAGAGGGGTGACCATAAATGATGTTTGATCCTCTTGAAATACCCTTATGGCCACCTTTTGCTGCTCTGCCAGTGCCTTGAGGCTTTCAATTCCTCCCCATTCCGTCCCTTCTTCCAAATTGGTGAGGTACTCCTCAATTTTTTGACTTTCTGTGCCTAAATAATCAAAAAGCTTTGATTCATTACAAGAATCTAAGATGTTCAATTTCACTGTTTCATCTGTTTCCCAATTTCTTTTCAGGTAAGCAACTGTCTCTTCTCTGGCGTTCATGATTTCCAATCTGTGCTCTGGACTATACGGAATGTAACTCCCTATCTGGTGGGTTACTGAAGCAAATAGGCAATCACCATCAGACCGCATCTTCACTACTTGCACTCTGCTTTTGTCCTGCATCAAAAATGTTTCATGTTCTTCAACATATTTTCTGAAAGGGAAAAACAAAGAATAAGAAGCGAGCTTAAAAGTTAAACTATAGGTATTGCTCTGATGTTTTTCTTGACCACTCACTGAATGGCACCATCAGTCGGAAAATCTGGAGTCTGTGAGCCTTGCTGTGAGCTCTTCGTTGGGTTTGAAGTTGGTGGGACAGGACTGTGACTTGCTGAAAGAGGTAAAGTTTGGATCATACTGCTCTCTATTGTGGGTGAAATCGGTAAAAATTCCATTGAAGCGGAAGGAGATGGCGACCTATAAGGGATCATGTTGTTCACTGTGATGAAGTTTCGTGCTTTGTCTGAAAAAGAGGAAGGAACTTTCATTTTGGAACAAAGCTTCTCTTTCACTTGAATTTTATCATAAAATTTGATTGAACTGATCCAAACCATGGGTAGCTATATCTAAATGAATGGATGTAGCTTGATGATGAGGCTTTGTTGAGATGCAGTCACTCATGTTGTAACTGGTGCAAGTTGTACTATCATCTAGATAATAAGAGATTATTGTTAATTGGTATGGTAAATTTTTTGTAACAAGGTGTGTAGCATAGTAATCTCACCATAATGGTAAAAGCAGTACAAAAGAATTCTTTTTTGTAAAACTGACAGTGATTTTGGTAAATCATCCATGTCGAGGTACATCAAGTGCCTCAGCCGTTTGATCCCAATTTGTGGCGATTTCAAATGAATGACAAGTTCCCTTAACTCTTCATCACTGATCATGTCATTGTCATCTGCCCCTCTAATCAAATTGATTATGTCTTCATCTTGTAATATTGAACCCTGAAAATTTGTTAATACTAATTAATTGTGTTTATGTGTACTGTGGCCCATTCAACCCTCCAGCTGTACCTCTGAAGGCTGGAAATGGCTGCCACTGGGAACTTATAAGATTGTTTGTTTTGAATGTTACATGTGAATGTGAAATACAGGTTTAGCTTACCATACTGATGTGTGATCAGAGCATTCGTTTTGTCCCAACTCCCTTCTCAGACCTCCCCTGCGCGACGATGCGCGACGATGCTGCCGCGTGTTGCCCGCGCGCCCTGCGACTTGCGCCGCCTGACCACCGCGCAGGACGCACAGCCCGCATCTGGCCGAGACGGCCTCCAGCCAGTCCCATAGCTCTACCATCATTCAGGACCCCAATAACCAGAAGAACTAAATTGGATATATCTCACTTACGGTCAACCCATGCGACGTGATCTCATTCGGCCGTTTCACCCGCAAGTTCGGTGCAAACGGCAAACAAGGGCGGCTAATTTGCAACGAGCGGCAAAGAGCTTCGAGGTAGAAGGAGAGCATCTCAAAAGTAGACCCCCATTTACCTAAAAATAGGGTCTGGGAACCAAACATTGAGGTTCGGTTCTAAAAATGGAGGCTCGTTTCAAAAAATAAATCCCAAAAATAGATTGAAGAACCCCAAAGAAGGTATTGAAAATAAAGGTCTAAAATAGGTACTATATATAGATTCCGTACATAGAATTTTTATAATTCTATCTTTATCTGAAGATTAACATTAGGTAGTAAAAGTAGCATCTGAATCGGGGGACCCGTTTTCATTTTTGGAACTATATTGAGGTCTTTACAAAGGGTATCATCACAGACCACTTCTTTGGGTACGCCGAAGCCTCTTCGAATTCCTTCGTTGAGCCAAAACTGAATAGCATTGGCGTGCTGTCGCTCAGAAGGCATTTGGTTTAGAGGTACTGGTACTGTCCCAGATTCCGTGCAACCTACCAGTTGACGGCGAGAGCGGCCACTTTCTCTTGATATCTGATTGACCACGTCAGTCACCTGGTGCGTCTGAGGACATCCTACTGTATTTTTGTTTACAAATGTCCCTGCTGATGAGTTGCTGGGATGGAGTATTGTACACAGCGTGAATTAAGTTCTGAAACCAGCAAAACAAGACCCAAACAGGAGTACAACCATTTCATGAGAAACAGCCTGCACTAAGTTGATTGAGGTTTTGATAAAATACTCTGTCAGCTCAACTGAATACATTGTATGCAGTAAATACTGCATACATGCTATGTTTACAGCAAATACTGTATACATGCCATGAATACAGCTAATGCTGCGTACATGCCCATGTATGCAGTAAATGCTGCGTACATGGGATGCATACGTCTAAAAAATGCATAGGGTTTATAGGCAGATTTAGCTGTATGCATGGGTATGTACGCAACATTTACTGTATACATGGGTATGTACGCAGCATTAGCTGTGTACATGACATGTACACAGTATTCGCTGTACACATGGCATGTATGCAGTATTTACTGCGTACAATGTATACAGCTCAGCTGACAGAGTACAAGAGGATTTAATGTGTCCACAGGTTGTTTCTTTTTGTTTGTTCTGTTTTATCATGCAGCAACTTAAGCAGACATTATAATTATTTTTTTCAATTTAAATGACCAAAAATTGAATGTGATGCTGATCCCAGAAGACTTCTGTGAGCAGATGTGCCCAGGTGCCCGGAGGCAAAGAAAGGACTTTACTGGTCAGTCCAGGTCTATCTTTTCCTCCACTTCTTTCTAGATAAACCGGCTTCATTTTCTACCAGTTCTCGAATCTCAGTTTTGTGACAAACGTGGCCGGTGCTTGATTCACATTCTGGACCTCGGGTATGAACCGGCTGATTTGACCGACATCCGTTTTCGCAAGACTAGCCACAGAGCATCCGCGTTTTGCTCTTTAAAATACAAATTTCAAACGATTCAAAGGCGGTGAACAATGTCATTGTGATGTCAGACGGTGCACCCGCCTCCTCTAAACCGTTTCTGACTGCTCATGCCAGCGGGCGATACCAAAGGGGCGCACCTGCGGGATCTTTATCGGAGCGTTACAAGCCATGGTGTAATGTAGACTTACCTCATAGGTCTTGACTTTGGTTCAAGATTCGTAAGAAATTGTCCGTTCTGGAACAACTGTTCCATCTATTCTCTGCAGCCAACAGCCAACTTCTACACGAAGACGAGTTGTAGTCAGGTCACAAGTTGAGGAAAACAAACACGAACATGTTCATGTTTCAGGTGCCAAGCACAAACCACATAGAGCGAAAAGTGAACTAGATGATCCACGATGTGACGACACGAGAGTGAGCTCTTCGCTGATTAAACTAAGCTTCTCACTCCCGGACCCCTTCCTTGAATTATTGGCTGAGCGTTAGCGACAAGTCACCTATCTTGTTACTCAGCACACACGGGGCAACTCTGGAAGAAGTTAGACCGCTCACCGGCAACAGCCTCCCCAAGAGTTTGTTGGGAGCGATGCCGGACAGCTCTCGTTGACTCGCCATATGAACAATGAGCTAGAATTGTCAGCACCAAATTTATAATAAGTTGAGTTCTAAGTACTTAGGTTGTCAAGAAGGGAATCAGTGTGCAAAGCAAACGAAAGCAAACCGAGAAAAACGGAAAAAAACCAAGGAAGGGAGATTCTCGATCTGCACTGCTTGAGCGAGCGACAGGAAAGTCCATCCCATGAAGTGGGGTCAGGAATCCATTCGTCGTGGGTCTGTCTGTTGCTTTTCACTTTCCTGCGGAGACCACTTGATGGATAAGGCTTAAGCTTGTTGCGTGCTCTATACCCAAGTAAAAAATGACGGAGTGGTTTCCCGATTCCATGTGTTTGAAATAATGGGCAGACGTTAATTGGCTGAGCGATATCGAAGCCCGTTTCTCCAGTGGGGATAAGAAACTTTTTCTGTCTGCGTGTATGCGTGTGTGTGGGCACTACTCCTCTTGAACGGCTCAGCCGATCTGGCTGAGATTTTGCAGGGTCATTAGTTATGTTCTTGGCTCACCACACACCAAAATTCAGCTTTCTTTCTCAATCTATTCATTCATATTAGCCAAAAACACTTCAAAAACGGCAGAAAAAATACAACTTCCGAGGAACTTTTAGCTTTTTGTCAAGTTTCATGTCGTTTTATATGTTTTTGAGGATGCTGATGAGGAAAATAGAACCCATTCGAACCTCCGACCGAAAGTTAAGTCCCATTAGTGTAGATTTTGACGACAAAATGCTATTTTTGAAGGGATCACGCCTTTAACGGTCTGCCTAGGAAGGCAGCCTGCTAAAGGCAGGTAAGCGCCGCAGGTAGGTGTATAAGCCAGGCGTGGATTGTCGAAACTGGCGCAGCATCGCGAAGCCTGTTTCGCGAAGCCAGACACGGTCTGGCGTACACCTACCTTGTTTTTAGAAGGTGCGCAGTTGGCTATACATTCTCTTGGTAGCACTGCTTTCAGCACTCACCCAGCAGACGACACTGCTGCTGCAGTGTTTGAGTTCGGTTTGAGTTCAGGAATAAGTGCAAGTGTACCGACTTTAACATTGATTCCCGCAGATTTCGATGTGTTGACCACGAAAATGACGTCCAAGTCGCTCTCAAACCTATATTTCATCCCGAATAAGCTGTTTCCGACTAAAATTTCGATGCCAAGTTTATCATTGATTTGGGATGTTCTGTTTTCCTACATTTGAGGATGGAGAACTTTTGCACGAGCTTTCCGAAGATAGGAATATCGGTTGTGATAACCAGTTCTTGCGCTGAGGGGGAGCTTCACGGCAAGAATATCGAGGAAGTGAAGCGGGCGGTAAGGGTTCGCAAAGACTATTTCCTCCACAAGGTTTACAACCAAGGTCACTCTCTTGAGTCGAGTGGTGCGACAGAAGACTGTTCTGAGTTAAATGAAGGTAGGTGTACGACATACCGTGTCTTGTCGTACATGGCTTCGCGATGCTGCGCCACTTTCGACAATTCACGACTGGCGTATACACCTACCTTGGCCTGCGGCGCTGGTCTGCCTTCGGCAGGCTGCTCTCCTAGAGTCTAGGACCTAGACAGACCGTAGAAATGGGCGTGATCCCCTCAAAAAGTAGCAATTGCTCTTTTAAATCTACACAAATGGAACTTAACTTTGGGTCAGGGCTCTGAATGAGTTCTTTTTTTTTTTTTTTTTTCATCAACAGCCTCAGAAACATAGGAAACGACACAAAACTTGACAAAAAGATGAAAGTACCTAAAAAGTTGTCTTTTTTCTGCCGCTTTAAGTGTTTTTTGACTAGTATGACCGATTGGATTGAGGTAGAAACATGAATTTTGGGGTGTGGCGAGCTATTAACATGCCTAATGACCCTGCAAAATCTCAGCCAGATCAGCAAAGCCGTTTCAACAAACGTTTCTAAGGCGAACCGCGTTGTTTCCAGCTCTTTTTGCGCAGATTTGTATTTTGGAAGTTCGCTAACCCAACAAAACAACCGTTTTTTTGGGAAAACGCATTTGTGTTATCGGTGGCCGTGAAACGACGGTGGAACATTTCGGAACAAACGTTTTTCAGGCGAACCGCGTTGTTTTCAACTTTTTCGGAAAACGCATTTGTGTTATCGGTGGTCGTGGAACGACAGTGGAACATTTCGGAACAAACAATTCTCAGGCGATTGGCATCATTTTCAACTTTTTTTTTACGCGGATTTGTATTTTGGAAGTTCGCCAACCCAACAAAACAACCGTTTTATTGGAAAACGCATTTGTGTTATCGGTGGCCGTGAAACGATGGTGGAACATTTTGGAACAAACGTTTTTAAGGCGAACCGCGTTGTTTCCAACTCCTTTTGCGCAGATTTGTATTTTGGAAGTTCGCCAACCCAACAAAACAACCGTTTTTTGGAAAATGCATTTGTGCTATCGGTGGCCGTGAAACGATGGTGGAACATTTTGGAACAAACGTTTTTAAGAAGAACTGCACTTTTCCCAGGTCGATTTGTGCCTTTTTACTGGTTTGAAGCTGGCCAGCTTGTTATCGAAAAACGATGACGAGCCTGGAGCCGCTCTCGTTAAGGAACAAATTGGAACAATTGTGGAACATTTTGGAACAAATCATTCTGCGTCGATTTGTTGTATTTTGAACCTTCTCTGGCAATGTGGGTTGGCCAAGTTATGAGAGCTGCAGCGCAGCGCAGCGCTCGCTCGCTGGCAGTGGCGCTTGCTTGCTCTGTCTCACACTCAGCGCTAGCAGCGAGCGCCTCGCCTTCCTCCTTTCTGCCGGACCTGTGTCGCCACAGGCTGGCCAACTCTGGCAATGAATGGCATAGTTGACATGCTGTGTTGCCGTCCGCAGCGTAAATATTGCTTGTGGTGACGTCATTGAGCGCATTCCATGAATGTTTCACCCTAATTTTGTTTCATTTCGTAATTATGTCGTTTGAGGGTGGCTGTGGGGATTACGACTTTCTTCGCGAGTGAATTCCCTCTCGTTTCCCGCCATTGTTGGAACCAGCAGGCGGCTGAGTGAGTGAGTAAAGGGCGAAGGGAGTAGGTGAGAGAGTGAGTGAGTGGATGATTCAGTGAAGTGAGCGATTTGGCGGCGCGAGCGCGAGGCCGCCTGCCCGTGCGCAGCAAGTAGCAAGTTTAAATTCCGCCACAGCCACCCAAAAACGCCCGTCCGTCAAGCCCCGAACCAAAGATAGCCGGCAGGGCACAGCGCGCGGTGCAAGGGTCAAGGCGCGGGCGGGGGAGGAAAGATAGGGAAGTCCCAGCCAAGGCCGTCTCTGCCTGGCCTGGCCTAGGGACAGAGAGGGTCCCAAGCCTGGCCCGCTCCCTGCCACTGCCCCTGTCCTACCCCTGGCCCTGGCGGCACTTGCAGGTGTTACTGTTGCACAGTGGGCCAGAAGACTGGTGGACGCGGTCAAAACCCCGGACGCGTTTTGAGCTCCAGAGTCGCGAAATGGGAATGGGACTCAAACCGAACGTGTGACCCCACTAATGGATTCCTCGTTCGGAGAGCAATCCATTGGTGGGGTCACACGTTCGGTTTGAGTCCCATTCCCATTTCGCGACCCTGGAGCTCAAAACGCGTCTATAGTTTTGACCGCCTCCACTGGTCATCTGGCATCTGACATCTAGCCCACTGTGCGCCCCTTCTAGGGGGAAGGGGATGATGCAGCTAACTTTGCCCGTTCGCGGGTTCGCGGTGACTGCGTGACTTTGCCTACATTCTATCGCTATTGCTAACCCTCTGGGGGATGTGCAACGCCCCGCCGCCCGCCGCTAGCTGCCAGTGAGCGCGTGCGCCAGGGCCAGGCTGGCTCTGGCCTGGCTACCCTTTTCCCCACGGCCCCCGCCCCCGCCGGCGCAAAGCGCAGCGTACCTCGCTGCTCTATGCAACTGCAAGACTTTCAGTTTTGTTTTGTTGCTGCCAATGGTCAGGACTAGGTGTGTATTTGTATTCATGATTCTCATGTCTGCGTCTTCATGCCTGTATGCCCGTTACATTGTCGGTTTGATATCTGTTAATAGTGGAATAATGCTGAAATATACATATCTGTGATTCGAATCCTTTAGTCTTTTTTGTGACTTTCTAATTCCCTCCTGCAGCTGTGCTATCACCACCGACCAGCGACCGAACCCGAACACTCCTGTTCCTGGATATGATATGATGCGCTGAGCGTTAGATGTGGCTGTGCTGGCCGATACGTACTGTTACCGAACTTAAGCGATAATCTTTTACCATCGCATTAAACAGCGATAACTAATTATTTGACCAGGCGTATAACGTTATTATTATCCGATTTATCTAATGATATCGAATTTTGATTGAAATAAATAACGTTAAACTTGAAAGCGTTATCCGAATTAACGTTAATTATTTTTAGACAGGATTAACCGTTATTGTTTTAACTTGGAAAAAAAAAATACCTGAATAAATGCTATGACGTACAACCAAAATAAGTTTCAATCTAAATTTTTGTTATTAAGAATAACAATTAGTGGACTCAATTTAAGTTGGCGGTTATAGGTTTCAACCTGTAACAAATACCGTATCGGTTATACCTGCATTTGTGTTAAGTTTGCACGCCCTGCTCCATGATGACAAGGAGGAGAACTAATCCGGGCCATGGAGCACTCTCGTTAAATAGCAACTGCTGATCGAACGGCTAAAAGCAGCCGCAGGCTCGCAGACTGTTTGGCCGAGTGATGGAGGGGGAGACAGGTGCTCGGCTAGTCCTCGGCTGGTGCTCGGGTGTCGTTCGGGCGGAGCGGCAGCAGCAGCGCCGCACCGGCCGGCTGGCCAGCGACCAGCGGTCAGCTGTGGATGTGGTGGTAGTAGTCAGATTCGCTTCGCTCGCTGGGCGCCCCTGGGCGGGCCCTTCGGGCCCGCTGGTAGGCCTTAGCCCTGGCCTCTGTTGCCTGCCAGTCTTTCCGAACCAGCCCGCTGGGCCCTTTGGGCTGTCTGGCCAGGCCTTCGGCCGGCGAGTTGCGGGCCTTCGGCCCCCTCAGGGACCACCTCCGATGTCAAAATCTAATATAAAATCCGAAACTATGTACCGGGAGCCGAACCCGGGACCTTCTGCTCCGCAACCGGGCGCGCAGCTCACTCCGATACGATAACTCGCTGAGAGTTACCATGCGGTGTGGCCAACCCATTACCCCGCCCTCGGCCGGCCACCAGCCACAACGCCAACCCACCTCCCTTCCATCTACCGCCCCCGCCTCCCCTGTGCATCAGGTGACACCTCCGATGGCGAAATCCAACATAATAACAGAAGTCCCGACCAGGATTCGATTCCGGGGCCCACGACTTCTCAACCCGACCTCAGCCCACTCGGCTACGAAGACCTATTGCAGGCAGGTCTGTGGAGCGGCCATCCCATTCGCCCGGCCTTGGCTGGCCTCTGCCCCAGCGCCTGGCTCACTGTGCTGTCGGCCCTAGGCGTGGCGGCGCGTGGCATAGCGGCCGAAAAAGCCCTTCAAACGCCCCTCCTGGGCGAACGGGGCCTCGGACGAAAAAAAAGTTGCTAACGAAAGTCGTAGATCTCGTCGAGACGCAATTCACGAATAAATTTAACGATATCGTACGACGGATGACGTCACGGCGCAAGTGCCGAGTTTTCGAGTAGGAAAAACGGCCCTTTTTCGAAAACGGTTCGAGATATCTGCCCTCCGTTTTCGGCGGGCGGTGGGGCTCGTCCGTGCCTACACGGCTTTGACCCGCCTCGTTGTGCCCCTTTTGGGGCCTCCAACCGGGCAAAAACCCCGTTTTCATTTTTTTTTTTTTTTTTTTTTAAATATATCCGTAACCGTAAAAGCTAGAAACTCAGAAGAGGGTGGTTGCAGACAGCTGTTTTCGTCACTCAGTCCTTCTTGCACCTGTTTGGTAGTTGCCATGAGTGCGAGAGAGAGCAACGAAAGGAGTGTTGGCAGTTACGAGGTCACGGAGCTGCCGCGTGCCGAGCCGGCCAAGCTACGCCACCTGAGAAAGCAACGGCAGGCCACCTCGTCCGCGCAGCGCCGTCTGCTCGTCACCGCTGCCCGGCCGCCGTGAGGGCGAACGGACGGAATCGCCGTGCGAGCAGGCAGACAGACCGAAGTGCCGGCCAGTTGAGCTCGGACAGCCGAGCTGAGCGGACGTAGCACGGCCCCGCCTCGAGCCGCGTCGAGTCGCGGAGTGCACCGGGACACCATATCGTCGACTACGCCGTGTTCGTGACACCCACCGCGTATCGCCGACTCCAAGCTCGACGATATCATCGACCTCTCTAGCAACCCTCAGCCCGCTAGGTGTCGTGCGTGCCCGTCGTCTCGCTTCGCCAACGTCTCATCGTCGTCGTTATGCTATGGCGGCGGCTCGACGACGACCTGAGAGAGAGAGAGAGAGAGAGAGAGAGAGAGAGAGAGAGAGAGAGAGAGAGAGAGAGAGAGAGAGAGAGATTATCTTGTTTAATTGCCGAGGCTGATGCCTATGCTGGCCAGGGGACTCGTTCCCCTCCTCTTCTCACAATCTGAGGTGGGGGTTGGCGTGCAGCAAGGCCGCCAGCACCGGCAAGGCCTGGGCGGGAGCTTTCAAAATTGCCTCGAGAGCCGGATCCAGCCCGGCTTTCCGGGCCTCCTCTTCGAACTCGACCCTGTCTGTGAAGGTGCAGTGCTGTATTAAGTGAAGTTGGTCAGCCGGATCTTCTCCACATCTGGGGCAGGCCGCGGATTCTGTTCCAGCACAGCGGTTGAGGTGCGCCGGGGTCGGCGCGTGGCCTATTCTAAGGCGCACCATTGCCGCCATCGTTCGTCTGTGCCCTTTGGCCCGTGCAAACCATGTTTCCTTCACTATATTTGGTTGGAGCTGGAATAGGTGTCGCCCAATCGGCGCGGCCTGCCACTCCTGCTGCCACGCCAGGTTCTGCCTCGCCCTCTGGACACCGTAATATGTTGACGCCGGCAGCCTCATCGTCGTCCTGATGCCCTCCGACCTGGCCAGGTTGGCCCCAGCGTCGGCTGCTTCGTTCGGTGCGATGCCTTTGTGGGCTGGCGCCCATGCCAGCCACACTTTGGCTCCTGTTCTCCCCAGGTGGATGGCCGCCCTCCTTGCCTCCACCAAGGCCTCCGGGACTGCCGCTTCAGCAGAGTGTCCTTGGAGTGCCTTAAGCGCGGATTGGCTGTCCGACAACACCACGACCTGCTTCAGTTCCTCTTCAGTGCGTACCTCAGAGCTTTCTCTATGGCCAGCATTTCCGCCAGATACACCGAGGCTTCTAGGGGCGGGTTGAACATTTCTACTTCCATAGTGACCGCGTCGAAGACCGCCACGCCCACAGTGACCGTACCGTTCGTGTTGCTCTTCGACCCATCCGTCGCTAGGATATGCCAGTCCTTCCATAAGCCCTCCTTAAGTGCTCTATATGTTTCTTCCAGCGAGTCATCTGCTTGGTCACTTACGACGACCGGGGCTGGCGGGAAGAATGTAGTTACCTCCAGCTGCCGCATCCAATCCTGGTGCCCTAGTTGGTAGCATGGTAGCCCCCTTGCCCCCTCGGGTTCCACGTCGCCCTCTGCTCTCGCGGGTAACTCCACCAGTCGCTGCAGGAGTAGCGGGGTTCTGGACTGCAGTCGGGCTACCACGGCCCCGCCGTTGAGGCAGTCCCTCAGGGCTTGCAGTGCCGGGTGGTCTCCCCTGTACCTCCAGCGCACCAGGAGTCTGTCTGCCAAGTACTCAAATCTTTTCCTCAGAGGCCATTCCGCTGCCTCCACAAGCAGCGATGGAATTGGGGATGAGGGCATTGCCCCTAGGCTAGTCCGGATGGCTGCATTGCACACTTTCTGCAGGCGTCCCCAGTCCTTCTTTGTTCCTGGGTCTACCAGCCCGGCCCCATACTCTAGTACGGGTCTGATAGTGCTCTTGTAAATTTTTAGGGCCAGCGCAGGGTGGCTGCCCCACCTAGCGCTTGCCACTGACCGAAGGAAGTCAATCCTCTTCTTACACTTATTGGCTGCGTACGCGGCGTGCGCACTCCACTGTAGTCTCGGCGACATGATGAGTCCCAGGTATTTTGGGTTTTCGGCGTACGGGATTTCCGCGCCTTCAACCTCCAGTCTTGGCCGCACGTGTGGCATCCTTTTTCTCGTGATAGCGAACCATGAGGATTTGCCTGGTGCAAGGTCCGCACCGTCCTGTCTCAGTCTAGCGGCAAGTCTTTCCACCCCCAGTTGCAGGGCTGCGACCGCCTCTTCCACCGAGTCTGCCTCCACGAATAGCGCCACGTCATCCGCGAATTGGGATGATTGAACCCCCACTGGCATGTCTCTGCACAGGTCCGCCTTATCGAATATGTAGAGGAGGGGCGAACAGCACCAACCCTGCATTAGACCGATATCGGTTGTTCTAGGGCCCACAACCCGTCCGTTATATGTCGCTTTCAGCTGCTGCCCATACATAGTAGCTCGCACGAAGGCCAGCACGCGTCGGGGTGCCCCCGCCACTCTTAGCCTCTCGATGAGAAGGGCCGGGCGGATGGAGTTGTATGCTCCGGCCACGTCGGCAAACATGACGGCCACTACCCTTCCCTGCGCGATGGCTCTTGTGCCCGCTGTCGTGAGCACTCCGATGGCGTCCGTCGTGCTCCGCCCCTTCCTGAAGCCATACTGGCTATCATGGAGAAGGCCTCGCGTCTCCATCCACCATTCTAACCGGCGTTTAAGCATTCGTTCTAGCAGCTTGAACACCACGCTGGCCAGTGCGATGGGTCTATACGAGCCAACCTCGCCCTGCTTTTTTCCTGGTTTGAGTAGCGGCATCAGTAGTGCGATTTTCCAGCCGCGCGGGAACTCCGCCGACCCCCAGATCCAGTTCAGGAGCCCTAGCAGTGTCTTCTTAGCTTCTTCTGGTAAGTTCCGTAGCATGGGCCCGGTCACATTGTCCAGGCCTGGAGCGGTATCCTTGATCTTGTTGAGCGCTATGTCCAACTCGACCATCGTGAAGTCTCTTCCCACCCCCTCAGGGTCCTCTGGTTGGGCCCCTACGTTTACCTCCGGAGGTGCTTCTGGGACAAAGTCCGGGGTGTGTTTCTCTAGAAACTCATCCAGCCACTCCCCGTTGGACGTGTCTGGTGGCGCCTTGCCTGCGAAGCGTCTTGCCATCCTCCACATCTCTGTCATGTTACCTGGCGGTTTCAGACCTTCGATGTACTCCGTCCATTTGCTTGCCTTAGCTTCCTTCAGCGTTTTCGCCGTGGCCCTGGCGACCTCGTCCCAATCCCTTCGTGCCACCGCTGTTCGCGCCTGTAAGAAGTGTCTCTGTGCGGCTCGGCGCCGCTCCACAGCCGCCCTGCACTCCGGCGTCCACCACTCTTTGGTGGTGTGACGTGGGTGCGATGAGGCTTCTGTACGCCTTTCCTTGAATGCTGCCCCGGCTGCTTCGTGTAGCAGCCCTATAAAGTCTTCATACGCTGCGGTTGACGGCTCTTTCCGCCCTGTTTCTTCTCCATTTTGTATGATATACTCTCGATATACCTCCCATTCTTCCCTTCCTCCTCTCAGCCATTTCCTTGTTGAGAAGGAACCCCTTGTCCTTGGCTCATTCTCACCCTGCAGCTGTATCCTTGTCAAGGAGGGTCTGTGGTCGCTGTGGTGCGCGTCCTCTAAAACTTCCCAAGTCGTCGCGAGTCCCAGCCTCGCTGGAACGACTACCAGGTCTACGGCCGTGTCCTGCTGGTTAGTTCCTCCTATTCTTGTAGGTCTTCCATCATTGACAATGATTAGGTTATTGTCTGCCGCCCATTCCCAGACTTGCGCTCCCCTCCGGTCCTCTCTTCGACACGGGCCCCACGCGGGGTGGTGTGCGTTGAAGTCTCCTGCGAAGACAGTGTTTGCCGGGCACCTCCTAGCCAGCTCCTCCCACGCCCTTGCCGGCACTCTATCGCCTCCTAGGGCGTACACTCCCATTATGGTGGTGGTGCCCCGCCGGTACTAATGCTAACACCTGCTACTTCTAATCCCAGCTCCGGCTGGAGTTGTGGGACGATGGGTTCGTACTGCAAGTCTTTTCTGACAAATACCGCTACCCCCAGGCCTTGCGGGTGAAAGCCAAGGACGATCTGATAGTTTCCCAGTCTATACTGCGTTTCTAGGATGCGCGCCTCCTGAACTACGGCTACATTCACCTGGTTCTCTTCCAGGAGGCGCAGGAAGTCTGCCTGCTTGCTCCTCAGTGACCTAGCATTCCATGCTAGGATCATCAGGCTCCAGATCTTCCCCCTTCCGCCCCTTAGACTTGTTGCCTTTAACCTTCGTCCAGCCGGGCCCTGTTTTGCTCTGCTGGCTTGACTTTTTCTCCCAGATTGCTTCCGCATCCTTTCCCTCCTTGCTTGCGTCGGCCGTGCCCTTCCCCGAGCTTTCTGTGGGTTTGCTACTTTCAGTGCTTGCTTCCGGTACCGTTTGTACTGGGCCGATAGACGCCGTGACCAAATACTGCATGAGAGCATCTGGGGAGTCCAGGACCTCCGGATTGGCCTTGGAGCTATCCAGGATGTGCACCAGTACCTCTGCAAGTGCCTGCAAAACGCCAACTGGCGCGCTCTGGATCGCCGCAGGTGGAGGGGTCGCGCTGGGTGTCCCTCCACACTTGCATGTGCACTTGTACTTTGCCCGGGACTCGTTGCTACGCGCCTGTCTGGCACTCTTGGCCGGCCCGCCTCCTTCAGAAGGACTGGGACCTTCGTCCTTGGGCGCCGGGCTCGCCTTAGGCTTAGATGGCTTCGGCATAGCTAATATTAAATTGGGTCATGGTCTTTTTGACCTCCTTTCCGCGGCGCGCGAGGGGCATTTAGGATCGGTTGGCGCGTGGTCGAAGGCTCGACCAGCTTTCTTACACACAAAGCAACGGGGTGCGTTAGCCTTGGCTTCGCACACTTTCGGGTCGACATGCTCCGTAGAGCTGCACCGTGGGCAACGCAGCCTGCCGCTGCGACAGCCCGCAGCCAGGTGCCCATACAAGTAGCACTTGTAGCACTGGCGCACTGGTAGCACGTATGGGAACACTTGGCATCGTTCGCCGTACAGGTACACTTTATGTGGCAGAGACTCACCCAGGAACTCCAGCCTCCACGTACCACAGGGCACAAATTTTCCGTCATCCTTTCGGCGTTGCTCCAGTTGTCTGGCGGCGAGGATGACCAGCCCGTTGTCCGTCTTGGCTTCCTTGGTGAAGTCGGCCTCCACGATGTCCGGGCCAATTCCTCGCACCACTCCCGACCGTGTGATTGGGGCGGTTGTGCGGGACGCTTCCCATCCCCTTGCCCCCAACGCTGCACACTCAAGGATGCCCACAGCTGCCTCAGAGCTGGGGACTGCCACTTTGACTCGCTTGCCTGTAGGTATGACTTCGAGGTAGTCCAGACTGTACTTGTGCAGGATTTTGCTGACCGAGAATCTGTTCGGCGGTTATCCCTCCTTGTCCTTGGTCTCCAACCACACGAATTCATTGAACCTAGGCTGTGGGTCTCTGTTGTTGCTTGTTTGCTCCATGTCCTCGATGTAAACACTGCGTCCATTAACCTCTTCAAAGGCCCCTGGCTCAGCGCTACTCCTCTCTCTCTCTCTCCGGACTCTTCTCCGCTTCGCGGCACTTTAACTCCACTATGGTCGTTGCTGCGAGCACTGGTTCTATTCCGGCCCTTCCCGTCTCCGGGCGACCCTTTAGATTCCAGGCCCATACCGCCCTCGCCTACAACACACTTCTTTCAAACACGGCGCTACCGACACACGCACGACCTTTCCGTACCGTTGCGGCAACGGAACCGACGACGACCTGCTCAACAAGTGCTCCCAACCCCGTCTTTTTATCTTATCTGTAATAGTGAGCAAATTCAATAAGTGAAGTTAGAAGTGACGTACTTGATCGGGTTTTCAACGCTATCACGCTGCCCCTAGTTCATTGCGTTTGTGATTTTTGTCTCGCTGTGATATGTGAGTGTGTGTGTTTAGGTGTGTAGGTATATGTGTGCGTGTGCGACCTCGGGACGCCCAGGGTCGCCTCTAGTTTGGATTACTTTTCTCCCCTCAACGTTTTGGTGAGTGCTCTATTTTTCTTCCTTTATGCACATTGTTTTGTTCTGTTTCATGTATCTTGTGTAGTGAATTCTGATCCTTTCGCGTGAGTTTGCGTCTGTTTACCGTCCTAATGTTTGTTTACTGTTTGTATTTAAGAAAATTTACTCTAGTTTTTCACTTCAGTGCCGTTACGCGTTTCCTTACATTAACAGTAGTACCTCGTTAACTTACGAAAAATTTCAACGCCATACCTTTTGTAAAATATTCTTTATAGCAGATTATTTTTTTTTTTTTTTTTTTTTTTTTGCAATATGGAGATAAGTTCGCACATTGCATCAAAACCAGGCCGTTACGTTGGCAGTTTGCATGTATGACTAGAACTCTAAAACTCTAGCAGTTAGAATCAAGGGAACAACTTTTCCGTGCTATTCAAAAAGGGTTCCGTTCCCAAATGGACATACGTCAAAATTGCGCTTCCCTGAGTTTTGTTATTTTTGAGGCCTAAAAGAACAAAACAGTGAAGCGGAATTTCGACTTCGTCTGGTAAGGAAAAGTTGTTCCGCTGGTTCTACCCGCAATAGTTTTAGAGTTTTAGTCATAAATGCAAACTGTCACCGTAACAGCCTGGTTGTGTTTCGTTTTGCGTATCATCCCTGGTTATTATAAATCATATTACCTCTTTTTTTGCGTTGGAATTAGCAAAAGTATTAATAGTATTTATAGTCAAAAATGCCATTTTCTTTACGTTTGAATTGGAAAAAAATCTTTAAAGAACGTTATGATGTATTATGTTACCTTAACAATGTCAAGCATGTTATATTATTTTTGTTACAATTGAAAAAACATTTATAGAATGTTAATATGTCGTGTTGCCTTAATGAAATTATGCCCCTCTTGTGAGGAAAAATTATGAAATATCTTTGCAGCATTGCAAATAAAGTAATTTTGTGATCGAAAATGTAAACATGCTCTGTTTGGAATCAACCACAAACCACTCCACACATATGAGTCTATAAAAAAATTAGTAGCAACACAATTAAGTTATTCAATCAAAACCGTCTTCTCAGTGCCAGACACAAACAAAAATGCAACTAGTTTTAAAATGGAAACGTTCGAAAGAATAGTTTCGAGCGAGTCAAATATAATCTCAAGTCCTTAACTGAAATGCCAATAGTATACAGGTTTAATGGCACCATCCCCTGATCAAACTCGCGCTCCGGCAGTGGCCAAAACTTGGGATGCGACTTGACTGCGCGTGACCCGTACTCGTATACCTCGGTGCTCATTAGCCTGGTGGTGGTTCGAGCACTAAGAAAACCTTACAAAACTATTTTAGGCCTTACAGAGGAAAGCAGCTTGCGATAACAAACTATTTAGAGCCTATATGAGCATACAAAGAAAATACTTCGTAATTAACGAACTATTTCTTCGTATAACAAAGTAAATTAGTTTGAATAACGTATGCTCAAAATACTTCCTAAGATTTTAAGCGTGTGAAGCGTACCGAGCCTTCGCGGGTTCAGGAAACCCCAAGGTATTTGGGTTCAGGGTGACGGTTCCCTCGCGCGGCGCCCCTGCAGTGCTTTAGGGGATGCGACGTGACTGCGCGTGACCCGCACCTGTATACCTCGGTGCTCAGTGGCCCGGTGGTGGTTCGTGAAGCGTGACGAGCCTTCGCGGGGTTGGGAAAACCCAGGGTATACGGGTTCAGTGCCTCCGCTTGACATCTGACATTTGAAGTTGGACAGCGCATGATTCAAAACTAAAATACTTGTGACCTGGATACATCTTAGAATACTGAACTGTCCGCCAGCTGCCGAGCTCGTAGGAAGGACTGTTGCGGGTATAAACTAGAACGCGTCGCGCGCCCGCGAGGAAGTGCTGACGCTAATAGAAAACCCTACTACTACTGATCAGCCGCGGACCGCAGAAGCCGGAGAGCAGGGCGACAGGCGACCCGCAGTCAGTCGCCTGGAAGTTGGGTTAGAGTAAGGGTGTGTGTGGAGCCACCGTGTGTCTCGACTATCGGAATATACAGTTAGATCTAACTTCTTGTGAATCTCACTCGATTCCTTGTACCTGGGAAAGAGCCTACCACACCATCGAAACATTGGTGCATCGGCCGGAATCGAGTCAGATTTTTTTTTTTCGTAAACGTAAAATTTTTCTTTCGGAATGTTCGAGCGCGGTCGCGACCACATGGAGCCAGCCTTGTGGCGACTCGGGCTGTGCGATTTCGGTTAGGGTTATGAAGTGCAGTGACTCTCTGAGTGCTCAGTGATCTGGGGTGGTCCAGTGAGCAATGTGCAGAAAATTTGTGGAACTTTGTGCTTTGGATTATCGCCGTTTTGTTTTTCTCCAATTTCCCTACGTGGAGGAGCCGTATAGCCTTGGTGTGACTCAGCTACGTGCATTCAACAACATCGGGATACCAGGTTGGTGCACTGACTTAGAGCAGAATGCAATAAACAACGAATTTTTTCACAAAAAAAAAGTTAACTATCTTCTGGGTTTTGAAGGTTTAGAGCCAGTTTTTGTCATTGAGAACACCCTACAGTGGACTCCTGCAGACTATTAATTAATTGGAGACATAGTTTTGAAATACATTGACGAATTTCCCATTAAATTTTTGCCTAACGTACAAAAATTAAATAATTCTAAATTTCCGGATAATATTTTCACGCCGGCAACCAGAACAGACGCTCCGCCAAGACT
Organism: Stenchaetothrips biformis; assembly: GCA_030522485.1. Classification (NCBI taxonomy): domain Eukaryota; kingdom Metazoa; phylum Arthropoda; class Insecta; order Thysanoptera; family Thripidae; genus Stenchaetothrips; species Stenchaetothrips biformis. Next base: position 5,223,757 of record CM060089.1, on the reverse strand, counting down.
TAAAGTTCTAGCTACAGAAGACGAATTCAAACAGTATAAATTCAAAGAGGGCACACTTTCGATTTTTAAATTAAAACTTGCGCTTGACAAATTCAAAAAACAAAAAAAAAACAACAAAAAAACAAGGGTATTTAGCACCAGAAACAAAGCAGCATCCCATTCAAATTTTGCAAAACTTTATTGCGGGAATAAATAAATATTTGGATTACAGAGCCAAGCAAGCAAAACTTGCAAACAGGGAAAACATGTCGGCTAAAAATCTGCCGCTTTCGTTGCAACCAACAGTGAGGCCTTTTGACGTTGAAAATCCTGTGGGTTGGCTGGACCATGCAGCCTTCGTGTACAGTAAATATGGGATAAATGGCGCCGACGTTCTTGAATTTCTGGGACAATTTCTTCCGCCACACCTGCAATCAATACACGATAGGATTAAAAACAATACAACTTGGGACGAGTACAAGGAGAATTTACAAAAATATTTTGCAGTGAAAAACACAGGCTCATCGATCAGAGCCAGAATGCTCAACCTGAGAAAAAAACCAGCAGAGACAACCATAGAGTTCGTGCTTAGGGCGCACGCATTAGCAGCAACTGTGGGGACAATCACAGAGGAAGAGAAAGTGAAAATACTCATGGAAATTATGCCAAGTGAGGACGCCGAATTGCTTATTAATGCCGGGTGTGTGACAGTGGCAGAATTGATCTATAGATTGAGAGACGCATTGGAAAATAGGGCAATTATCAAGAGGCACCATAGTGACTCGAGTTCTGAAGTGGAAGCTAGGCTCACTAAGAAATTTGAGGATAGGTTCGCGGAAAAGGGAAAATCTAATGAAGACTCAGAGGAAAACGAGAAGGGGGCTAAAATTTTGGCACTACTGGAAAGTTTGGGCAAACCAAAGGAAAAATCCTTTGAGGATAAAATTATGGAAAAATTGGAAAACCTTTCATTTTCGGGGGAGAAAGCAGGGCAAACAGATGTTTGGACAGTGTGCGACAGCCGCGGCGGTGGAGCTAGTGGCGGCCGGACAGAACTGGGAAGGCGTTTGGCGCGCCCTATCTTAGCCGAGGGGTTTGAAGAAACTACCACGCTGTTCGTTATAAATTTCAATCCGAAATTTAAATCTTGAAGCGTTGGTTTTAAGTCCAGGCGCATGACTTACAGCTACAAAAGTCGCGCGAGCTGTGGATAGGCGTAAATCCTGCCACAACCCACTGTGGTTACCTTAGGTGCCAATAACAGTGCTGGCCTCAGCATCTCACCAAATTTTCAAAAGAATGAAGAGTCGGCTCTTTTGACATCACGATTTCCACTGCGTTGCTACAATAAGTCACATGGGAGCCAGCGTCCCTGCCCGGTAGTTAGCCAGTGAGAAGAGAGAGTTTAGGGGTAGTTTTATCTGTGTTTGTTTACTTGTACGTAATTTTATTTGCTTAGGTTTTAATTTTTATTTTCTTGCTGTCACCACATCAACCTTGCTAGGTTTTGTCCACCATTGAGATGTTACAGGCAAAGCATACATTTTCATATATAATTAATTACTGTGTAAGATTAGCTAAGAAAAAAAAAAGGTTGTAATTGGGTGTTTGTTGATAGGACATGTTTGGGGAATAAATGCGAGAGTTTGACCATTGTTCTAGACGTTGGGAAGTGACGTGTTCTCGACGTTGTTTGACTGTTTCTGTATTTGTTTAGTTAAGAATACATATGTACCAGTCGTAAACTTTACTGTAACTGGCCCACACACCCCAACTAACTAACTTTGTACTTGCGTAGCGTTAAATTTGTCGGGGTCGACACCCGCAGTATATCCATAATATTTTCCGTCATGCACAGGATAAGTCTCATCTACGTGTATTCACTTTTGTTTACTATTGTACTACTGTTTGTCGAGGTCGACAATTCCTCCACTACGCGGAGGTTGGGAAACCAAAATCTTGTATTTTGAATTTGAATTAGTACATTGTGGTATGTTGTCGTAAGTTATTAACCATTATTCCAGCTTTGATTAGGGTTTACGGTCATGTAGGAATCATCGATCGTTTGAAATTGAATATTTTGTGTTGAAACCTGGTCAAGCAGCCAATGCATTCAATAGGTCAGCGTCGTACCAACGGTCGGGTATGTTAAATGCCGTTTTCTTTAATTCTCTCCGTTCATTTTGATTCCTTTTGGTATTCCGTGTTTATTTAACGTTTAAGTGCATAACTACATAAATTTGATATGTTAAAGGCGACAACTTCTAAAGCACCGCGAAACTTACAAGGAACCGGAAACCGAATTTGCATTTGAAAACACCACTTTTTTTTCTAAAACAAGTTTTTAGGATTTCACGTAAATGTTATGGTTCAAATATTTGAAATTGACTTTGTAAATTAAATTCACTGATTAATGCGTTCCCAACACAATGTCTCGAAAATGTAATAGTCTTAAGAAGAAGTTAGAATTTCTTTAAGTGCGTTTTATTGTTCTAGGTTTCTTTGTGGTATTTGTATTTGTATCTGTATTTTTAACTTTGGCTCCACACCACTGATCAAAACCGTCATTTCGGTCATTATAACTCAAAATTATAAATCGTATATTTCATCCTAAGTGGTAGAGGTCGGGGCGACAGAATTTCTATGCGCCGCGGATGTTGCGGGTATAAACTAGAACGCGTCGCGCGCCCGCGAGGAAGTGCTGACGCTAATAGAAAACCCTACTACTACTGATCAGCCGCGGACCGCAGAAGCCGGAGAGCAGGGCGACAGGCGACCCGCAGTCAGTCGCCTGGAAGTTGGGTTAGAGTAAGGGTGTGTGTGGAGCCACCGTGTGTCTCGACTATCGGAATATACAGTTAGATCTAACTTCTTGTGAATCTCACTCGATTCCTTGTACCTGGGAAAGAGCCTACCACACCATCGAAACAGGACGCAGAGCCCAGAAACCCTAAGGTATACGGGTTAAGACTTCTGATCCTATACTCGACATCAGTGTGGGTCTAGTGACTAAAAATGGCAAAGAAACTCTTGGTGACACGTATGCCTTTGTTATTGTTGCACTTTACGCGGTGCGCTGACTTTGCAGACACCTGGTTGGGTTGGGAAAACACTCGGTATACGGGATAAATACCTTATCGTGAAAGAGAATATGACGCAGCTGTTGACGTCACGGCCGCTCTAACCTCACTTCGGACTTTTTTCAATTTTCTTCATCAAACAGGCCTGTTTTAGCGTCATGCGTTGCCGACATGATGTCCGCAATGTTTCTGAATCGAGCCGGCCTGGTTTTGGGCCGCAGTGTCGGCAAATGAACGGATAGCAACGAGTCAAAATCTGTTAGTGGGCGGCTGAGACATGCCCAGCCGAGAACCGCCACCAGGGGGCACCATCGTACTGCGACCTCGCGCGCGGAGTATCGCCAGCAGGGGGGTCGGTTTCTTTTGTCCACCATTACACATGCAATGAGTAGTGGACTGCCCCCTGTGGACTGCTAACCTGTGCAGAGTCACGGATGTGAAGTCTGCAAGGTGGACAAGGAGCTAGAGCTTCCTATTTCTAAATATTTGTAGGTGTGTCGGAATAAATACATTGCTTTAGTCTCATTTGCATTTTATTTTTACCTGCAGACAGAAAGAACAAAAATTCCAGATATAAATATATTTTATCTTATAATTTGATTACAGGGCATGTTTCAAAGATATCACAGACATTTCGGTGTATGTCCTTATCCATACAGGAGTGTGGTAGACAAGATCACACTGTCTCATGCTAATCCACTCTTGAGTGTAGGAAATGTGGTAAGCGCTCACATGCTGCAGATACAATTCTGTCTGTAAAACATCTATAACAAAGAAAATCCTGTTGTTCAAAAGAACAATATTGCTAATTTTACCAAATTGAGGCATTAAGTCACCCACACGAAGAATAACTACCATATTTATCCCATACATAATTCCAGAAATTTCAGCCTTCTTACAAATTAAAATTAGGTCCATTGGATCTAATTGTAGGACATTAGCACATGTCAAATAATCAGACAAAGTGTTAAGTTGAACTTGGCGGACTTTGGATGTTTTCACTCGAGGTCCAAAATTATCCTTCCGCATCAACCTTTCATTCAAAATAAGCTGAAGCCTGATGGCAGATGACAACGGTAAATTTACCCTTGAGTTAGAAGTATGAGCATACCGTATTCCTCGCCTATGATTTCTTTCAGACATTAATGCACTCAAAAGGACTAAGGGGCCGTTTTGACGAAACAAATCACAATAATGCAACCAAAAATGATGCCTTGGTTTGAGATGATCAATATATTTAATACAGTTCGTGATGCTCCTGAACAGGAATAGCAAGGTAGGCTTCAGTACCTTGATCATAAGAGGGGGCTGTAACAATTTCCAGTATTTCTCTGACAAGAAGATAAAAATTCCAGACACCATTTCCCTCTGGAATTAAATCACCAATCATTAAAGAAAGAGACCGGCCCAAACACAAAAACTCAGTTGCGGATAAGTTCAAAGAACAATTCTTAGCACACTAACACTAATATGTTTACTGGGAGGCTTATTACACACATCAGTTGGACCGTAAGCAAAGCCATCAATACGATCTTTTAACAAATCAATGTCAAGATAGCCACGCACTTCAACAAAGTAGTACAAAATATTACATAAATCAAATTTCAAGAGCCCTTCATAACAATCATGCATTACATCACAAATTCTGTTTACAACACAGTGGAAAGAAGGAACTCTGTTCCAGACACACAAGCCATTTACACCAGTGAGTGAGACATCCCCAACAGCTACATCCGCAGCATAGTTTTCAACAGTTCTCAACTGATTCTAAGGTACCGGAGTACATCTAGTCCTCATTTCATTATAGTGCAATTTACAAAGGCGACAATAATAACCACCTGAAAAATTGTCCACAAAATCAAGCATAACATTATAACCTTTGTTGTCTGCTATAATCAGACATAAACAAAAATAAACTTGAATTTCCTGGCCATCAATATAAATTGGAATACCATTCTGATACAGAAATGTAAGTTCATCAATAGCTGGAGAAAAAGCAGCACCATTACCAAATTGTTTCCTATACTTGGTCTCGAACATAGAAAATAAAAATATATTGTCCTGGCACGACTGATGTTCTGGAGGTAAACAGGGTGAATTAGCATATAGGGCACCAAGTGAATGGGTACATTTGTGTGAACCTAAAGCATTGTCTGGTTCATAGTCGTCATAAGCTTCATTCAAAGGTAGAACAAATTTACCTTCACTTTCAAATGGAAAACTAAGGTCGTGCCACAAGTTACCCTGAACAAAATTAGAAATGCGGCTACTGTCATTTAGAGTCTGCACATAATTAGTGATAGCTGAAAATACCCCAGGCAACTCTAAAAATAATTTAAGAACTTGGCGCAAAGGCACGAACTGGCCATACACAGGGGACCTTACCAATTGAATAGAATTATCAGGTAGAGTCACATATTCATCCTCAAAACCCATTTCATATTTAATTGGAGGAATATAAGTACGTGATTGTTGAAAAGCATTAAATCTTTTGTGTTCTGTTGACATATATTCAAAAGGATCCATTAAAGTCTCAAACATTTGTTTTAATTTAGTAAGCTCATCATAAAAATTGTTGGGAATATCTTCAAATGAAGAAACAAATGCCAATACATTATCTTTAAGTAAGGATACGGAGGAATTAATTAACTGAGATGTCGCAACAGCGATAAAGTCAACTAATTTACGATTAACATCTGGTAGTTGATACAATTGAGCTATGTACAATTGAACATTTGTATATAATGAGTTAATAAAAAACTCAAGACTAAACGTTTCCTCAATATTACTATCACTGTCACTCTCATCGCTTTCATCAACACTTACATTATGTACTTCATGGTGAGCATTATCATCAGGAATATTCAGTTGAAAATTTACATTTTCATTACATAAGTTGTCACCTAAATGGTCCTCCCTACCACCTTCTCTAAATTGGTGTTTTCTACCTATGTGCCTTTTAAAAGCCTGTAAAGATTTCAATGCTTCTTTGCAAACATAACAAACAAAATGACCTTGGCGGAGGAGTTGATGATGGAAGATTAAGTGATTGCAAAGGCTATCAACAGAAGGGTGACCAACTTCACATACAAAACAAATATACTTGATTTACTGAATGATTAATTTACTGAATGATTTACTGATACAGCTTTATCCAACTGTGCTGTATTGAAGTATCAAATTCAGTGCAAAACTCGTAAATGGCACGTTGTTACACAACCAAAATGTGAGAACTTGCTAATGGGTACTTAAGATGGAACACATGAAACGATTTGAAGAATAAGTCAACCGCCTCAACCACACTGGAAACTTAAAATCTGAGGTGGGCAATCGACACATGAATACTGATAATTTTCTTAGTAGATCCAACAATAATTATAAGAGGTAGTCCACCAGCTTCCTCAGAATTCAACAATTCTCTTCTTGCTTTCAATAATGATTTCAAATCGACTTCCCTCTGAAAAGAAGTTTTGTTTTTGTTAAAAACCACGTTTAAAATTGAAGCAGAGAAATAAAAAATGAAACTGAACACACCTACCGGAACAACAAGGAGATAGCTGTCACGCACAGAGTCTACACTAGGCTTGATTTTCTCAGTGCCAACCATGTAAAAAATGTTGGTCCTGATGCCAGGAAGGATTTGTAACACTGCAAGCCCAAGACAATCTGCACAAATAAAACAGTGAAAAATTACCAAGCAGTATATGTTCCACCCTCCAGCAGATAAAAATCAAAATGATCGATTAAAAAACAAAACGGCAACACCTGATTGGCTGAGCGATTAGCGAAGCCAGTTACTCCAGTGGGGTTGAAAAGTTTTGTCTGTCTGTCTGTCTGTTTGCGTGTCCGCACTACTCCTCCGAAACGGCTCAGCCGATCGGTACGAGATTTTGCAGGGTTGTTAGGTATATCCTTGGCTCGCCACACGCAAAAATTCAGCTTTCTATCTCATTCCATTCAGTCGTAATGACGAAAAAACACTAAAAAACGGCAGGAAAAGTGCAACTTTTCAGTGACTTTATATTAGAGACATTTTTACATGATTTCGTATGTTTTTGAAGGTGCTGATGACGAAAATGAAATCAATTTCGACCCCTGACCAAACTTTTACCAGCGAATTGGCTACCTCGGCCCGAATTTACTAACATAATCAACTTTGACCCTTCATCTTGAAAAAAGGGGGTCGACCGACTAAAAAAATTTATTGCAGATTTCGCTAGGTCTCGGCAAGACCTTTTCAAAGAGGGGTCGGAAGGGGGGTCTAGGAGCCCGACTTCATCAGTTGGCCGAATCAGGATCTTGATAAAAGGGGATCGACCGACTAAAAAATTTTATTGCAGATTTCGATAGGTCTCGGCAAGACCTTTTCAAAGAGGGGTCGGAAGGGGGGTCCAAGAGCCCGACTTCATCAGTTGGCCGAATCAGGATCTTGAAAAAAGGGGATCGACCGATTAAAAAATTTTATTGCAGATTTCACGTGGTGCCTTACTCAATGCCTCAAAAATCCTTGAGACAGCTTGCCGAAGGCAAGCAGGGAAGCGCCGCAGGCCAAGGTAGGTGTAACGCCAGGCGTGGATTGTCGTAACTGGCGCAGCATCGCGAAGCCTGTTACGACAAGACACGGTCTGGCGTGAACCTACCTTGTGGATAACTTACCACCATTGAGGGACTTCGCTTGTGCAACAGTTCGTCTCAACAACTTGTCCTTTACATCTCTTGAAGCAATTAATAAGGATTTAGCCACAAAATCATCCCAGCCAATAATTAGCTTCTTGGCTGCCTCCTTCCTCAAAAGCTCAAAGTCTTGCAGAATCGGAAACAAGACCCAAAGTCTAAGTTAACTGCAAAGAGTGATAAAATAAAAGAAAAGTGGGGTTAACACAAAAGAACATACCAGTTCATGTCCTGACTTGTGCTCCAATATAGGCCATTCTAGAAAGTAAGCATTGATAAACACCTCCTCTGTTCTATTGAAAACAGAGCGAAATGGAAGAGGAGCAGTGAGGGACCACTTCTCTAATACCATTGGCCATGGGGTTCTTCCATGGGCAAGCCATTGAGCAGCTGCTTTAATTTCATCAGTAATAGCTGCAACAAAATTTTAATTTATTATGAGGCATGCAGTAAGTAATTAATACAATTTGCCTGCTACGACTGATTGCAATGCTTACCTGTTTTCAAAATTTTAGAAAGAAACGAATTACTGGAGACGTTTGATTCACCTCTTTGGTCTGACTTATACTTTGCTGAAGAATCAAATGCAGCCTTTAACAGGTTTCGACTCTTGGTGTTTCGGATAGCATTAGGGAGTTTGGCCTGCTGCCAGCAAATAGATTGCAGTTCCATGGCAGAAACAGGAAAGACCGGTTAACAGCTGTACTTATAACCTAGGTCACCGCCTTCTAGCTAAAGCGGCAGAGTTGCCAACTTACAAAGATCACGTTGCCAACTTGAACATTAGAACATCGGACGTATACACGTCAGTTGATGTGGCCACCGGTGACTGGATCCTTGAGCATGATGGTTGAGCTGCGAATGTATTCATCGGTGTTGGAGTACCTCTAGCAGATGATGCAGTGGCTGAGGCTGATGGCTGCGGTGGCCTCCAATGCGCAGTTTGATAAAGAGTCTTTTGCTGAGCAGGCGGTTGAGCAGCAGTCCTCAGTGATGGCAGAGTGGAACTCCTTGCAGTTGCAGTTGGTTGAGCAGTGGGCCTGACTGATGTCCATGGAATCCTTGCAGGTATAGAAGTGGCAGACTGAGCCGTTTGGTGACATGATGGGTGGTTTGAAGGAATCTGTCAACATACACGATATCATCAGTCGACAAGCAAGTAAAACAAAGAGGGAAAAGTGCTTCCTTAGTGTGATAACTTACAGATAGGAACTGGAAGTATGAGATGGGTCCTAAAAACCAGAGACACAAATTTAACTACTGCCAAAGAAAATTGTAAAAAGGAAAAGTATCAATGTAAATACGTACTGCTGAGGGATCTGAAACCCACTGCATGCCCACTTCGACATGTCCCATTTCAGGTTGAACCTATAAACAGACGAACACATCTTAAGTAATCCATCAGATTAGGCAAGATATGAAATGTAATTATCTATAAGGTAAAAAGAAAAGTAACAAGACTTCATCCAATATTGAAAGAGTTCTTTAAAGACTCGTCTCATGTCTAGTGTCCTCATGTTAATGAGCAATATCAAATAAGAAAAGCCACACCTCTCCATGACCTTCTCCGATTCACCTGATATTTTGTGGGCTTGTTAGAAACCTAAAGGGAAGTCTTTTGCCAAATTTCCAGATCCTGAAAAAAATTATCGGCTTAGTTGCGGGTAATTTTAGTTTAACTTTTGGAGTAAAAACACGGATTTGGGTATTTTGCGCTACATGGACAACTTTAATCCCTGGGGGTTCAAATTTGCCATCCTTACGTAAAATTGACCAAGAAACAAGAATATAACCTCGGATTTGACGTGGGACAAATACTGGCAGCACCAGTCTCAGAACACTACTAAAATATGGCCCAAAATTTACGTTTGTTTTAGGACTTTTGTGGAAAACATTTTTTTTGCGCCACCTAATGTTTTGATCATGTGGAAAAAAACGAGACAAGTCGAATGAGCACCCGCGCAGATTTTTCTTACAAGCCGTTTAGGAGTTAAGAGACTTTAAAGTCTAAAAGATACGTCCAAAATACCTGACATAGGAAGTTTTTTCAAAAAATTGACAAAAAATACCTTCTGCATACTCGAATCGATTTATCTCAGCCAGTCAAAGAAAAAGTTCCATTACAACTACGACGTCCGAATCGAAATGTAAATGTTCTAGACCATTTTAGTTTAAAACTTGTATGATCGAGAAAATTTACGTTCCGATTCGAACGTCGTAGTTGTAATGGAACTTTTTCTTTGTCTTGCTGAGATGAATCGATTCATGTATGCACAAGGTATTTTTCGTCAATTTTTTGAAAAAACTTCCTATCTCAGGTATTTTGGACGTAACTTTTAGACTTCAAAGTCCCATAACTCCTAAACGGCTAGTAAGAAAAATCTGCGCGGGTGCTCATTTGACTCATCTCTTTTTTTACTACATGATCAAAACATTGGATGGCGCAAAAAATGTTTTCCGCAAAAGTCCTAAGCCAAACGTAAATTTTAGGCCATATTTTAGTGGTTTTCTGAGGCTGGTGCAGCTGGTATTCGTCCTACGTCAAATGCGAGGTTATATTCTTGTTTCTTGGTCTATTTTACATAAAGATGGCAAATTTGAGCCCCCAGGGATTAAAGTTGTCTATGCAGCGCAAAATACCCAAATCCGTGTTTTTACTCCAAAAGTTAAACTAAAATTACCCGCAACTAAGCCGATAATTTTTTTCAGGATCTGGAAATTTGGCAAAAGACTTCCTTTTAGGTGTCTAACAAGCCCACAAAATTTTAGGAGAATCGAAGGTCATGGAGAGGTGTGGCTTTTCTTATTTGATATTGCTCAATAGATTGTTATATACGTACATTAAGTTCAACGGGTGGAATGCCCTCCGCAGTTATGTCTTGAAATGCATTAGTCCCATTTCGCCCTTGGTCATACTGAGGGGCATTTAGAGTAGGACAGTTGAGCTCCATTGGATCAGCCTCCATGAGGATAACCATACAGGTAAATAATTGTTCAATTAAAGCATTTTAAACTGACACGCTGCAACACACTATGCCTCCAAACGGTCAACAATTACTTTATCGTAGCTCATCAACTGCTCTATGTTCTAATGATCGTTGATTTTTATACATACATTAACTTTACCAAGTGGAACGTCTTCTGCAGTTCCGTCTTCAAATGCATTATTCCAATTTGGCCCTTGCTCATACTGAGGATACTAAGGGCATTACTATGAGGAGCATTGCAAAGAGGGGCATTATTAAGAGGGGCATTTTGAAGAGGAGGATAGTGGAACGCCATTAGATCAACCTAAATGAGGATACAAAAATAGAAAATTAGGAGGTAAGGACATCTTATTTGTAGATGATACTGACATCATCATTAAAAAGGCTTTAAATGTAAGAAGACTCTGATCTGACCAGTTTATTCCATCTGTATTGCGCAAAATATGCTGTGAAAAAACATCTAATCTAATATACAGATAAATTTGTGATGAGTTAGAGCATTTTCAATCAAAGCTGCAATACATACCTCCAAGGGGTCAACAACTTGGGTGAATCCAACTACCCTTGTGAACCCTCCCATGCAAGCCAGGACCCTCCTCTCTTAAGACGTCATCATCATCATAGGGCTACCACCACCAGTGCCTCGGCCAAGGAATTGGTTGATTTGAGCAGCCTTACTTTTGACCATCTTTTTCTGATCGTTCCAAAACTAAACAAAAATTACAATAATTAGTGACAATTGCTCACGTTTTTGATTTTGTTTCAAATTATAAGGACTTCTTACCCTTTGCCATTGATCTGCCGTTTTCATTGCCCCATTGGGCACATTGTTCAGCATTTCCGCAAAAGCTGTCCAACTTTGGGCGTAGCTCCAGCAACCCTTGAGCCCCTTTAAATTCCCGCTGGCAGAATGCGGAATGCCTCTCCATGTGTGATACTAGGAAGAGTTTCTGCTCTTCTGTTCCTCGCACTGCCTGCGCCATCTGAAGGAAAAAAAAACACTCTTCAAATTGAGCTTTCTAGCAACATCATTGAGAGATTGACGTTCGAAGAGTAGACCTTTAGGCCCAGGCAAGGATTATGTTAACGTATTTTGGCCACAAGCCAGCATGTGTGTGTGGGTGATGTTTCAAATAGTGTCCCATGAAGAAATTAGTGGGGAATGGAACTTTGTGGCCAAAATTTTGGCCCCTCTTCCCCCTCTCTCCTCGCCTTCCTCCACCACCTACGGACTTCCACTGGCTGCGCCGCGCTACCTTTCCCCCCTCTCGCCTTTCACCTCCCTCCCTTTCTCCTCCGCTACCAGCCGCTTGCCGCTTCGTTCGCTCATCTCCGAAACAATCTTTCAAGCGACGTTGCCGAGTTTACTATCATTTCGATGCGCAGAAAGTAAAAAAAAATACCTACACCTAGGAATGAAGCAAATCCTTCGCCGCACTCAATGGTAAGATAAAGTCTTTAAATTTTGCAGTTTTATGACTTAAAAAATAGTTTATTTTATCCGCTTCAAAAATATAATAGATTTCTTCGGCGAGATGTGCGCCGAGGTGGCAACGTCGCCATTTAGTGTTGGTGCGGAATGATCCCGTGAAGGGCTCACAGTCTCACAGTTCGGTGCACCGGCGCTATGATACGTCAGGGGTATTCGAGGGAGCCAGAGCGGGCGCTGATCTACACCCTCCACTCGCAGGGTTGGTCATGGAGGGCTATCGCGGGCCACCCTCTAGTGACACTCGGGCGGTCGGCCATCAAGAGGTGGGCGCGGCGGGGCGACGAAGGTGGCCTTGACAACCTGGCTACACGGCCCAAGACGGGACGCCCTCGCGCCTCGCGCCACCACCAGGGAGGAGGACGCCGACCTCGTGGCCAGCGTCGACGCGTCCAAGAAGAGGGGCGTCACGAGCGTCGTGAGAGAGCTGTTCCCTGACTATCCAGCATCAATGACTACGGCGCGGAGAAGGTGAGCTGACATATTCTGACCTTTTTTGTTTTTCATTGTTTGTGTCTCGGGGCAAACCTCTGCAGCAAGGGCAAGTTTCGTGTGCCTGGCGTTCGCCGTCTGCTAGCCGGCCAGCGGACGCATTCGACAGGCCGGGCGGACGGTCGCTGTGCGATCGTGTCCGCCTCGGACGCTCGCAGCGGTTGTCCGGGGCATTTGCTGCCGTCCGTGCCCGTGGAGTAGTTTGTGTTGGTTTTCGTTCTTTCGGCGAGACAAGGCGGGTGACGCAAGAAATACCAGTGGCCAGATTCCGAAGAATCGTTTCGTCACTCTGTCTCTCTCGCACTCATGGTGCGTCCCTTGGAGGTGCGAGAAAGACAGAGCGACGAAACGATCCTTTGGAATCAGTCAGCAGCTTGTCTAACGTGTTGTGTCCTCGTCTCCCTCCTGAAGATTGATTCCAAGCAGACCCGCGCACAGTGGGCCAGAAGACCGGTGGAGGCGGTCAAAATCACGGACGCGTTTTGAGCTCCAGAGTCGCTAAATGGGACTCAAACCGAACGTGTGCCCCCTTATGGATTGCTCTCTGAATGCGGAATCCATTGTTGGAGTCACACGTTCGTTTCGAGTCCTGTTTAGCGACTCTGGGGCTCAAAACGCATCTGCAGTTTTGGCCACCTGCGCCGGTCTTCTGGCCCACTGTGCGGCGTCGCCGAGCGCTGACGTTGTCTGGCGCGGGAGCGGCTCCGCCTGGACGGCAGGCAACCCATTGAACTGCCGGGTGAATACTGAAACACCCTTAAGGATTCGGGCCAGCAGTCTACGAGACGATACTTCGTCTAGTTATCTACCAGGTGTCTCAGTAAATATACGGCAGTCTGATGGGTTGCCTGCCGCTCAGGCGTAGCCGCTCCCTCGCCGGGCGACAGCGCGCGGCAACGCCGGTGACTGGCCTGGTGGGGGAGGGGGGAGGGGGAGATCCCAGCAGCTCCCTTCTGCTGCGCCCTTGGAGTCCTTTGCGACTACCCCAGCCGTGTATTTACTGTGTATTTGCTGAAACACCCTACAGGAGTTCCTTATTCATTTTCTTTTATTTCAGGTGTCGTGCGGATGGGCTGCGCAGTCGGAAGGCGGCTGAGAAGACTCGTCTACGGGACAACCACAGGGTGGCCCGTCTGCAGTTCGCCCACGAGAACGTCGGACGTGCCCAGGAGTATTGGGATTCGATCTACTGGTCGGACGAGAAGACGTGGCGGTCCGACGAGAACGGCCGCGTCACTCTGTGGCGGCGCCCTGGCACTAGGTGAGTTTCCAGCAAAGAAAAGGTCCCCCCCCCTTTTTTTCTCTCTCGCCGTGGCCCCTTGATTTTGCGTCCCTGGGTGCTGCAAAGCTACGACGAGCTTTAGCATCCGAGATACCCCTCCTCCCCTTGATTTTTATTATTTTCTAAGTAATCATATATATGTATTTTTTTTTAGGTATGATGAGGAGAATATCGTTGAATCCTCAACCAGTGGCCGAGTCACGGCTGGGTATTGGGGATGCGTCTCAGCACGCGATGGTCATGTTTTTAAATCTTCATTTTCTTTGATAATCATGTCATGTTCATTCAACACTTTAAAATACTCTGTAAGTTCTGCCTGCCGAAAGCCATCTGGATTACTGTTACAGCTGGTTCGCAGTTTTGATTGTGTCCTCTCTAATCTGTTTGGCTGTTTCTTCTTTTTGGGCTGGGATTGGTCTGTAGCAGGAGTAACTCGCCCTTCAGTCACACCTCCATGAGAAAATTTTGCTTTCTTAAGTTTTCTTCTTCTTCATCTGAAATTACAACAGGGTCGACCTCGACAGTTAAATTTTCTGTTTCCTGTTCTGTTTCCTTCTCAGTAGTTTCTTCTGCTGGTTTCCTCTGCATAAATTTGTCAAGTGAACCATTACGTTTGCTTGGGCTCACAACACTTAAGTGGGCCCTCTATAGATGCCTCCTATAGTTCATGACTATCCATGATGAAGTGCCTTCACTGTTAAAAAAAATCTGAAAATTCAGACCACTTTTTTCAGACTTGGTGGTCTGAATACATTTTTCAGAGTTGTTTCAGACTGCTTGTCTGAAAATTCAGTCTTTTGGTGTGAAAATTTTGACCTGAGCGTCTTACAACTTGAATTTAGACCTGTGCAGTCTGAAAATTTAGACGATTAAGTCTTAAAATTCAGACCAACCTAAGATTTCGTTTGTCCGCTAGATGCCGCACATGTTGTGAAACATACCTCCTTCTGTTTAAAAGGCCTTTAATGCAAAAATAGACTAATTGAAAAGTTCAAAATTGGCAACACTTAATCGGTCATATGAGAACCATGCTCTGTTGCAAGTTTTATCTCCGTAATATGTGTGGGAGTTGAACAATTCACATTTTAATTTACCTCTCGCGGTTGGCTCCGTGTTGCCATTTCCTTGGGTGCCGCAGGCCGGCCCCTCGTTAGTCAGGGAGAAGTCCCAGGGAGAAGTCCCAAGGATCTTCTCCCTCAACGCAATTTTTACTCGAGGTGTCCTCTTTTGAGGACTACACACACATAAGATGGTTCCAATATTGTATTTTACATGACTTGGACCTTGATGTTTGCAATCTTCATACAGGTCTGAATTTTTAGACCACCAACTCTAAAATGTGAGACTCTCCAGTTCTGAATTTTAAGACCATCTAAGTGGTCTGAATTTTCAGACCTCAAGTCTGTTAATAACTTCTGACTAATTTTGTCTGAATTTTCAGACTTTTTTTTTAACAGTGTTTTGCATAAGCAGTGCAAATTCTGTCTTTACAAGATTTATCACATACTAAGCAGGTAACTGTGGCATTCTTTTTTTCACCTGCCAGATTATAAACCACCTCTGGGTTTTCTAGGGTCACTCTTTGTGAAGGTATAACATTTAGTTTAAGTACTTGACTTCGGATAGTTGCTAGCAACCTGCTTTTCATTTTCTTTCTTTCATTTATCTCTTTGGCTTGGTTTATTTTAGCAGGGCTTCTGCTCCTCTCTTTTTTTCTTTGGCTTACAGTTTGAACTTCTCTCTTGGACTTCTCTCTTGAATCTCGATCCCTCTGTGTTGGCACAATAGTCTTGAATGCCCTGCAATCGTGTTTTGTTCCCAGGAATTTTGAGAAAACTGCTGGGTGTGTCTAAATATTTTTCTTCTGCCTGAAGAAAGTATGACAAAAACCTTGATGTACTTTGTGCAATATCAAAATAAATCAAATAACAAAATAATTTCATACCTTATCTGCTTCGCCAAGTACATTCTTAACTGCATTCTTGCCCTCAGTTGTGTCAAGAAACTCAATAATGGCATCAAAGTTTGTGACAACTGAAGCCAATGTCAACTGATCATCAAAGCCTGACGCCGTCAAAATTGCTCGGAATAAATTAGGTAGAACTGTGTTGACTGACTTTTCTAGCTCGTCAAAGAACTCCTTACTTGGCGTCTTTGCCGTCATTTTCTTGCTGTAGGAGAAAAAAGGAAAAATTATTGAACTTCCCATGATAAGATCCAAAATAAATAGACACAATCAGCTGTTTAGGTGGGAGTCAATGAAAATTAAAATACAAAACGAAATGTTAAAATGATTAACTCACCAGGTGCTCAGTCACCCGATCCTTGGCAACACAAATCAAACAGTAGTCGGAACCAACACTTTGCAGCTTTCTGAAAAATAATGATTCATAAATCAATAAAGAGCGTATAAATTTTGGCACTAAGTGTGATTTAAAGAATAATACAAACCATAGTTTTTGTACAATGGTGTAAAAGTATCTATGACAGCTGCTGTTCCAATTATCCTTTCAAAAAAGCTAAATTAAGAAACATCAGAACAGCAGCTGTGAACGATACTGTTCAATCATTATAAAAATCGTTTGGCTTGTTTCTTTAAATCAAACTTCAATCCTTTACTGGCCATCATTTACTTCTCAAAGAACGTTAAAAACTTAAGGTGCTACTACAACCAACTTATCAACTTGTCACTTCGAATTTCACTTTTCACTTTGAGTTTCAAGTACTTTTGGATGAGCGTTACCAAGGAATGAAAATTGCTGTCTATAGAATCTGGTAACCTTATACGGCACAGCAAGATTTAAAGAAGCAAAGAAACATGACCTTGTGTCTGAAAGTGAAACAGTGTGGCACGTAGGTGTAACGGCAGTGACCTCTTTTTTGGCTACCACAATGGGGTCAACAACTCATCGCTCATTAACTTGTGTTTTCATTTAGACGGACTTGTAAGCCATATGGTTACTCTCTGTAATCAAAATGCGATTTATTCTTGTGGAGAACAGTATTTCTTATGGTGTAGGTTTATTTTAAGTCTTTGCATCACCACACATATGAATATATAACAAAAATAAAATTGCCTGATGTAACTTATTCAAATTAACAAATTTATCTAGGTTATAATATATATTATATGGTGATGAACAGACTTACATTAGTCTAAACCCATAAGGAATAATGTTGCCTACATTATTGTATCACATTTTGATTACAGAGACTAACCATATGTCTTACAAGTCCGTCCAAATGAATCAGTTTAAAGACAAGTTACTGCTGGTACAGCTTTGTGACACACTGTTTCACTTTCAGACATACAGTCATGTTTCTTTGCTTCTTCAAATCTTCCTGTGCCGTATAAGGTTACAAGGTTTACAAGGTTTACAACATTATAAGGTTACAAGATTCAAAGTGATAAGTCGATGAGTTACTTGTAGTAGCACCTTCTGATCATCAATTAATTTTTCGGTCTTCGCCTGATATGTTAGGAAAAAATGAAGAGAGAGGGAACAGTGATATTAATAAGCGAAAAGTCTGATGAGATCATTGTGATAGCATCTTGAAATGAAAGAATCAGTAAGATGTATGAACCTAACCTAGGTGTATGTTTAGTAAACAAAGGAAAAGAAGCGGATCCTCGCAATCCGGGTGAAGCCATAGTAGTAAGGGGGGGGTATTGTAGCGGTCCGCCATCTTGGATGGGCATTGTTGCGGGTCCGCCATTTTGAATTTTTTTCAGAAAATATTTTTTGGTCGTCTTCTTTTCGGAGGGTAACCTAACTCAACCTAAGTGGGTCGCCTTCTTTGGTGAGGGTAACCCAACCTAACCTTAGTCACCCGAAGGGCCTAAGTCACCGGAGGGGCCTAAGTCGCAACCTGGATCCGCCCCTTGGTGGGACAATGTTGCGGTCGCCCCTTGGGGGGCCCATTGTAGTGGGTCCGCCGCAGCTACTTTTCGGAGGGTAACCTAACGCAAGCAGGTCTGTACCTGTCCGCCGCGGTCGCACCTGGCGCATGACACGGAGGCACGCACGCGAGTGCGGTCCGCCGCCTCGTTTTGAATGCCGCCGCGCCGCTATCGCTACCAGCGCGCTCTACCGGCCCGGTCGGAAACTCCTCCTCTGCGCATGCGCGCAGTGCGCAGCGGTGCTGTCTGCTAGCGGCAGTCAGCCGACTCTATTTTCTTTCTCTAGTTTTATTTTCTGCTGTCTCATGACTGACAGACTCTTTTTTCTATCATTTAATGTTAATGTTTCACCTCGCACATTTTATTTCATGCCATGTATCTGTTTTAAATCTGAAAATACGCGACGAGCGGCAGCGCCGTGTAGTCTCCAACCCAAAAGCCGCTGGCGGCGCAACAAGTTCCTTGTTATTTCATAAGAATTGAATGAAGGAAGTAAAAAAGTTGCATTGGGACGATTTCTACATGTGATTGCTACATTCTGATCTCTTCAAATCGATTCAATTCGTGCGCGAACGTGAAATACAACGAATTTCGCCCGTGCCGGTTTTGAGCCCTGCGCTCTGATTGGCTCTCGCCGAAATTTAGCCTCCACCCCGCCTCTCCCCTCGCCCTGGAGGGCAGCTGCGCGGCGAGGAAACAACCACTTGTTGTTTAGCCTCTTGCCGCCATGGACGCCATCAGGGAAGCTTACGCCTCTTCGGAGTCGGACGAGGAGGAAATTTTGGGGGACGTGTCAGAGCAGGACCTTTTTGGTGTAAGTAGGGTGAAACTCTGTCAATTTGTTTCATGAATTATTTTCGAAGGGCGAAGCTATGCCCGTTTTCGTACCGGCGCGAGGCAATTCTAACCTCGTCGCCATGTTGGTTTTCTCACCAACTAATTCTCCGTTTTATTTTCCCTTTTCCAGCTGTGTGTACCTAGAATCAGTGCCGAATTTTCGCGAGTGTCAGTGTTCCGTTACTCTAAAACCGCGGTCTCGAAATGTGTCGCGAGTGTACTGTGTGGGCCAGTGTTCATTTTCCTTGTTTGTTGCGGCGGCTTCGCCGCCGCTGTGTGTCGATGGAAACTCCGTTTCTGTCGCTGTGTTTTCGCCTTGTTTGTGGCGACGATGGAAACTCCGTTTCTGTCGCTGTGTTCTCGCCTCGTTTCTGGCGACTCTGTTTCTGTCAGTGCAGTGCTCGCCTTGCATGGGCCAAGCCTGCCCATATTATTTTTTCTCCTCTAGTGTTTGACGGCGTGCTGCGCAGTGTCCATTGTGTTTTTTAGATTGCAGTAAATTTCTTAGTATTTTCTCTCACGCCGTGGCGTGCCACGCCGTTCCGGCGCCTAAAAGTTTGGTTATGTTGTTGTTGTTTCACTGAGTTTGGCCTTTGTGTGTGGCTGGGTGGGTTCGTCGTCAACTTCTTCGCCATGAATGAGTAAGTCAAGCTCACTGACAAAAGTTTTCGTAATTTTACGACACATTTGATCATGAATGCTTCTTAATTTTTACGAAAGCTTCGTAAAATACGTTCTATGAAACATTCATAAGAAAAGGATTACGAATCCTTCGTATTTTTTTTGGAAAAATTGCCTGAAAGTGACCGAAAAGTACCCAAAATCTATGAGTTGTTCGTAAAATTATGAACCATTCATCGTTAATTTTTTCGTAATTTTACGATTTTACAATGGGAAAATACTGTACAAGGATGGCTCATTTAAAAAACCGTATGAAACATTCATAAAATTACGAATGATTCGTAATATTATGAATAGCTCATAGAGAAAATTATGAATTATTCAATAAAGTAAGAATAATTCGTACTTAAGAGAGAATAATTATGAAATATTCATAAAATTACGAGTGATTTGTAATATTACGAATGGCTCATAAAAGAAAATAATGAATCATTCGTAAAGTTACGAACAGCTCGTGATGCTGTAACGAAAAAACTAGGAAACGAAACATTCATAATGAAATATTATGAATTATTCATTTGTCTTATGAAGCATTCGTAAAAAAACCAGTTATTCATAAAAATAATGAATCATTCGTCATAAAATTATTCGTAAAAATATGAATGTACTATGGGAAAATACAATACAAGAATGGTTCATAATTTTACGACTTTTCTTTTATCAGTGCTGTGTCAACAGCTCAACTGGCAGCATGTGTGTTTCAGTCATTATGCATTTTGCATTTCTTGGCTTTCCAAATGCTTTCAACAACACAATGAGTGTCTCGCCTTCTGCCACTGTGCTTTCATTTACGATATGTGTGTCTCGCCTTCTTGCTCTGTGCTTTCGTTCACCAACCTAAACTGGCAGTTTGCCTTCTGAGCTTCCATTTTCGGTTCGTGTTTTGCCATTTTTCTATGTCATGAAACTTATCCTTTTGTACTCTTAATGGTTTCAGCTCGAAGATTCTGACGACACCTCCCCTAGCTGTGAGGATGTTGAGGATGTAAGTACTCGTGCATTTTATTCTTATCTACATCATATAGTTATTTTATGTGCACAGTGTCTTATCTATCGTGTTCATGTGTTTCAGGTTGAAGCGGAGGAAATTACATTCATCATTTTGTTTGCACCCCACCCAACTGGACCAGCGCTGGATAGGGAAGAGGGGGAGTGCACCCCCTCTCCCATACCTCCCAATTGTGAGGTAAGTAAATTGTTATTTTTGTCATACAAATATCATATATCTAAGCTCTTTGTCCCTTGTTGCATTTAACTTGTTAACCCTCAAATCTCTCTATCCAATTGTTCACAGGAGTTTGTACCACCTCCCTGTGAAAACACCATGTCCTCGCCACCAAGATATGAGGTCCCCCCGCCCAGCCATGACCCGCTGGGTCTCATGGAGCTAGGGGGCTCACCGCCCCACACCAAGAAGGGGTTGTTACCGACCCCCCCTTATAAGAAGAAGGGTTTGCTGCCCACTCCCCCATCAATGCCAGACCTCAGCAAGGCACCTTGGGCGTCACCGCCAAAGCCACAGGGTGTAAGTATCATATCATTTCATATGTTTTTTATTCTGCTTATCTTTTTCCCCTGGTCCCAGTCGAATCATATTATGTGTTCTCTTTCAGCCAGTCCACTCAAGACTGGGGAAACGGTCTCTCAAACATAGTCACAGGAATGAGACGATGCGCCCACCACCAGGAGTGCGCCACAGTGGACCATATAAACGTCCACCCTGTTGCTGACCGTTTGTTTTAATTTTTTTGCTTCTGTGATTATCAACTGTGATTTTTGTGTGGTTGTGTTTGTGTTGTTGTGGCTGTGTGAGTGTGCTGTCTTAAAGTTTTTTGTTTTGTTCCTTTTTTTGTGTGGTGGGAGTGTGTGTCTGTGTGTGTGAGTGAATGATGGGGAAGTATGTTTGTGTGTGACTGTTTTTCTAAAAATTTTGTTTCGAGTGAGTGTGTGTGTCTGTGTGTGTGAGTGAATGATGGGGAAGTATGTTTGTGTGTGTGACTGTTTTTCTAAAAAAATTTGTTTCGAGTGAGTGTGTGTGTGTCTGTGTGTGTGAGTGAATG
Organism: Stenchaetothrips biformis; assembly: GCA_030522485.1. Taxonomy (NCBI): domain Eukaryota; kingdom Metazoa; phylum Arthropoda; class Insecta; order Thysanoptera; family Thripidae; genus Stenchaetothrips; species Stenchaetothrips biformis. The sequence continues at coordinate 5,202,295 of CM060089.1, read as the reverse complement.
ATGGGGAAGTATGTTTGTGTGTGTGACTGTTTTTCTAAAAATTTTGTTTCGTGTGTGTAAAATTTTTTGTCGAGTGAGTGTGTGAACTTATCAATCTGTGATTCTCTTTTTTTTTGCCCACCAATCGACTGAAATCATCTTTTTTTATTGTTTATCATCGTTTTTTTATTATTTTTTTATTAAATTTATGGGCTTTTGTTCTCAATCCTGTGTGATTTCTTCCTATCCCTTTCTGAAGATTTTCAAACTTTAATATCTTTTGACTATGGCCTTCCAGACTCTCACTTCTTGTTTCAAATCCAAGTGTTAGTCATGCTTGCATGAAATTAGGATAAAGAGAGCTAACATGTTGATTAAATACCTGACTTTTTGACTCATATTAGTGTTTAAGAGGAACTCAAATTTTTTTATCTGTTGATTGACTCTTTGACTACCATTTTCTTTTGAGAAGCTTTAATTTAGTCCAAACATGCTCTCTGCAAAGTTTCTTGAAGAAATATCAACTCATTCTATCATTTATCCTATCAGAGAGGTTTTCCGTCTGGTTTGGAGTCGCAACTGGTTCCACTTTAGTGTGAGGTGCAATTGACATCTCAGAGTCCTCCAGTAGTCTTTTTATCCAAGCAAGAGTCTTTCTGACTTGAATCTGAACAAAAATTATTTTGAATTTCCTTCAAAAAGTTGGGTTTTTTAGTCATAGCAGTGCAGTACTCATTCACAAGGTTATAAGGCAAACTAATAAGAACTAACACACTTCATATGATGAAGAGGCTTTGCCATGAAGTAAACTCAGTGCACTTCAAAAATCTTTCTTGAGAAATCATGAGAACATGTTCTATGCCAAGTTTTTCCGAAGTTGAGAGTATTTCCAATTCATAATATCTTATGGCAGAGTGCTTCGACACTCTCAATTCTTATTTTAAATTAAAGAGTGAGTCACACTAGCATAAATTTGATTTGATATACAAAACATTTCCATAAAAATGTTGGCTTTTTTAAGTCTTCCAGTACGTTCTTGAAATAGACATAGGAAATCAAACTTTTTATCTCTGGGGATGCATGAATGGCCATGAATCTTATTGGAGAGAATTTGTATTAGTTCAGAGCCACTCTCTGCAAAATTTGATGCCATTATATTCACTCATTCAAAAATTTTTGCTTCAGAATTTGACTTAAAGGTTTTGCGGCAGGTTTAGAGCCGAAACAGGTTTCACTTTAGTCTGAGGTGCAATTGGCATCTCAGAGTCCTCCTGTAGTCTTTTTATCCCAGTTAGAGTCTTTCTGACATGAATCTGAACAAAACTAATTTTGAATTTCCTCAAAAAAAGTTGGGTTTTTTTAGGTCAGGAGCAATGATTACATCTAATGAACTCTCCCAAGATTATTTATTTTTTAAAGGGGCCTTGTTAGAGTGGGCTCCCCTGCACGCCACTGTTTTTTTTTTTTGTGTTTTTTTGTCAGTTATATTAGTGTTTATGGGTTTTGTATTTTATTCGTTTTTTTGTTGTTTTTTCAGTTTTTTTTTATGAGTAAGTCAATGAGAATGAAAGCAATTAAAGTGTCAGTTTTATTCCTGCAACTTGGTTTTCAAGTGAAACAGGTGGTAGTAAATGATCTCCAACTTGAGTGATTCAGGGAAGGGCTTGGCCTGGGTGAAAGCTTGTGCTACTTCTGTCTCAGTGGGAACTTTGATGTTGTTTTGTGTGCAGTATGACTTGGCTGACTTCAGGAATGGGGCCCACTGGGTTTGAGCTTGTTGTGCAATGCAACTGATTTGGTTCAGTCTTAGGTTGAAGAGGGGCATAGTTTTGTGTAGCGTGTGCAATGAAGATTCAGCGAGACAGATAGTGATGTTGGGTGATTGTTTCCGAGCCACACACACTGAAGTCCTGTACTTCTGTTTGGTGTTGACAAGGACCTTGATATCAATGTCATCCACACTCAGTGTAGCTGGGTCTAAAGGCTCATTTTTGTGCGGGGCCTCGACCAGAACCTTGTGCATGTCAGGGGCAGTAAAGATTTGGAATTCTTCTAGAGAGAATCGAACCCAGGGCCGGTTGGACCGGGCGTTGGCCTCGCCCAATAGCATGATGAAGGGGGTGAATGTGTGTCCGTCGAGGCCGAGGCGCAGGGCCTTGGACCCGTTCCGTGTCAACGGCATGTCCCTCGTCTCACACTCCAGCGGGAAAGGGAGCACCTTGGGGGCCGTGCTGACGGGGACCGCCAGGGCGACAGGCTCGGCGGCCCGGCGCACCCTGGTGGGCTGCACCGGTGTCTGCACTGGTTGCTCTGGGGCCGGCGCTTGTGGCAGGTCCGCCTCTAACCCTTCCATGACGGCCTGGACGTCCTGTGTGCTGAAGTGGTGAGCGTAAGCATCGCTGCACAGCGCGTCCAAGTCGAAGTCATGCATGTATGTCTGACCCATGGGTGTGAGCGTCGTGTAAGTGGGCGCGGGGTGAGGTGCTTCTTCCTCGTCCAAGCCTAAAGTGTTGACCATCTCGGCGAGCACGGCTCGCTTGGCCGGGACAGGCCAACTGGAGGGTGCATCGCCCATGCGCTTTCCTGGAGAAGCCATCGTCTTGAAGTTTGTTGAGTGTATCGACTGTACGGAGCGTCAGTGACAAATGATGCTCCTCGCCTTCCAGCGCCCCGATTTATACGAAGTGAGTAGTTCCATTTGGCGCCACATAGGTGGCGCGCGCAGCACCGCCGCAACTCGCGTTAGCTCCGGTGCACAATGGGTTGCCTATCCACCCGGCGCTCCTATGAAATCGTTACCGCGGTGCGCGGCGAAGCGCGCAGGTGGCGCTACCGTTGCAGTGCAGCGCTGCAGGCTTGAACTTGCAGTGCACTACAGGATTGAACATGCAGTGCGGCGCGACGCCAGCGCTGCGCGCCACCTATGTGGCGAGAAATGGAACTAACGAACTAGGATAAAAAGGGGCGCGCCAGCCAGAAGCGGCACAGTCATCCAGTCGTTGTCGGCCAAGACACTTCTGCCTTCAATTGCAAGTTTTCGTAACCTCGATTCTTGCCAACAGTCTTTGTAAAGACTCAACTTCATTATGTCTTCTACACTTAAAGACATTCTCGATGAGTTTGATGGGGGGTGTTTCTATGATGACGAAACATTGTCGGAGGCTTACTCCACAGCTGTGGAGTGCATGCGCACGGCATCGCTTGAGGAGCGCAGTGAGCCTCGGCTCCGCGCTTTTCTTAAAGCAGGCTACATGGCTTTCCTCCGGGAGAAAGCCGAGGCCAACAAGATGGATGCCATGATCCACCAAGTGGCTCTCAAGCTGGCACGCCCCGTGCCCCCCACACCTAGCACACCCGAAAACATGGTCGGGGGTGGTAACCCCGCCCCGGCCCGGCTCACTACACCTCAACCCGGGCCTTCCAGGGATGTTTCCCCGCCGCGCCCGTCCACCCCGCCCGGTACGCCGCGCCCGTCCACCCCGCCCGGTACGCCCGCCCGGAAACGCGCCCGCTCGCCGGAACCCGAGCCCGCGCCGGAAGTAGAGCCCACAATTGAAATCATACAAACCCGGGAACGGCATCTTCGCCGTTTTAAAACCACATTCCGGGAGGAGGTCGCCCAAATACAAGGTCTTGGCGATACTCTGCCCTCAGAGGAGCTCATGGAAGGCCTGTTTGATTCCATGCTCGCTAGGCAGAGGGAGGCTGTGGGGGCCAAGGATGATGACAAAGTCATCCTGGAAATTGAGAATGCTGCCAATGTGGACAACCCACTATGGTTCAACATGCGCAGAACAGACCAACTTAATGGCCGCGTCATTCTCGACAAGCTGGCCAGAGTTCTGAACTCAAATCAGAGTTTCATGGGCAACGGTCAACTTAGACTCAGTTACATCCATGTTCCCACTCCAGAGGCAGGGGGAAGGCGCACCAATCGCGTGGCCAATGAGTCGATGGACCAGTGGTTGGCCAAGAAAATATCCAGTAAAACTATATTTTCTCCTTCTAACACCACAGACAACATGTGTCTCACCAGGGCTGTAGCAGTAGCTATGGCAAGGGAGGGAATGAGTCGGTTTGCCTTCTGCCGACTGAAAAAGCCTAACTCAGTCATTCAACAAAATGAGGCCAAAAAATTATGTGACATGGCCGGAATTGACCCTACTCAACCTTGTGGCATCGCTGAGGTTAGGAAATTACAATCAGTCCTCGCTGATTACAGACTCTGTGTCTTTACTGACCAAAAAGGTAAAGAATGTGTGTTCAAAGGGGACTACTCTGCACACAGAAAAAACATTTATCTTCTCCTTCACAACAACCACTTTCACTGCATTCTGTATCCCAAACAAGCGTTTGATCTGGACTATGTCTGTGAAAAGTGTGTTGAGTTTTATAAGCACAAGGGTGAACACCAATGTGAGGGGTGCTGCTGGAGGCGCCTCGGCCCGCAGCCCCACGACAACCCCACAGTCCCACTCAGGCGGTGCCCAGACTGCGGTCACAAGTTCAGTGGTGACCAGTGCTTCGATGCACACAAAACAGTGACACTGCCCAACACAGACAAAACAAAATGTGACACATTCAGGTTTTGCCAAGAGTGTGAAACCAGCTACTCGAATGGTAGGGGACGAGTGCATGTGTGTGGTTTTGTCTATTGCAAGTACTGCAAACTTAATGTCAAAGAAAACCACTTGTGCTACATGCAAGGTTGGGAAGGTCGTGAAAAACGTGAGAAATGGACTTATCATTCGATCTATTACGATATAGAAACTCGCCAGGACACGGAAGTGAAAGGAAAACCCGGGGTTTTCGAGCACAAACCTAACCTCTTGGTCTGTCAGACCGTGTGTGATGATTGCCAACACATCCCACAAAATGACTACTTCTGTCCGGCATGTAAGACACGCCAACACATCTTTCATGACCTGGACGATCCTAACCTATCTGTCATGTCCCAATTTATCACTTACTTACAATCTTTCGGTCCAAAGACTGAACTTCTCATTCTGGCTCACAATGCCAAGGCATTTGACGCCGTTTTCGTGCTCCAAGAGCTCATAGCACGGAAACTGAAGCCAGAACTTGTTCTCAATGGGGCAAAAATCCTAAACATGAAACTAAACACATGGTCTTTCATCGATAGTCTCATGTTTCTCCCCATGCCTTTGAGTGCTCTGCCAAAGGCGTTTGGGCTTACAGAACTTAAAAAAGGTTACTTTCCTTTTTTGGCCAATACCCGTGAGTATTACAATTATGAGGGTCCCCTTCCCGAGCGTGACTTGTACTGTGTCTCAGGCATGAAAGCTCAGTCTGCCCTTGAGTTCAACAAGTGGTACGACGAACAATTGGCCAACAATGTGGTCTTCAACTTCCGCAAGGAATTGATTGACTACTGTATTTCTGATGTGACTATTCTTCGGCAAGCATGCCAGTCCTTCAGAAACTTGTTTGCTGAGACAGCTGCTTTTGACCCGATGTTCAATAACATAACCCTTTCGTCAGTTTGTATGAATGCGTTCAGAAAACACTTCTTACAGCCAAACACGATAGGCATTGTCCCTCCTGGGGGTTACCACGGCAGGGGCAAGCAGTCACACATGGCTCTCCAGTGGTTAGACTGGGAGCAACACCAACTGGGTCAAAGGATCAAGACCATTTACACAGACAGGGAAGTGATGGTTATGGGACGTCCAGTGGATGGTTATGTCGAGGTCCCTCTCCCTCAGGGCGGCGTAGAGCGCCGGGTCTACCAATTTCACGGGGATTATTGGCATTCCTGCCCGCGGCATTTCCCAGCACAGCCTGAAGTGGGTGAAAACCGCTATGAACGCACACAACGCATAACCTCTCTCTTCAGAAAGTCAGGTTATGTTGTCATCGAGAAATGGGAGTGTGATTGGAAGACAGACCTCAACGAACCTGAAATCATGGCCTACTTTGAGGCCCACCCCACAACACGATCACCTCCCCTTGATTTGCGCAAAGCGCTCTGTGGCGGCAGGACCAGTGCCCTCCGCTGCTATTACAAGGCTGATCTCACTAAGGGTGAGAAAATCAAGATGGCGGACGTGGTCAGTGAGTATTCTCATCCATCTATCTATCTAGAAGGTGACCCCCAAATGCCCCCTGTGGATACTTGGAACGGTATTGTCAAATGTACTGTGCTTCCTCCAAGAGATCTATACCTTCCTGTGTTGCCTTACAAATGCAACGGGAAGCTCATGTTCCCACTCTGCCGCACTTGCGTTGAAACTGAAAGCTCTGATCTATGTCAACACACAAATCCCTTGGACCGACAAAACACAGGCGAGTGGTGCGCGCCGGAGTTCCACTTAGCCCTCCAGAAGGGATACAGAATTGTAAGGGTTCATGAGGTCTACCAATACCCACAAACCATGCAGTACGACCCTAAAACAGGAAAAGATGGTCTCCTCTCTGGCTATGTTAGGCGCTTTATGGCCCTGAAAATTCAGGCCAGTGGCTGGCCCGCTGAGTGCGATACTCAGGAGAAAAAAGACATGTTCATGGCAGATGTCAAAAAATATGATGGCATCACCATCGACCCAGACAAAATGGCCAAAAACCCTGGACTTCGTACACTCTCCAAACTTATCCTCAACAGCTTCTGGGGAAAGTTTGGGGAGAAGACACTTCGCTCAAAGACCGAGTTTGTCTACGACTATGGTGAACTCATCAAAGTAGCCACTGATCCCAGCAAAGTAGTCAACGGCCTGATCGTCTTGTCAGAAACATGTTTCCAAGTATCGTACAAGCCTGTTGAGGACTCTGAGGAGAGCCTCCCCACATCCTCACTCCTCCATGCGGCATGGACCACATGTCTAGGGCGCCTCCAGCTGTACAAGTACTTGGACATAGTGGGACAGCGCGCCTACTACCATGACACAGACAGTGTGGCATACCTGAGTCGTCCAGGCGAGCCTGACTTGCCATTGGGCACACATCTTGGTGATCTCACTGACCAAATAGAGGAGGATTACGGGCCAGGCTCATTTATCACAGAGTTTGTAGCGGGAGGCCCAAAAAAACTATGCCTATAAGGTGGCGGTGGGTGGTGATGTGCAGAAGACCAAGGTCTGCATCAAAGTCAGAGGCATCAGCATCAATGCCCTTTGTGACACCCTGGTGACCTTCGAAAACTTGAAGGCCATGGTCATGGGGGACAGTGGAAAAATGACTATTCCTATCCCCCGAAAGATTGCACGCACGCCGAATTGGCAAATTATCACTCTGGCTACCAGCAAGCAATGGCAGGCCAAAAACACTAAGCGGCGTCTAGTGGATCAGACACACACAGTCCCACATGGATACAATGCCTTCACAGACGTGGAAGAGGAAGATCAGGAAATGTTAGAGGTGCTGGATCTTCTGGGAGATTCTTAAGTCTCTACACCTTGCGCAGGGGAGAAGCAGGCCGGCCCCACACACACACACACACACACACACACACACACACACACACACACAACACACAAAATCGACGAGACACCGGAGCAGGGGAGCTGGTCGGGCCCCATAACCTATAAAAGCCAATGTATTTTGATTTTCAATTCATAACGATAATGACTGCTGAAATGGATCTGATGTACCATCATCCTTGCACTCCTCTCATAGTAGGAGGGACGGGGGCAGGGAAGACATATTTCATGAAAAAATTAATTGAAAAAAGAGAGGTTATGTTCAACACAAATTTTGAACAAATCATATTTTACTATGCTGAATGGCAACCACTTTACGAGGAACTCAAAGATGTCGTCGATTTTCGACAAGAACTTCCTCTTATGGCTGATCATCCACCAGGAGAGGGGCCAAAACTGGTCATTATTGATGATTTTATGGATGAGATAAAATCTCATGGCAAAGAACTTCTTAAATTTTTCATTAAGGGCTCCCACCACAGAAATCTGTCCATTTTCTTTTTGAGTCAAGCCCTGTTTCCTGACGGACTCAGACAAATAAGCTTGAACTCCCACTACATTGTTCTGTTCAAAACATCACGGGACTTGGCCCAAATTATGACATTTTGCTTGCAAGTGGACCCCCTACACTGGAAGGCCCTTCTTGAAGCGTACCAAGACGCAACACAGGTCGGTCATTCTTACATTCTGTTTGATTTTCACCCCACCCAACTGGACCACCTCAGAATCAGAACCAAGATTTTCCCCGACGAGTCCTGTGTCATTTACATCCCCAAAGCAAAGTATAAAAGGGACCTTCAAGGGATGATCTAGTCATTGCTACATGATGGCTCCTAGTGTGCAGTCACATCGTGCTGTCCTGCAAGTCCTTCAGTCGGCCAAACCTAACCTCCGCAAAGCGATTCTGCGTGAATCAGATAAAGCGATCATTTTCGCCATTTGTGAGATCATTGACAATCTCCTTCTAGGGAACATCCCTCTCAGTCCAGCTCAAAAGTCTAAACTAAAGCGGTACCGCACGGACTTCCGCCGTTTAGTACAAAAGGGAGAGGGGTGGAAAGCCAAAAAAGAACATCTTGTTCAAAAAGGAGGAGCCTTCCTTCCCTTGTTACTTTCGATTGTTGCTTCCGTACTCCCTAGCCTTTTCAAATGAATCACACGAAAAAAATGATACTCGTTCCACACGACAGTGTAGCGAGAATGAACGACGCCACTCCCTCTGTCTCCTATACTCAAATGAGTGCACTAGACACGGAAATGAACTATATTTTGCGAAAGCAGTACGCAGATGACTCTGAAAAATGGAAAAAATACAACGAGGCGCTTCAACGCTTCCTCCACTTTTCCAAAGAGTCGAGCAAACCTATTTCATTGGAAATATCTTCAATTCTTGAAGACAACGAGGAAAAAGAGAATCCTAACCCCACTTCAGCCATCAGACAGCAATTAGCTTCAGTGCTCCCAAAGACATATAAGGACCAAGCTGTTAAAATTCATGATTATTTAGCAGTGAGTGGTTCGCCTATCACATGGGATGCAAACGGAGTTATCTCTCTGAAAGGAACGGCTATTCCTCATTCTAATATTATTGATTTGATTTCTGATCTGACTCGTTTTCGAAAGAATTTTGAACCACACGGGGTGACTCAGTTCATTCAAACCCTCGCCCAGTTGAACCTTCCTCTTGACTTGATTGGCAACGAAAAGAGACGAACAGCTATTCTTCAAGCCAAACAGAGTGGTGGTAGTATAACTTTACCGTCCCCTTCTCTCGCCCTGAATAAAAGAAGCACCCTAAAACCAAAAATAAAACGAACCAAAAAGGTAGGTTCACCTAAAAAAACATGTCTGGAAAACTTGGTGATATTTTCCATGATCCAAAGCACCCTGCTTCGTATAGTTCCGCATGGAAACTTTGGCACGCCACAGGAGAAAAGAAAGAGAAAGTAGATCGGTATCTTCAGGGGGAAGATGCCCATACTCTGCACAAACCTGCAAGACGGAATTTCCCTCGTAATGTCACTTATGCAGATAATATCGATGAATCCTGGCAAACTGATTTGACCGACTTAACGTCACTAAAGGAAGATAATCACAATCACACCTTTGTTTTATGTGTCATTGATGTTTTTTCAAAATTTGGGTGGGTCATTCCGCTCAAAAACAAGTCGGCACCCTCCATTGTTGATGGTCTTGAAAAATTGTTCCATCAAACAACGAGACGCCCTGTCCGTCTGTTTTCGGACAGAGGAACGGATTACAAAAACAAGCTTGTTCAGCAGTTTCTGAAAAAACACAACATTAAATATATCGCTACAAATAACCCCGATATAAAATGTTCAGTCGTAGAGCGTTGGCAAAAAACAATAAAAACAAAACTGTTCAGATACTTTACTGCAACTGGAAATTATTGTTACATAGATGGTGCACTGGAAAAAATAGTGGATGCTTACAATCACACTTATCACAGGTCCATTAAAATGAGGCCTGTGGATGTGACAGAAGACAAGGTTCTGGAGGTATATAATAACCTGTACCACGGAGTAAAACTCACAAATAAAAATAACAACTTTAAAGTTGGTGACTATGTCCGAATCAGTAGGGAGAAAAAAAGGTTCGAGAAGGGATATACCTGGAACTGGTCAGACGAAATTTTTTAAGGTCATTCAGGTCATTCCTCATGCGCTGCCGGTGTACCGCTTGGAGGATCTCGATCAGGATCCAATTGAGGGGACATTTTATGAAATGGAGCTTCAGAAGGTCACGAAGCCCGAGGTGTTCAAAATCGCATATATAGTGCGATCAAAAGGCCAAAAGAATAGTCGAAAGCACCTGGTGCACTGGAGAGGTTATCCGAAAAAGAGTCGTTCCTGGATTCTAGATTCTGATCTTGTGTGATGGATTTCTATGCTTTTCTCCCTAGCAATGCTAGTCCTCAGGTCTATCCGGACAATAAAACATCCCATTTTAAAATAGAGTTATCAAAACGAATGGAGTTGCACGGCCAATGGCAGGCTGCTCTCATTGAGCTACACTACCCAAACACGATTGCCCAGGTCATTGAAGGGGAAAATGAAATCACGTTATCGGCGCCTGGCTCCATAGACACCGTTTTCGTGAAACCTGGCTGCTTTCCTTCAAAGTCCGATTTTCTGGACGCAGTAAACATTGCGGTGTCGGTCCTGAACAATGACATTGAGGGCGACCCGCCACTGACTGAAACGGCCGATCGCCGTGTTGAGTTTCGCCCCTTTCAGCCCGAAAGACCCGATATGAAGGTCCACTTTTCCCCTCGCCTCGCATTGCAGCTCGGTTTGGACCACCACGGCCCTTATCCTGCAAACGAAAAAATTAGCGGCGTCAAGCCCGTTGAGATGAGTTTGGGCATTCCATCACAACTCTTTATTTACATGGACATTTTGGCAGACCAGATCATTGGGCACACGAGGGCCCCCATACTCCGCACGGTCCCTGTAGATATAAATGCTCGGTTCGGCAGCATGACTCTTTTTCACTGCGAGCATCCGATTTATTTTGATATAAATACCCGGTCGTTTGACACGATCCAGATAGATATAAGGGACCACGCGGGGCGTTATCTCCCATTTTAACACGGGACGTTGACCTTACTGGTACACTTTAGACAGGTGTCTTCGAAACAATGGCTCCTCAAAACCAAATTACAAACCATTACGTCACGCAGGCCGGTGGCGGTTCAGGGCAATTTTACGCAGGTAGTTCCTTCCAGAAGGGTTATGGCATTGGTTCCTGGCTCGGCGGGCTTTTCCGTACTATTCTCCCCATTCTCCGTAGCGGTGCGTCGGCCGTGGGGAAGGAGGCGGCCCGGGCGGGTAGCGCGGTACTGGCCGATGTCGCGGACGGTGCGAATTTCCGGGGAAGCATGAACAAACGCGTCGGGGAGGCCGCGGGCAACCTGGCCAACCAGGCCAAAAGGAAAGCTAACCAAATAGCAGGGTCAGGTGCTATAAAAAGGCGCAAACAAGCCCCTAAGGCTCATAACGTTCCGAAGACTCGTCAGAGAAAGACGGACTCAAACCCAGATTACTTTACCTAGAAAAAAAATGGCATTCATGCATGCAGCTTCTTCAGAGTGCCTTCGATCTGAGCTGGATCTGTGGATCATTCCACCCACTCAGACAGCACTTGAATCGACTCACTGGGTTCCTTACAAACCCTTGACCACATTAGATTCCTCTAACACGGTCGAATTTTCCATACCTGGAGTAGGCCATGAGTACATTGACCCCACTCACACATTACTTTACATCAAAGCCAAAATTGTCAAGGCAGATGGCACGGATATCGTTGCAAACGAACAGAATGATGCCGCCCCGGTTAATTACCCCCTACACGCTCTTTGGAGCCAAGTCGATGTGAGTCTCAATCAAAAAGTCATAAGCCATTCAAGCATGACCTATGCTTACAGAGCCTACATAGAGTCTCTCATGAATTATGACGCCTCGGCTAAAAAGTCCCACATGACACAACGCATGTGGTACGAGGACACACCTGGCCATTTCGATTCACTCGATGGTCGAGAAAACCTTGGACTGGCCTGGCGGCGATCTCGCACGTCAAACAGTCGTCAATTTGAATTGATGGGTCCTCTTCACATTGATTTCTTTAATCAGGATCATTTCTTGCTGAACAATGTGGAAATGAGAATTAAACTCATTCGCAACCGAGATGCCTTTACTCTCATGTCCACGGCTGGTTCAGAGCGCATCAAACTTTTAGACGCGACTCTTTACATTAGAAAAGTAGCCATTTCCCCTTCCGTCATGCTGGGTCACGCCCAGGCCCTAGAAAAAGCGCCAGCCAAGTACCCTGTGAATCGAGTTGACATCAAAACAGTCACAATAACACAAGGGCTGCGTGATAAAAATTTGGACAATCTTTTTATGAACCAACTGCCCCAAAGAATCATTATTGGTTTTGTTGATAACCGAGCCTTCAATGGTGATTACGCTCGAAATGGTTTTAATTTCCAACATTTTAATATCAATTACCTGAGTCTCATGGTCGACGGCCACCCCGTCCCCTCGCAGCCCCTTACCCCTGACTTTGTCAACGGACTGTACATGGAAAGCTACAACACCCTTTTCTGTGGAACAGGAATACACTGGAAAGACGAAGGGAACAATATCGGCTACTCAGATTACCCTGGAGGAAACACACTCTTCTGTTTCGATTTGTCTCCAGACCTTTCGGCCAGTGAGCCCCACTGGAATCTGCAGAAGCAAGGCACTCTTAGACTGGAACTCAAGTTCGCAGCACCTCTTGCCCAACCTATAAATTGCATTGTGTATGCCGAATTCCAAAATCTGATTGAGATTGACAAACATCGAAACGTTGTTGTCAATTATAACGTTTAAAAATTAGTAAAAAAAAAATTAAAAGATCAAAAAAGCAAATACAAAAGTATAAAACAATCACTTAAACTAAAAAACAAAAAAAATGGATGGGGTTTCCCTAGATTCACTCATGAAATAAGATAAACATGTCGCCCCTTTTTTCGAAGGCGTCTTTGCCTCAGACACATTACCACAACGACTACACAAACGCCCCGCCTTACTGATAGCCAACACGGATCCTATTTCAAAACCAGGCCAACATTGGGTTGCTTTTTACATCGGAAAGCACGGCGAGGGCGAATTTTGGGACTCCTACGGTATGCCACCCATCGTCCCAAATCACAGAAAGTTTCTTGACCGGCTCTGTAAAAAGTGGACTTACAATCATGCGAGTTTACAGTCCATTGATTCACAAGTGTGTGGAGAGTACTGTCTGATGTACTTGATTCACCGCGCACACGGTATTTCACTGCATTCCTTTGTCAAAAAGTTATTTTGTTCCGACTTTGAAAGAAACGACAGAGTGGTACACAAAATGTACAAACGCATGTTTGGAAACAAAAAGAATTGCATGTTAGTACACGACACGAAAGTGCAGCGTGCGTGCACAAGAAAAAAGTAACGGTCATGGAGTAGCGCGCACACTTGCCACATAGGCGGCGCTAGGGTCGCGCCGCGGCGCGCGGCAGGGTGTAGTGCTGACACTTGCCACATAGGCGGCGGTAGTGTCGCGCTGCAGGATGTAGTGCTCACACTTGCCACATAGGCGGCGGTAGTGTCGCGCATCCTGAGGCATAAATTGAGGCGCGCGGACCGGAGAGGCATCCTTCGTTCTCTCAACACATCAGAGAAACACATCCTCCTCCAAACACACACGAACATGGGAAGTACCGCCGTTGACGTGATCTACCACAAGGGTCGGCACGGGGCCCAAGTGGTCAAGGAGTTCGCAGTGTACAGACTGGATTGCTGCGCGGTTTACCAGGGCTCCGTAATATTCAGCCCACCATACACAGAAGACAGCATTCAGCAACATTACAATGAACTAAATGACATGACGGCACGAACCCTTCACGGGTTGCATTGGGACAGGGAGGGGAAACCATACAACCAAGTGAAACAGACTCTTGAGTGCATGACTGCCACAGCAGATACCCTCTTCGTAAATGGGCAGAAGAAGGCCAGATTGATTGAGTCCTTCCTCCCTGACAAGATAGTAATTAATGCGAGTGAATTTGGGGCTGTAGACTTCACACCTTTTTCCCAAGTGCACTGCAATGAGCCAGAACATCAAGCACGAATTGACATCCAATGTGCTCTAGGTAACGCATGCCAACTGGCTTGCTGGCTGAGGATCAACGGCTTCTAATTGTAAGCATCACTGATAAGACATACCTTTGTTTGCACAAAAAAAAATGACAAAAAAATACAAAAAAACTAATATAATGCAAAAACCACTAAAAAAACAATAAAACACAAAATCCAAAAAGAGTAAGGTAATGTGGCGCGCAGGGGAGATGCCCATCAAAAGGCCCTTTAAAAAACACAAGTCCTGACTTGAAGGAAAAAAAATACGTTGCGTTAGGTTGCCCTCCGAAAAGTAGCTGCGGCGGACCCGCTACAATGGGCCCCCCAAGGGGCGACCGCAACATTGTCCCACCAAGGGGCGGATCCAGGTTAGGGCCCCTCCGGTGACTTAGGCCCTTAGGTTAGGTTAGGTTACCCTCACCAAAGAAGGCGACCCACTAAGGTTGAGTTAGGTTACCCTCCGAAAAGAAGACGACCAAAAAATATTTTCTGAAAAAAATTCAAAATGGCGGACCCGTTAAAATGGGGGACCAAGGGGCGACCGCAACATTGTCCCACCAAGGGGCGGATCCAGGTTGCGACTTAGGCCCCTCCGGTGACTAAGGCCCTTAGGTTAGGTTAGGTTACCCTCCGAAAAGAAGACAACCAAAAAAATATTTTCTGATAAAAATTCAAAATGGCGGACCCGCAACAATGCCCATCCAAGATGGCGGACCGCTACAATACCCCCCCCCCTTACTACTAGCCATGAACCATGCCAAACAATGGAAAATATGGTTCAAAAGGGTAAAATGATTCCCATGGTGCAAGACTTACAGTCTGACAAAACAAGCATAGGAGCATCCGTCCCAGCTGCACGTTTGGCCTTCCACCCAGGCCACATTTCAAAGAAGTCCATCAGGTGCCGCTTCTTGTTGCATTTGCAGCGTATCAAGAGGGCCGTGGGTGAAATGGGCGGCACCATTTGATAAAGCTGTGATTCCTTAAAGTACCGGATTTAAAAACATTCTTGCTGAATTTTAAATACTACATGTAGATCACACCAGTGTTGTGAACTAAGTAGGCACAGGTGTCGTCATCCTGCCTACCAGGCAACATCGCGGCAGAGGAGCCCGGAGCCCTCGGCGGCTAGGCTCGCCGCCGCGCGCGGCGGACACCTCGCCCGACACGCATGCTGGAAGGCAAGCCTACCTCACAGGCGCGAAACCAGTATTCATTTTAGTAGATGAGTTATCCGGGGTTATCCGGGGTCATCCGGGGTTATCCGGGGCTATCCGGGGTTATCCAGAGTTATCCGGGGTAATCCCTATCCGATTAACACCAAATTTCTCAGTCGTTTCCCCCTCGGCCACTTTACGTGAGTCCAGTCGGTCCTCTCCAAGCTTCAGTCAAGTTCAAGTCGCCGAAATGTTCTCGAGCCGGGAGGTCATGAAAACGATGAAGGGGACGACGCTATTCCTCAGGGTCCCCGTACCGGATGGGTTTACTGTTGTTTCGGACGGTGTCGTCACTGCTTCCATAAAGCATTTACCACCTGTGGAAGTTTGCTTGATTGAGCCGAAGGATGCTGCCCCACTTGTCGCAAGAGTTTGTTGCGAGTGGCTGACTTTCAAACAAGGAAGGCCGCAAAGTGCTTGGTTGTCGCATGGGTTAGCATAGGCCCTTCCTTCCCCACCTTTTTCTCGCGTTTGTTCCACTACGATGGGTCCTATCAACAAAGACCGCTATGCTTTGCGTCTGTTGAACAAAGGCCGCTATGCTATGCACCTGACTTCTGAACAATGACCGATGTGCATTTTAGGTTAGGTCGACTTCTAATTTTATCTTAGTTTCCATAGTAGTTCGAACGGATGCACGATGATAGAGTGCTCATTTGGTTCTTGAAACATTAAAGAATCAGAAAGTTTCAGTTCACAGCCTGCGATCTGTTTACGTTACTTGATAAACGCGTTGCGATTGGTAGAGGGAGAAGCGGTTAAAAAGCATATCGGTCTTTGTTGAACCGACGCAAAGCACAGCGGTATTTGTTCAGAAGTCACACCATAGCTCGGGGAAGGCATTCTGCCTCGATGCTTAGTTTCGTTTGTTGTTCTTTGATCGTTTTTTTGGGAGGGGTGGGGATGGAAGGCATTTTGAAAACCCCCAACAGACTGCTTCACTTTGCCCAGCACACATCTTTAAGCCACCTTGCCACTACTTACCTGAAAAGGACCGTTCTTGTTTCATCCTAATTTATTTGTTTTTAATTTATTGTTGTTGTTTATGTCTTGCAGAAGAAGCGAGTTGGAGCGATCGTACACCGCCTTTGGAACCCTTCTGCTCCTCTCGACACGAACATCTCTAAAATGTTGCAAGAGGCACCGGGCTGCATCCTGCATAATTGTGGCAATGACATTCTTGATCTGTCCTGGCAACAGGCCTTTAATGGTATTCGCACACGCTCTGGCAGTGCCTATGAGCAGGGTGAACCTCAGCATGATGCACAAAAGCCACGTAAACGTAATGAAAAGATAAGAATTGAGACCATCTCATACTACCACAAGGGAAGAAAAGTTTTCCCATCTTTTCTTGAATGTAATCGAACGGAAAATTGGTTCCATCACTGGAACAAGTAAAGTGACTTGATTGTTATCAACGCATTGCGATTCTGTAAGTTCATTTAACTATTGGAAACCTTGTGGGCAACTTCTGTGTCCTTTTTTTGTATTAAGTATGTCTGATTTCATTTTTTCTGTGTTCGCAGGAAATCTTGCCAACTCAAGCTTTTCTCCTAAAGGGATGTGATGGACACTAAACGTGTAATACTTGCGCTATCAACTTCTTCATGTCAGACTCAACTAAAATTCAGCCAAAGTGTGTGGCCTATGGTTGCTCAAGCAAATTTGATGCGGAACTCCTTATACGATTGACAAGATTTGATCCTGCTGCCATGGAGAAAGTTGATGTAATGATATTGGAGGAAGAAATGTTCCTTTACGCTAAAGAATTTTCAACATTCATGTGTCCCAATGCATCCTGCAAGAAGGCAGTCGGGCCCAGAAAGTTTGTTAATTATTACAAGCTAACACTGTGCCCACACTGCAACCAATGTTGGTGTGAAACATGCAGCAGAGGTGATGAGGGTAAATATTATAAATGATCTGTTTCTCTACCTCTCTCTCCCTCCCTGCCTTTTTGTTTATCCTAATTATTGACTTTCATTCCTTTCTGTCAAAACAGAATGCATAGTTCAATTGGGTGTTAGACTATACTCTGGTGGTCACGATGCTGTTGAGAAAATGGTGGACGATAGGGGACAGTGTTTTACCCAAAAAGCGATCGATGCATTCAACATTCAATTTTCTATTCTGAATGACATGCAGGCATGTCCCAGATGCGCCTCCGGAGTAGAGGTAAAGTTGAACGTCATATGTTAAACTACTTATGGAGAAGGGTTTCATGGGGGCAGTAAATTTCACCCTTTCCTTTTTAATTCCAGAAAAGTGAAGGGTGCAACAAAATGGTATGCAATTGTGGGCAGTACTTTTGCGACCAGGGTGGAGAAGCACTTGACTAAGTCAACCCTTACACCCATTTTGAAAGTGGAAACCGCACTGTGTATGATGAGCTATGAAGGATATTGAGTGTGATAAGCTATGGAAACCAAGGGGTTCCCCTCTCTGATTTTTTTCTGCGCAAGTGTTAGATTGTGTGGGTTGTCTAGGATTGTGCTGATTGTATGGATTGTGGCTGCAAGATTGTCTTGGATTGTTGCCCTTGTGTTGCCTGGATTGGTCAAAATGTGTGAATTGTGACAGATTGTGTGGATTGTCACACAATGTGAAGATTGCTTCGGATTGTGTCGTGGCCGAATTGTTTTGTATTGTGTGGATTTTGCCCGATTGTTGTGGAAGTAGGTGGAATGTTCCAGCGGGTGGGGGGCATTGTTTATTCATCAGTTTTTGCGTAACACTGGGAAGAAGGCTCCAGCACAATTTGTGTAATTAAGGAGCTACTACAGTAAAAACCGCTTAAAGCTTTGTGGAAAATTGTGATCATGTGCCCCGGTTATGCGCCAAAGAAACTCTGTCCGGCCCGTAAAGTAATGTGCACAGTCATCTATACTGGCATTACTTTACGGTTCCAGCAAAGGAGTTTCTATGGTGCAATAATCATATGGCGATGAGATCTCAATTTCCTACAACGCTTTAAGCAGCTTTTACTGTAGTAGCAAAATTTTAAATAGACTTCCAGAACAGCTGAAAAGCGAAGTTAAGATAAAACGAAAAGAATGATCAAGGACTTCCTCATGGAGAAAGAATTCTACTCTGTTTAAGAATTCTTAGATGTCTAGATTGTAAACGTGTAATAATAGTGTACTATTGTGAGATTATATTGTATCAGCTGATGCTCATGTATATCTTATGTGAACTGAGAATACAACTACATAGTTGAAATATAAGGCAAAGCCACATATCTAATCGTGTGCCTCATGATCAACCGCTTCCAAAAATATTTAAGTTGATATATTTAGGACTATTTGTAGGTCCTTAATCCGCGTCGCCAGCACTCTTCAAAACACATTCCCATCCACATTCAAGGGGGGGATCACTAGGTCCAAAGTGTACAATATTTTATTTATTTTTGATTTTTGTAAAAAAATTTGATTTTAATCAATTGATTTTTTTTTCACCTCTTTTGAGTACCGTCAACGGGGGTAACTTGGGACACCAGGGGTAACTTGGGACAGTCTTCCCTATCGGCCTTGTTGGTGCTGCCATCTCGCGGCGGGGACTCGTAGCGTCAAACCCGCGACGGGGTTTTGTTTAAGAGGCAACAAGGCGCGCGCGGAAAGGAAGAGAAGATGCGTATCAGCACAGTAAGTATGCAGAAATCGGCAAACAAGGAAATAAGGATTTTGACAATTTATGTCAAACACTGCAAAGTTGACCCTAGTATGAGGAGTGAAATGCAGATATGGCCGACTAGTATCTCTGGGTTGTTAAATCATACTTTGATAAAGACGGACGCGAAATGGTGCTGACTTCAGTCTTGCCATCTTGGGCCCAGACTTCAATTTATAAAATATCGTAAATGCACGGGGTAACTTGGGACAGTCATTGCATCATGTTCCCTGCACTCTTGGCCTCCTAGGAATCGCCTGTCCCGGTTTATGACATAACCTGACCTTGAAATGTTACGCTGGTGATGTAAAGAGATGCCTTGCTTTGCAGTTTTTGCTTCCGCCAAGCCATGTTTTTCACTTTTCAACAAATACCTAGAAAATGCCTTAGGATATAGCGGAAGAAAAGAGAGTCCCATTTGTAGTCCCAATCTTCATCCCATAACGACTCCAAGGCCTGGATTCTTGGTCGAGACATTGTCAACACAAGTTTTATAATTAAATAATCTCAAAAGATACATGGGGATGAAGTTTCTCCCCTACTGTCCCAAATTACCCCCGGTCATGATGGGGTAACTTGGGACACTATTTCGGAGCAGATTTTAAACGACATACTCAAGGCAAATAGACCAGACAAGCATGAAATAATGAGGAAAGGGTCAAACTTGAACATAATTAGGACCCAATGGCCTCGGTCAAAAATCTTGCCTTGAGCGTTAAAAACACGTGTAAAAGTGTCCCAAGTTACCCCTGTTGACGGTACAATTGCCTAACTTACAGGGGTTTGTGAAGTCTGAAGTGTGATTCACAAAATGATGTGTGCTTTTGACTTACTACAATACCAAATAATTGGTCATAAAGAAGAAATGACATAAAAACACTGCAAACCAAAGAAATAAGAACATTATTCTCTTTTTAAAGTGATTTTTTTTTTACATTTAATTTTTGGTTTATTTTGATTTTTTTTTCTGATTTTTATTTTTATTTTTTTCCGGCAGGGTGGACATGAGCCCCGTCCCGTTTGAGCCCCGATGACCTGAGCCCCGGCTAGAGCCCCGGTCGAGCCCGACTCGAGCCCCAGCTTGAGCCCCGACTGAGCCCCGACAGCCAGAGCCCCGACCTGAGCCCCGACTGAGCCCCGACTGAGCCCCATTTGAGCCCCACGCCAAATAACTTCCACTTTTTCCCTGTTTTGGGGCCAAATTGCGACTTTTCTTGACGTGGGGCTCAAGTCGGGCTCAGGTCGGGGCTCTGGCAGTCGGGGCTCAGGTCGGGGCTCGAGTCGGGCTCGACCGGGGCTCTAGCCGGGGCTTAGGTCATCGGGGCTCAAACGGGACGGGGCTATGTCCACCCTGCCTTTTTTCCTCGTGTACAATGATTTTTTCTAGTGATTTCCCCATCCCCCGCCCCTCGACATTCAACGAAGTCACAGGCCTCATAAGTCACTCAATTTTCGGCTGGCGCGCAGCTATGACATCCTCCACCTTGCGGGGGCTCAGTGGACTGGCTGAGGGCCTGGCGGGCAGAGGCCGGCACTGCCGCTCGTGGCGGGCCTCGCTTGGCCCGGCTCGGCAACACAGCCACTGTGCGAGAGAGAGGTCCGAGAAAGCCGAAGATCCGTCCTAGATGAGCCGAACTTCGCGGAGTGTTGCCGAACCCGCCGGTGCAAACGGGGCTCGTTTGCGTGGCGAGCCTTGCTTGCTGGCACCAGGCTCGGCTGGCGGCTGGGCGGCTAGGCTGGCGCTGGCCTCTAGCGCTGGCGTCGGCGGCGCGGCAGGTCAGGGTCAGGCAGGCAGGTGTCATTCTTGCCGTCCGGCCGCCAATGGCAGTCGACGTCGACAGTCGACAACAAAATCGGAAGCGGCGCCAGTGCACGCAAGTTCGGTCAAAGTGTTAGATCGAAGCAATGGACTTTGACAGTCCAGATGACATGATCACGGAGGAGGCCAAGGAGGTACCAACTGGAGAGACACAGGGAACAGGAGGAACCAAATCCACACCCAAGAAGACGTCGCGGAAGCGCAAAGATCGAGAGGCCGAGAAAGACGCTGTGCGTGCCAAGGTAGCAGAAGGAGTATGGTGTTTCAAAGAACAATGTAGTCAGATGCACAGTGAATGCTGGAAGATTTGGGAACTTGTGGTAGAAGCCGAAGGTCTCAAGGAAACGGGATGGTTGCACTGCAAGAAATGTGATGATTTCAACACGTGGACAGGTACACAATTGTTTTTTCTCGTGCCCGCCGTCCGCCCCGCATGCCCCCTCCCTCCACACAGTGGGCCGCCAGAAACGGGCGGAGGCGGCCAAAATCCTAGACGCGTTTTGAGCTCCAGAGTCACTAGATGGGACTCGAACCGAACGTGTGACCCCACCAACGGATTCTTCCTTCGGAGAAGGGTAATCCATTAGTGCGGGCACTCGTTCGGTTCGAGTTCGAGTCCCATTTAGCGACTCTGGAGCTCAAAACGCGTCTCGAATTTTGGCTGCCTCCGACTCCGACGGTTTCTGGCACACTGTGCCGTGCAGTGCACTGTGCACTGCACGGCGTCCCGTGCTGCAAGGCTGCAGCTGCACGTCGCGTTCGCGTCCGTACGGGAACATCGTGCACTGTAGAAAAAATCCACAGGAAATAGTACGGTACAAAGCTGGTAGACAATTTGCCTGGTTGCACCGTTCTTCAGTCAGCACAGTTTTGGGGGTACAGAGTACGGTTTTAGTAACATGGGCTCTTACGGGAAGCACGGTTTTTTGGTACGGTTTTACTGTACGCCGAGGTTACGGAATGACCGTACCTTTTCCCTGTGAAAAGTACGGCTTTTTTAACAGTGTGTCCGCGACCGCCAGTCGGCTGATTCCAAACACTGCTTTCGTCATTATGTCTCTCTCGCATTCATGGGACGGTCTGTAGGGGTGCGGGTGCGGTGCGAAAGAGACAGAGCGACGAAGCAGTGTTCGGAATCAGCCGGTGCTTCGCGCCGCGCTCGCGCTCGCACTGAAAATGTTACGGTCGGACACATGGCCAAATTATGGCGTGACAAAAAGTCACGCCGAAAATTGGCGTGACAAGAAATTCACGCCGAAAAACGGCATGACATGTGAGTCACGCCGTCATGTGGCGTGAATGGCTATGCGTTTGACGAGAAAAGTCATGCCAAAAACCGGCATGACAGGAAATTCACGCCAAAAATTGGCATGAATTTCTGAGTCACGCTGATTTTTGGCATGACTTTTTTGTCATACCGTTTTTTGGCGTGATACTTTATTCACGCCCCTAAAACGGCACGAAGTCACGCCGATAGATTTTCAGTGCGCCCCCGCCTCCTCGTCCTGCCCCGCCTACACGGCGTACCATGCGTACCGTTTTGCCGCACGCCGCGCTTCGACGCATGATTAGGATTGGCTTGGGAAACTGTTACTGACACGACATTCTTTTTTTTTTGTTAGGTACCTCTACACTAAATCGGCACACCTGCAAGTTAGCAAAAGATACGGAGGTTGTGTTTAAGAAGGCGAAAATGGTGGCCAAAGAAGTTGTCGTTGAAGCCTCTGCAAATTTTGTGTGCGCGGATCTGCGACCACTTGAGACAGTGCAGGGAGTAGGCTTCCAGTCCTTGGCTCAAACGCTGGTCAACATAGGGGCCCAGTACGGCAATGTTGATGTTACCGATCTGCTGCCTGACCCCAAAACTGTGAAGCGTGGTGTCGGCGGCTTGGGGGAAGAAGAGAGGGGAAATCTTTACCCGCAAGTCGTCGCGGCAGCAAAAGCAAATGAACTATCCTGCACTACAGATTCGTGGACAGAGGGCTCCAAAAAACGTGCAGTGGTTTCCTGCAATGTTCAATACCCCGCTTACAACCCCAAAACCAATGAGTGGGAGATTAAATCCAAAATCTTTTTCACAAAGCGGTTTCCTAAAGGCGTTCCTAAAACTGCCGAAAACCTAAGGAAATTTGTTTACGAAAACTTTAGTGATCGGGGCATCCTAATAGACCAAACTAAAAGGTCGTCTTTGTGACAGATGGAGAGGCAGCTTTAGTGAACGCTCTTAGTGAGTGTGAACGAGAATATTGTATGGCGCATGCCTACAATATAGTGTATCAGCATGCTATCACTGTGAAACACATTGACTTCAAAAGTTTGCCTGAATGTGCTATGGTGATAATTAGCAAAGTAAACGAAGTTGTAGGCACTTGCAGAGCCCTGCGAAATACAATTGGAGGAAAAGCCAGCATTGCCAAGTTCAAACTTACATTTCCTACTAAGTTCACAGACCAGACCTGCACTGCCTTCTTGTCTGACAACTTTTTGAAGGTAATGTATTTGAGTCTCCCTCTGCAATGATTTGGTATTCACCTTTTAGCCTAAGTACGGTGCTTTTGCTTTATAAAAAATAACAATCTCGTTTTTCAGATCAGAGATGTCTTGACTGCAGCTAAGAAGCAAACATGTCTTGACAATGTCCACGTGGGAAACTTGCGTACTCTGGCACAGTTTTTCGCGAGCTCGAAGATGCAGTGGGCCGCACTGGCAATGTGAGCGGAGCTGCACTGGAGAGTGTCGTGAAACTGAGCACAGAGCAGCAAGAAGACACAGAGCTTCTCCGTGCTCTCCGTGCGCACCTTCGAGCCAATGAGTGCATTGAGATTTTGAAACTGCTCAAGCTAAAAGATGCTTGCAGTTCTCTGGCGACTTATTTAAAGGCCTCAGGAAAGATAGACGAGTTGTCCAGCACAGTTAAACAATGCATGGAAGTGCGCTAGAACAGTTGTTTCATCATTTTGAATCAATTCAAAAAGTGTACGGCGAGGTGAGTCCAGGACTGAAAGTGAGGCACCGAGACGAGCTTGTTACAGACCGGGTATATTTATAATTTCATTTTGTTTTCAGCTGCAAGCGCTTGTTCCTGATCGATTGACCAACATTCCCAAACACCTTTTAGATGAGTTCATCGAGGTCCTGAAACCCTTGAGAGACGAAACAGTAGCTGTCCAGGCGAAGAAGCAGGTCACATCCTCCTTGGCACTTACGGGGTACACTATCTTGCGAAGGACCTACGAGAAGCCTCTCTCTCAGGACGGTGAGGAGTCTGCCTCTGTAAGAGTGTTCAGGGAAAGGCTGTACACTGAGCTGGAACGTGTTGTGAAGCTCACTGACACACACTCTCTAGCTGCATTTTTTGATCCTAAATTTAGGCATTTTAAAAATTTGCTTAGTGACGAGGAAAAAAAATATACGATTTCAAGAAATCCTGGTAGTCACGAAGTTAATTTTATATTTATGTTCTGGTTTAACAAAGATAGCTAAGGCTAGGACTGCGTTGTGTGTAGTTCTGTTTATGTTTGTCAGACAATTATAAATAATACTAAAACTTACGTAAAGACCAGCTGCGTATCAATTTGTGTCAAAACAGACATTTACGACAGTCTCATAATACCTGAAGGTCAAGTTATTCTCAGAAACGTGCAGTAAAATAGTCCAGTTCACCCAGCTTTAAGGTTAGAAAAAAGCACAGCCCCCGTGTCAACATCGTTTCGTCTTAGATTCAGAAGTACCATCAAACCTCGCTACAAGGTGCAGCTACACGCCCACTGTTTTCGAAAAGGGACTTAAAGTCACACCTCAAACTACGTTAGGGATAGTTTTTTCACAAATGCATTTGCACAGGCACGCAGTTTAATGTCCTATTTCACTCCGATTCAAAGAGTTTAGAACATTTAGGGTTGGTATTTCTGAAAACAACAGGGCCTGCGCGCAGCGGCGCGGGACACTCTGGCTAACAATCACCGACCGACCGGCCGATCCAAATGGCCACGTTCGAAAACAACGTCTATACCATTGTTGGAGCTCTTCTAGCTGCAGCAAAAGACAATTTTGATTCGAACGCGCTTTTTCAGGGAAGCGAGCGTTTTTGGTGTAAGCCTGTACAGAGGCGAAAAGGAGCGCTGCTATAGGTCGGATTCCATTTCCGGTGGCTCGGCTCCCCACTCTCCTCTTGTTTTTCGCTGACGAGTCGAGTTTTGCCATGGTAACGGCGATTTCAACTCAAAATTTCTCAAAATTGGCCCTACACTTTTCAACCACATTTCAACACTGAAATCAGGGTACAAAGTTCTACCACTCTGCCAAATCTCATCAAAATCGTATAGAAAATTTCGGATTTGCATAAGGGGCCAGACTGACAATAAAAAAAAAAAAAAAAAACGGTGAGGCTATAAGGCTACTTCGTGCCTAATAAGGTATGTTCATGGATGGGTCTCGCTGGGTTCGCTCGGTCGAACTAAGTTGCGGCTTGCGGTGACTCCACGATGTGGAAGCCCGCCCAAAGGCGGCCCTTGCTTGTTTTGATGAAACTGATCCTTACTTTTCTGTGTGTAAAAACATGTGTATGACATGGTGCGTGCCAAAGTTGCTGCAATGGATCAGGTTGATCCTCGCCCAGCCACCCCTGTCGTCGATGAGGCAGCTGCAGCAGGCCCTGGACCTGCCCCAAAGAGGACAAAGCTCTTGGACAAGTATGCAGCATTCATCGACGACTCCCCCGAGGAAATAGATGACGAGGTCCAGGCGTATCTAGCGAGC